>JAZKJV010000230.1:0-404006 GCA_037367405.1 Ottelia alismoides
TGTAAGATATATAGAAGCATCAGAAACATGTAATAAATTGTAGGTAAAAGAAGGTAATGGAATAAGTAAGTTGGAATAAGTATAAAAAACCATGTGACCAGTAACTTATGTATTGCCATCAGTAGCACTCGATACATTATAAGTAATTAAAAATGTTATATAAGTAAATAAGAGGTTCTTCAGTAAGACTCAAATTATTAAGTAACTATAACATTAGTAACAATCAAAATGACTCAGTAAAATGGACATTTGTAATCAGTACTTATTTTATGGACATTAGTAATTCGCATACTTAATTACTGATCTAACAACAATAGTTACTTGAGAAGTGAATATGTATTACTTGAGTAACATGAATGAATTACAGATCTCTGTACAATGTAATATTACATATGTAAAATACTGACAAGTGTTTCAGTATTATTGATCTCGCAACACATAATTAGTAGAGTACATTATTTACATTACTGATCAAATGTACAATGACTATTTCTTCAGTACGAAATTAATGATTTAAATGTATATTTCCAAAATCGTCTTCTTTTTTTAAGGACTCGATATAATTGGAAATATAAGATGCTCAAACATATTAATATCCTTCCAAACGTATAATTGGAAAAAATAATGGCGACAATTTATGAGTACACAATTGCGAATAATGTGCGGTGGGTGGTTATGACAACTCATTCTTAGCGCTAAATTTAACAATTAATCAATTTTACTCAGAACCGCATGATCATCATCACACGGATGATCACGCATGCTTAAAAAATCCCAAATGGGTACATGGCTCTCTGGATAAGCCATATATATATATATATAAAAGCTACAGTGCCCTTCATGACTCCATCCCACCTCTCTCTTTGTGCATCGGTTGTCGTGGTCTGAATGCCTCACGAACCTATACCTCCACCTTCGGCACTGCTCGTCCATCCCTTCTCGGATATACTGTGACACGGTTCTCTTGCTAGCCCATTGTACCATGACCTCCCTCTCGAATGCATTGTGATTCAGTCTCCCTAGCAGAATCGCCGCAACCCCTTCTCCCTCTTGGACGAGCTGCACCTTCGTTTCCTTCAAGGACATGTCTTTCTTGCATCCCCTCCTCCACTCAAGCGCACCATGCTCCATGCTCCCCTGCATACTCGCTACGATTGCACCCCTGCCTCCATCGCAGCTCATGAACCAATTTTCATCTTGCTTACATCCATGGCTCCCCAGTCCCCATCGTTGCATGTTTTGGTATCGTGTTCAAGTGTATGTAACCATATCAAGTTGCTTCGATGTATATAGTTGAAATAAAAAATCCTCACCATATAACTATAATTAAGTAATTTATGTGTGACTTTCAGTAACACTTGACGTATTACAAGTAATTAAATAGGCTACATAAGTTAAGAAGGTGTGATTCGATAGTAATTCAAAACAAAGAATAAAACAAGTAAGATATATAGAAGCATCAGTAACATGTAATAAATTGTAGGTAAAAGAAGGTAATGGAATAAGTAAGTTGGAATAAATATAAAAACCATGTGACCAGTAACTTATGTATTGCCATCAGTAGCACTCGATACATTATAAGTACTTAAAAATGTTATATAAGTAAATAAGAGGTGCTTCAGTAAGACTCAAAGTATTAGGAAACTATAACATTAGTAACAATCAAAATGACTCAGAAAAATGGACATTTGTAATCAGTACTTATTTTATGGACATTAGTAATTCGCATACTTAATTACTGATCTAACAACAATAGTTACTTGAGAAGTGAATATGTATTACTTGAGTAACATGAATGAATTACTGATCTCTGTACAATGTAATATTACATATGTAAAATACTGACAAGTGTTTCAGTATTATTGATCTTGCAACACATAATTAGTAGAGTACATTATTTTCATTACTGATCAAATGTACAATGACTATTTCTTCAGTACGAAATTAATGATTTAAATGTATCTTTCCAAAACCGTCTTCTTTTTTTAAGGACTCGATATAATTGGAAATATAAGATGCTCAAACGTATTAATATCCTTCCAAACGTATAATTGGAAAAAATAATGGCGACAATTTATGAGTACACAATTGCGAATAATGTGCGGTGGATGGTTATGACAACTCATTCTTAGCGCTAAATTTAAAAATTAATCAATTTTACTCAGAACCGCATGATCATCATCACACGGATGATCACGCGTGCTTAAAAAATCCCAAATGGGTACAGGGCTTTCTGGATAAGCCCTATATATATAAGCTACAGTGCCCTTCGTGACTCCATCCCACCTCTTTCTTTGTGCATCGGTTGTCGTGGTCTGAATGTCTCACGAACCTATACCTACACCTTCGGCACTGCTCGTCCATCCCCTTCTCGGATATAATGTGATACGATTCTCTTGCTAGCCCATTGTACCATGACCTCCCTCTCGAATGCACTGTGATTCAGTCTCCCTAGCAGAATCGCCGCAACCCCTTCTTCCTCTTGGACGAGCTGCACCTTCGTTTCCTTCAAGGACATGTCTTTCTTGCGTCCCCTCCTCCACTCAAGCGCACCATGCTCCCTGCTCCCATGCATACTCGCTACGATTGCAACCCTGCCTCCATCGCAGCTCATGAACCAATTTTCATCTTGCTTGCGTCCATGGCTCCCCAGTCTCCACCGTTGCATGTTTTGGTATCGTGTTCAAGGGCATGTAACAATATCAAGTTGCTTCGATGTATATAGTTGAAATAAAGAATCCTCACCATATAACTATAATTAAGTAATTTATGTATGACTTTCAGTAACACTTGACGTATTACAAGTAATTAAATAGGCTACATAAGTAAAGAATGTGTGATTCGATAGTAATTCAAAACAAAGAATAAAACAAGTAAGATATATAGAAGCATCAGTAACATGTAATAAATTGTAGGTAAAAGAAGGTAATGGAATAAGTAAGTTGGAATAAGTATAAAAAACCATGTGACCAGTAACTTATGTATTGCCATCAGTAGCACTCGATACATTATAAGTAATTAAAAATGTTATATAAGTAAATAAGAGGTGCTTCAGTAAGACTCAAAGTATTAAGTAACTATAACATTAGTAACAATCAAAATGACTCAGTAAAATGGACATTTGTAATTAGTACTTATTTTATGGACATTAGTAATTCGCATACTTAATTACTGATCTAACAACAATAGTTACTTGAGAACTGAATATGTATTACTTGAGTAACATGAATGAATTACTGATCTCTGTACAATGTAATATTACATATGTAAAATACTGACAAGTGTTTCAGTATTATTGATCTTGCAACACATAATTAGTAGAGTACATTATTTACATTACTGATCAAATGTACAATGACTATTTCTTCAGTACAAAATTAATGATTTAAATGTATCTTTCCAAAACCGTCTTCTTTTTTTAAGGACTCAATATAATAGGAAATATAAGATGCTCAAACGTATTAATATCCTTCCAAACGTATAATTGGAAAAAATAATGGCGACAATTTATGAGTACACAAATGCGAATAATGTGCGGTGGGTGGTTATGACAACTCATTCTTAGCGCTAAATTTAAAAATTAATCAATTTTACTCAGAACCGCATGATCATCATCACACGGATGATCACGCATGCTTAAAAAATCCCAAATGGGTACAGGGCTCTCTGGATAAGCCCTATATATATATATAAGCTACAGTGCCCTTCGTGACTCCATCCCACCTCTCTCTTTGTGCATCGGTTGTCGTGGTCTGAATGCCTCACGAACCTATACCTCCACCTTCGGCACTGCTCGTCCATCCCCTTCTCGGATATAATGTGACACGATTCTCTTGCTAGCCCATTGTACCATGACCTCCCTCTCGAATGCACTGTGATTCAGTCTCCCTAGCAGAATCGCCGCAACCCCTTCTCCCTCTTGGACGAGCTGCACCTTCGTTTCCTTCAAGGACATGTCTTTCTTGCGTCCCCTCCTCCACTCAAGCGCACCATGCTTCCTGCTCCCCTGCATACTCGCTACGATTGCACCCCCTGCCTCCATCGCAGCTCATGAACCAATTTTTATCTTGCTTGCATCCATGGCTCCCTAGTCCCCATCGTTGCATGTTTTGGTATCGTGTTCAAGTGCATGTAACCATATCAAGTTGCTTCGATGTATATAGTTGAAATAAAGAATCCTCACCATATAACTATAATTAAGTAATTTATGTGTGACTTTCAGTAACACTTGACGTATTACAAGTAATTAAATAGGCTACATAAGTAAAGAATGTGTGATTCGATAGTAATTCAAAACAAAGAATAAAACAAGTAAGATATATAGAAGCATCAGTAACATGTAATAAATTGTAGGTAAAAGAAGGTAATGGAATAAGTAAGTTGGAATAAGTATAAAAAATCATGTGACCAGTAACTTATGTATTGCCATCAGTAGCACTCGATACATTATAAGTAATTAAAAATGTTATATAAGTAAATAAGAGGTGCTTCAGTAAGACTCAAATTATTAAGTAACTATAACATTAGTAACAATCAAAATGACTCAGTAAAATGGACATTTGTAATCAGTACTTATTTTATGGACATTAGTAATTCGCATACTTAATTACTGATCTAACAACAATAGTTACTTGAGAAGTGAATAGGTATTACTTGAGTAACATGAATGAATTACAGATCTCTGTACAATGTAATATTACATATGTAAAATACTGACAAGTGTTTCAGTATTATTGATCTTGCAACACATAATTAGTAGAGTACATTATTTACATTACTGATCAAATGTACAATGACTATTTCTTCAGTACGAAATTAATGATTTAAATGTATCTTTCCAAAACCGTCTTCTTTTTTTAAGGACTCGATATAATTGGAAATATAAGATGCTCAAACGTATTAATATCCTTCCAAACGTATAATTGGAAAAAATAATGGCGATAATTTATGAGTACACAATTGCGAATAATGTGCGGTGGGTGGTTATGACAACTCATTCTTAGCGCTAAATTTAAAAATTAATCAATTTTACTCAGAACCGCATGATCATCATCACACGGATGATCACGTGTGCTTAAAAAATCCCAAATGGGTACAGGGCTCTCTGGATAAGCCCTATATATATATATATATAAAAGCTACAGTGCCCTTCGTGACTCCATCCCACCTCTCTCTTTGTGCATCGGTTGTCGTGGTCTGAATGCCTCACGAACCTATACCTCCACCTTCGGCACTGCTCGTCCATCCCCTTCTCGGATATAATGTGACACGGTTCTCTTGCTAGCCCATTGTACCATGACCTCCCTCTCGAATGCATTGTGATTCAGTCTCCCTAGCAGAATCGCCGCAACCCCTTCTCCCTCTTGGACGAGCTGCACCTTCGTTTCCTTCAAGGACATGTCTTTCTTGCATCCCCTCCTCCACTCAAGCGCACCATGCTCCCTGCTCCCCTGCATACTCGCTACGATTGCACCCCTGCCTCCATCGCAGCTCATGAACCAATTTTCATCTTGCTTACATCCATGGCTCCCCAGTCCCCATCGTTGCATGTTTTGGTATCGTGTTCAAGTGCATGTAACCATATCAAGTTGCTTCGATGTATATAGTTGAAATAAAGAATCCTCACCATATAACTATAATTAAGTAATTTATGTGTGACCTTCAGTAACACTTGACGTATTACAAGTAATTAAATAGGCTACATAAGTTAAGAAGGTGTGATTCGATAGTAATTCAAAACAAAGAATAAAATAAGTAAGATATATAGAAGCATCAGTAACATGTAATAAATTGTAGGTAAAAGAAGGTAATGGAATAAGTAAGTTGGAATAAATATAAAAACCATGTGACCAGTAACTTATGTATTGCCATCAGTAGCACTCTATACATTATAAGTAATTAAAAATGTTATATATTTAAATAAGAGGTGCTTCAGTAAGACTCAAAGTATTAGGTAACTATAACATTAGTAACAATCAAAATGACTCAGTAAAATGGACATTTGTAATCAGTACTTATTTTATGGACATTAGTAATTCGCATACTTAATTACTGATCTAACAACAATAGTTACTTGAGAAGTGAATATGTATTACTTGAGTAACATGAATGAATTACTGATCTCTGTACAATGTAATATTACATATGTAAAATACTGACAAGTGTTGCAGTATTATTGATCTTGCAACACATAATTACTAGAGTACATTATTTACATTACTGATCAAATGTACAATGACTATTTCTTCAGTACGAAATTAATGATTTAAATGTATCTTTCCAAAACCGTCTTCTTTTTTTTAAGGACTCGATATAATTGGAAATATAAGATGCTCAAACATATTAATATCCTTCCAAACGTATAATTGGAAAAAATAATGGCGACAATTTATGAGTACACAATTGCGAATAATGTGCGGTGGGTGGTTATGACAACTCATTCTTAGCGCTAAATTTAACAATTAATTTTACTCAGAACCGCATGATCATCATCACACGGATGATCACGCGTGCTTAAAAAATCCCAAATGGGTACATGGCTCTCTGGATAAGCCATATATATATATATATATATAAGCTACAGTGCCCTTCGTGACTCCATCCCACCTCTCTCTTTGTGCATCGGTTGTCGTGGTCTGAATGCCTCACGAACCTATACCTCCACCTTCGGCACTGCTCGTCCATCCCCTTCTCGGATATAATGTGACACGGTTCTCTTGCTAGCCCATTGTACCATGACCTCCCTCTCGAATGCACTGTGATTCAGTCTCCCTAGCAGAATCGCCGCAACCCCTTCTCCCTCTTGGACGAGCTGCACCTTCGTTTCCTTCAAGGACATGTCTTTCTTGTGTCCCCTCCTCCACTCAAGCGCACCATGCTCCCTGCTCCCCTGCATACTCGCTACGATTGCACCCCTGCCTCCATCGCAGCTCATGAACCAATTTTCATCTTGCTTGCATCCATGGCTCCCCAGTCCCTACCGCTGCATGTTTTGGTATCGTGTTCAAGTGCATGTAACCATATCAAGTTGCTTCGATGTATATAGTTGAAATAAAGAATCCTACGTCAGTTTTTTTTACCATATTAAGTTGCCTCGACATATGTATACACCGGTTTTTTTGGCTGATCAAAATTGCGTTTTTGTCTGACTAGAACTGCATGCATCTAAATTCTACATGATAATTACAAATTCAACCACACAATCTATTTTAATTAACTCAATAAAGATGGTATTAGCGAAAAATTATCTAAAAACATTCATTGTAGAATAAATCAAGTTTGGCTTAGATATTATTACAGTGTCTTGGATTAAGGATCAAACGTAAAGTCCATCTAAGGTTTCAAATTTATTTTTATAGCTGTGCTCTTCCTAAACTATAATCTCGCATACACAACTGCGATATATATAACAATTTCAAGATGATAGAAGGATCTGTATCCGTTCGTTCCCACTCGTTGAATTGTTAAAAAAAAACCATATCTATCATGTTTAATAATAAACTTGTGTGACGCACAATGGGATTGTCCTCAACCTCACATCTTCCGGTGGAGCTTCATATATAATAGCATGCAGGAGGTATATTCTTCTATGTAACCCTCCAATGTACCATTCGATTTTCTTCAGAAACAGAGACTCATATACCTGATGAATCCACATTTCATCATCTTTATTCTATCATTTTGGTACCAAAAACCCTAGCAAATGCCTGTAAATACCCTTAAATTCATCATCTTAGCATCCATGCATGTGCATCATATTAGTGTGTAAAATGTTGTAATTAAAGCCAAAAATAATAGAATAAATAAAGAAAAGAAAAAGAATAAAATATTGTAAATATTTTATGACCCAAAACCCCCGAGACCTAGGCATCTTGATGAATGGGTCGACCAGGAATAAAGTAGGGGGAGATAAGGGTCAAATACCTATTTTATTTCATTCATTCTTTATTCATTTTGGGACCTATTTTTGGTTCCACTTTTTGTACATCAAACAAATAATCTTTGTACATGAAAGTTGTAGATAATTTAATAAAGAAAAATAAAAAATTTATTTCATTCAAAAAATAATGTACAGATAAAAAGTTATGGTCTGAATAAAATTCCAGAATGCCAACTTCCCAGACCCGTATCTCACAAATAAAAACTCCAAATGCAGCGTACTCACCTTTAATTGTATATAGAAGAAAATAAGCTAATTAATGGCGGTGGTTTCGCATTTGGTAGAGCTACGGTTTAAAAGTTGAGTTTTGGACCCTCATTGTACATTGTACCGATTAAAATATTCAATTTATTATTTATCTATTATTTTTACAATTTTATATTTTCATAATGTTGTAAATAATACTTATAATAATAATGTACATTAAAATAAGAATAAAAACCTAAATAAAAACAAAAATAAAATACTTAAAAATAAAATACATAGATACATTACCTATATATATACCTATACAAAACATACTTGTATTTTATTAAATATACAAAACATATCAGAAAAATTAAATAAAAATATATTTATGTATATAAAAGTATTTTATAATTTTATTAAATAAGAAATAAAAATAATAAAATTAAATCACAAAATAAACATAAAAGAACACAATATATAAATATAGATACCTATAGGGGTATAAATGTAAACTTGTAAAAATATCATTCATAAAAATAAATAAAAATCGGAATAAAATACTACATAAAAAATTAAACATTTTTTATTTTACAATAATAATTTAATTCGGTTTAATTCTATTTTTTATTTAATTAATAAAACATTTCTAGGGGATTTTTCCTGATTGGTCCACGTGGACCAATCAGGAGAAGGCGCCAGTTGACCTAGGTCAACTGGTCGTCCTTCGCCCACTGTAGCACTGTCGCGCCTAGGTTTTTGCCCGCCTTGGTGGACTTTCCTAGGCCGACTCGTCCCTCCTTTGCCGCCGCTTCCTTCATGGAAGTTGTGCCCCTTTGATCCATCTCCATCGCCGTTTCCTTAGATCCCCTTAGATCTGCTCGTCTCGCCCGTGACTCCTCCTCGAAGTCACGCCCTCAACTCCCTTCAAATACCAACCCCTCACTTCCTTCCCTCGGTTGAGTCCCCTTGGTCCACCCTTCAGCGCCACCATTGTACTCCTGAGCTCCGTGGAGGTGACAGCTCCATCGCCAGCCCTTCAGCCGAGGCGCGCGAAGTCGAGGGTGCCTCCACCACCTCCGCCAACAGCCGGCGTCGAGGTACTTGTCTTCCTCTGGTTCCGGCCATCGAGGGCACCACCCCGCTTATTTCTTTCGTGCATTTAGATCCTGGTAGCTTGAGCTTCAAAAACCCCAAAAAAATTACAAGTCCCATCACGTATTTCGCCACTCCAAGCATCATCGCCGGAGCGCACCTCCGGCCACCGACGTTCACTCCCTCTCGCGCCTAGATTAGGTCCTCGCGAGGCCCAGGCAATTTGCCCTGGGCCTTCTCACCACTTTTTGCAGGTCAACGACCCTTGAAGCACCTGGAGGGCCATTTTGATCCCTCGCCGGAGATACCTGGAGCGTGAAGCTCCGCCGCCTTCGCGCCAGCACCACGACGCTCCTCCGGCGAATCCGAGCCATCCAGTCCGTAGAAGGACCTCCCAGGAGTCTGCAGCTCCATTTTGGAGCCCATTCATCGCCGGAGAAGCGAGATCGGAGCCGGGGAAGTTCGCCTTCGCCGGCCTTCGTCCCTGTTCTTCCTCCTCGTCTCTCCACCGTCCGATCGAGCCGCAGCTCCAGTTCGCGTGTCCACCGTCCGATCTTCCAAGCCCAACCGCCGTCGGATCTCTTTCTGAGATCTAATCTCAGACGTCGACGCCAACCGTCATCGGCCGTTCTCGTGCTGCCACGTGGATTAGTGGTTCGCTCCCAGCCGCTGGATCGCGCCTCGCCACCAGCCGTCGGATTCGAGCCACGTGTCGTCATCGGAGCGCCCGAGCGAGGGTATTTTGCATCCCAACCCTCGCAATTTTTGTATTTAATATCTAGTATTTAAACTTTTGTCTGTAGCGTAAAAATTTTGTTATATTTGCACAAGGACCCCCATACTTCCATTATTTGCACTTAGGTCCTTCGCCACGTCACCTCACGTGACCTGTACACGTGAGGGGGTGGGCATTTTGCAAGGACACCCTCGGTAGTTTGTGTATTTCGTTTCAGTCCTAAAACTTTCATCTCAAGTATAAACTTTTTGGATGTTTTGCAAGTAGGCCCCCAGAGTTTTGTGATATTACATTCCAGTCCTCGCCAGGCGCGTGCAAGTCACGCGCCCTGGTGGGAAAATTGCTTGCGTGCCCAGGCGGCTTTTGTAATTGCTTTTTGGTGCTATAAATTAAATATTCAGCTTAATATTTTGTGGAAAATTGCATATAGGCCCCTGGATGTTTGATAAATTGCATATATGCCCCTGCCAGGACTGTTTAATGTTTGGATGTTTGCTCTAATTGTTTAGCCTATCATTTTAAGTCCAAAAATTCCACAAAAATAGGGTTTAGTTCCTGGACACGTGTACTTCCACGCTATCACTTCAGTTTTTGATTTTATTCTATTTGCACATTTATTAAAAATCAAAAACTTGCTTTTTGTGCACTGTCTAGCTTAGAAAATACCAAAAAAATATTAAAACACCTCCAAAAATTCCAAAAAATCACCTAGTGTCTATTCTATCCTATTTTAGTGTCAGTCCAAAAATCATTAAAAAGTTCAAAAGAAAAACACTAAAAATTTAAAAACACTCAAAAACTTCAAAAAAATATATAAAATAGTAGAAAACTCCAAAAATCAAAAACTCAGTTTCTGTTTGTTCCTTATTTTGTCCTTTTTATTTTAAAAATAGTGTGAAAATTTTGAGCTACTGGTTGCTATTTTTAAATCTCATTTTATTCACAGCCAGCCTTATTTGCACTGTTTTGCTTTATTTCAGTATTTAAAAATACCAAAAACACCTTGAAAATTTTTCAAAAATCACAAAAACAGTAAAAAACCCTAAAAAGACTAAAAACAATTTGTTTCTGAATTTTTGGTAATTTTTACTTAGTTTTATAGATATTCTATCTTGTCTTTTATTCCATTGTCTTTAAATTCCAATATTGAAAAAGAAAAAGAAAAATATAAAATATAAAATTATAAAAATCAGAAAATTAAAAACCAAAATACAAAACAAAAAAAAATTAAAACAAAAAAAAATAAAAATTAAAAACCCACAAAAATTGTAGTTGCTTGTTTGCTTAGTGTAGACACTTCACTTCACACACACTTTAGCACATTTTGTGGATTTACCCTGCTTGCTCCCTGTGTTCGAACTCTCTGCATACTTGTCACTATACACCATTTGTGCAGAGTTAAAAATAAATTTTGACTCCACATTAGTTCTAATTTATTGATCTTTAGTGTGGGTTAATTGTTGATTAACTTCGGATTTCATTGAGAGCCGCCACAGCGACGGTTGTCTTCGCCTTGTGTGAGACACCAATTTAGACTCTCTCGATTTTCGTGATTATCAAATGGCGCCGTTGCCGGGGAGCAACAGCGAGTAGTTCACATTTTGTTTGATTGTGTTGATTGTCTACCATAGCCTTACTTTCTATCTCTTGCAGTTTTGATATATCTTGTTGAGCTATCTGACCATTTCTTTTCTTGTCTTCTTGCGAGGGACCGCGGAGCAAGGCGGATTGCTTAGGTGATCCGGAGCATCCTTGGGAAGCGGAGCCGGCCTTCTTGGGCCAAGCCGGCAGGAGAGAGCAGGAGGATTGAGAGAGAGTGATTAGTTAGCTTGCATTTTATTTCTGTGAGAGAGAGACTATTAAATTGTAATAATACAGGTACTTTGGACTTGGACACTACCGAGCCCAATTTCCAAGTGTTTGTTCACTTGGGGGCTCACCGCGGTTTTTGACGAGTTTTTCTCGCTTGTCATTTTCCGGTTTTGTTTTCATTTTTCACTTTCTTTTGTGGATTGAGCTCTTAGTTTTAGGTCCTGCTTGACTCGATTAGAATAGGTCCAAACACCTAATTATTTTTGCATGCTCCTATAGTGCGTATTTGGACTTAGACTAATTAAACAGTTGGTTATCTACTTTTGATCCACGCGCCGTGAGCGAACCCCATCAAGCGCTACTCCTGAACTCGAGTGTGTCGAGAAGAGGAGGGGTAAGCCAAGACCGGACACTCGGATTGGGAGTTGATAATCAACTTGTGGTTCTTCACGCTAGCAGTTGCCTCATCTAGGACGATTTCCGTGTGCATACCGGCATGTAGTTTAGGTTTATAAATTTCTGCTTTGCATCCCGCATGGAGAGAGCTGGGATTCACTGTAAGTCTTCTTACTTTGCACGCATCATTTAGGCACAAAGGTGAGATCTCCATCTTTGTGTCGACTTGCACGGCTTTTCCGACTCTTTTCTCCCTCTGTTTTTGGAACAAAGTAGGATAAAAAAAATACAAAAATCGTTAGGCGCTTGCTTGAATTTACTCAAAAGAAGCGATAACACCAAAAAAAATTAAAAAAAAGGGACTGCTAAGAAAACTTGACCAAAATAAAAAAGGTAATTGGATTCATTGCTTGGGGAGAGTAACACCCTCACTTGTATTCAGGTTGCATGGGAAGGTCTCCTTCCAAGTGAGGTGAGCGCTTCGTAAGGATTAGAGCCAAAAACCCAGCTTGTGGCTGCCTTGTGTATCGCCTGGATTTCCGAAGTATTGGCGCTTCTATCGTACGTAGTCGAGTAGGGCTTGGTCACCATTGGTGACTCACTATTGTGTGAGCATCGACCTCGTCCGAAGTATCGAGCATAGGCCACGCCTTCACGGGGGTGTCTGTCTCACCGGCTGCGTCCGAGTAGGTTCTTGCACGCTCACGGGTGATTCCGTTGCGAGCGAGTTCCGAAGTATCGGTTTCGCCTATTGTCTTCCTCTCTTATTCTTTGGCTGAGTAGGGATCCAGGAAGGGTTACAAGGACCTCAAAAAAGTGCAATCTACAGGTTACACAGGAGGAGGACAAGTACGGGATACTTTTCCGGCAGTACTCTCTCTCCTATAGGCGTAGCGTTCTAAGGACTCGTTAAAAGATAAATTCCTGAATCAAGCTAAAACTGAAAAGATAAAAGCCGAACCTTCACGGCTTCATGTGTTGAGTTGGTGAACTTACCCCTGCTTTGTGTTTGATTGCTAGATTTATTTAGGTCAAGATCAAAAACACCGCACAATCGTGCGCAATTTTGTTGCATCTCATTTCATTCCTCTTCTTCTACATTCCCTCTGCTCTTTCCAATAATCAAGATGATGGGACGGAGATCTCTTAGGCCAACTTTGTCGGCACCGCTATCCCGCACTCCTCCTTATTCATCTAGGAATACCTCGGAGAGTCCGCTCTCCGAGCCTGAGTTTACATCCACCCTGTTCCCCCTCGACCACCATTCTCATTCTCCTTCCATCAGTCCAAGAGTGTCAGAATACAGTGCATCACAGTGTTCAGCTCATTCGACAGCACCTGAGATGGCCTCTTTTGCTTTTTCAGAAAATCCAGCCATGGCAGACAGAGGCGAGCATGAAGATGATCATGAGCACCCTCCATTCTTATTTGACCAGGCAGCCATCAACAATTCCTTATTAGCATCCCTGGAGACTATGCAGAGACAGATCCGTGATCAGGGTACATTCATGGGTGATCTCATGAGGGAGATAGCTCAAATGAGAGAGAACCGAGCTGGCGGAGAAGGTGGAGGAGGAGGACCTGACGCAGGAGGAGGCGATCCAGACGGCGAGAGACCGCCACAGACTATCATGAGGGAATTGCACAACCCAGCAACATCCCTCACTCACCGATGGATTCGACTCCCACCCATCCACGGAGATTTCGAGCTTCGGCCCCACACCATTCAGCTTTTACCCAAATTCCATGGGTTGCCGACCGAAGAGCCGCACCTCCACCTCCAAGAATTCGAGATGATTTGCAGCACCATCCATGATCGGTTGATGACCGAGGACACAATCAAGATGATCGCCTTTCCATTCTCTTTGGTTGACAGAGCCGCCTATTGGCTCAAACATCTTGGGCGTTTCATCGACACATGGGCAGATCTCCGGACCGCATTCCTGAAGAAGTACTATCCTCTCGGCCGGACCAACGCAGCTAGAGCAATGATCAGCAACTTCGTCATGATCCCAAACGAACAATTCCATGAAGCCTGGGATCGATTTAGAGAGCTCATTGACCGGTGTCCACATCACGACATCTCCAAGCCCAACCTGGTACAGAGTTTCTTCTGCGGGCTGACACCGGAGCTGCAGGGGCTTGTCAATGCCTCTTGTGGTGGATCCTATTTTTCTAAGGGTGAAGATGATGTCTGGGCCATCTACGAGGGCATGGCAGAAAATTCTACGGTGATGACTCAGGCCCGTGTCTACACCCAACAAAAGCCACCGCAAGGAGGCGGAACATTTCAGAGGATCGCTCGCATCGATGCCGGTCCCAACACAGTGTCGGTAGCCGCAGCCCAAGCCGAATCAACAGCAGCCGACATGGGCATAATTAGTGAAAAGTTGGACCGCATGGAGATCCTGGAAAAGAAGCAGAACCAAGGTCTAGCTCAGATGGACCTTCTCACCAAAACCATGAGTGACCTGAAGACCCAGATTCTATGTATTCAGGAGGCACAAGCCCATTCTCAACAGTCTCCCAGGTCACAGGTTGCTTCCAGCAGCAACAATTCCAACCAGGCCTCTACCTCATACCGCCAGGTGAACCATATCCAGGCAGAGCCGATTCCATTGCTGCAGTACCATCCAGAGCAACCGCCATCTTCCGACACGCAGATGGTGGTTTATCAGCCGGAGCAGCCACTGGCAGTTCTTCCTCCACCCTCCTTTGAGCAGGAGCCATTGATGGAAGTCAATGGGATTTGGTATGACCGATACCCTCAGCCCGCAATTCGTAGGGATCACCCCGGATTCCGTTGGGGGAATAGTGGATCCTCGTCCCAGCAGCATCCTCCTGCCCAAGGACAGCAGAGCAGCCAGCAAACACAGCAGCAACAGCCCCAATATGCCCATCATCAGCAATACCAGAGTGGTCCTCGTCCCAACTATCAGGGACAACAGTGGAGGCAGCGACAGCAGCCTCAGCAGTCTTATCACCAGCCCTCCCCCCAGTATCAGCAGCATCAGCAGCAGCAACCCCATTTCCAGCAGGGACAACCATCCGGTTCCCAATTTCCCGTTTTTGAGAACCCAGCTCTCGATGATCTTGCCCGCTTGCTATCTGAACAGTGAGCCTCTTTCAGGCAAGAAATGGATGAATTCCGGCAGGAGATGAGGGAGATCATGAAGGGCAAGGCCGCCATACCCGCTCAGATTGAACCTAACCCGAACAATCTGAAAAGAAAGTCTGAGCAGGTAGAGTTTATAGAGTATACCTCTCCTAGTGGTCATGTGAGTGACATATCTTATTCCTATCATGATGCTGATTTTGTTACTACTAGGAGCGGTAGGATGCCAGCCGGCGGCGCCTCTTCTGAGCGACAACTAGAGGCAGAACCAGGAGCGCCAGAGGAGCACAGGAGCGATGCTGATGCCACCCATGATGAAGTCCAGGACGACGGTGCTGATGCCGTCGTGATACCAGATGAAGACGGTGGTGCTGATGCCACCATTTTTGATGTAGAACCAGAGAGCGGTGCTGATGCCGCAGATGCAGGTGCCGGTGGTGGTACTGAGGCCACCACCTCTACTTTTGTTGAGTCTCCCACTGTGATGTTACCACATTTTGTATCTATGGACTGTGGTAACAAAAAGAACAAAAATATGAATAAAGGAAAGGTTCCTGTTCAAATTGCAGATCCATATGTGTTGCATGATGATATTTGTGTGGATTCTCCATCTTCACAGGCACAGGGACCGTTTCCTAGTCCTCCATCTGAGGAGGCCCCTACCATCCCCTTCCCTGAGGCACTCCGCCGGGCGAAGGGGAATAAAAAAGAAAATCCTAAAAAGAACCAGGAGGTAGAGTTCAGCAATCAGATGATTGACAGATTTTACATTCAGCTAACTCTACGAGAAGCGTTTGAGCATATCCCTTTCTTCAAAAAGAATTTGAAAGAGACAACCACTGTCAGAAGAAAGCGGAGGCACAGAGACCAAATCCATATGCTCACTCATGATACTTGTTGCACCATTCAGAACAAGCTGCCAGCCAAGCGACCAGACGCAGGAGCTCCCTATGTCAGATGCGAGATTCAAGAGCAGCAATTTGATCGTACTCTATTAGACAGCGGCTCCTCAATTAACCTCCTTCCGACGGCCTTACTCAAGCAGTTCGAGTTTGGCCCTCTTCTTCGAAGCAGAACGGTCCTTCAGTTTGCTGATAGGTCGATTAAGAGGCCGAAGGGGTTATTGAAAGACGTGGTCGTTACCATTCAGGGCTTGAAATTCCCCGTGGACTTCGTTGTGTTGGACATGGAGATCCCTGAGTCGGTAACTGATGCCCCCATCATATTAGGACGCCCATTCTTGGCCACAGCCAAGGCGGTGACCGACCATGATTGTGGGAAGGTATGCTTTCGCGTAGAGGGCGAGACCATACAAATAGAGACGATCGAGGAAACCAGAGCCAGAGAGTTAGAATGCTCCGAGCAATCTAGTGAAGCCGCGCAGATGACAGAGGAAGAGCTAGACATCCACCAGGTTTGTGATTTCGAGATGACTGATGATGAATCTAACTGGACAGATCCTGTAGCACCGACCCTCGCCTTGCCTACAGATTCACTGTATCTCAAGCTCATGGCAGTCGAGAGTCGGGAGAGCACACTCCTGGATGAGGATACACCTGAGGCTGACAGTGTTGGGACGAGTGGTGCCGATGATTTTCATTCTTGCTCATCTACTTCTGATCCCTCAGATTCAGACATTGACTGGGATGATTTTGATGAATACTTGCCTTGTCTGATTCCTTCCGAGCCGACAACCATGGCAGAGTGCGAGCCAGTACAGTTTATTGATAATTCAGTGGGCCGCCCTTCGTCAGACATTCATGCAGAGCGAGAGTTCTCCCATGCAGACCTGGTAGCATTCACCCAGACATATCAGAAGCCAGATCTGCCGCCTCCCAGTTGTCCTGAACGGAAACCTCTACCGCAATCAATGAAGTATAGATTCCTTGCAGGTGAGCCAGATATGCACCCAGTCATTATCTCAGCAAATTTGACTGGAGAACAAGAATCTCGTCTGATGGAGGTTCTTGAAAGAAACCGCAAGGCAATCGGTTGGAATATAGCTGATCTCAAGGGGCTGAGCCCGAAGCTGTGCTCCCACCACATCTATCTCGAGGATGACGCTAAGCCATCGCGTGAGTTCCAGCGACGGCTGAACCCGAATCTTCGAGAGGTCGTCATGAAAGAAATTTCGAAGTGGTGGAGCGCTGATTTCATCTATCCCATCTCCGACTCTAAATGGGTAAGTCCGTTACATGTGGTACCCAAGAAGACGGGTGTCACTACAGTTGTCAATGAGTCTGGAGAGGAGATCGCTACCAGAGTACCAACTTCTTGGAGGGTCTGTGTGGACTACAGACGATTGAATGAGGCCACCAAGAAGGATCACTTCCCACTGCCCTTCCTTGATCAGATTATCGAGCGGCTAGCCGGGAAGAGCCATTATTGTTTTCTTGATGGGTACTCCGGATATAATCAAGTGGCCATTGCGCCCGAAGACCAGGAGAAAACGACATTCACCTGTCCGTTTGGGACATATGCTTTCAGACGGATGCCCTTTGGTCTATGTAACGCTCCGGCGACATTCCAAAGGTGCATGTTGTCCATCTTCTCGGACATGGTGGGTGACTGTTTAGAGGTCTTCATGGATGACTTCTCGGTCTATGGCGACGGGTTTGACGCTTGTCTTGACTGCCTAGACCATGTGCTGAAGCGCTGCATAGAGGTCAATCTTGTCTTATCCTGGGAGAAGAGTCATTTCATGATGACTCAAGGGACGGTCCTTGGGCACATCGTCTCCAACAGGGGCATGGAGGTCGATCCTGCCAAGGTGGATATCATCAGAAAACTCAATCCGCCGTCCAATCTTCGTCAGTTACGGTCTTTTCTGGGGCATGTCGGTTTCTACCGACGATTCATTCAGGACTTCAGTCGAATTGCCCGGCCGCTCACTGACTTGCTGACCAAAGACACCGAGTTTATTGTTAATGATAAGTGTCTTGCGGCATTCGAGACGCTCAAAGATATGGTTGTTTCAGCTCCTGTCCTTCAGCCACCCGATTGGTCTCTCCCATTCGAGATCATGACGGATGCTTCAGATTTTGCCGTTGGGGCTGTGCTTGGACAGAGGAGGGATGGATTACCGTTTGCCATTCACTACGCCAGCCGGACCTTAGATACCGCTCAAAGGAATTACACTGTGACTGAGAAAGAAATGCTGGCCGTAGTCTTCGCTCTTGATAAGTATCGATCTTACATTCTCGGATCTAGAGTTACCATATACACTGATCACACCGCCATCCGGTATTTAATGGCTAAGAAGGATGCCAAAGCACGTCTCACCAGATGGATCCTTCTACTCCAGGAATTTGATATTGAGATTAAGGATAAGCCTGGAGTCAAGAATGTGGTGGCGGATCATCTCTCCAGATTGGAGAATCTTGAGGAATCTGAGCCCAGCGCACCTATCACTGAGACGTTTCCAGATGAGGCGATCTTGGCTGTCACCTCACTCCCGTGGTATGCCGACTTTGTAAACTATCTTGTTGCCAAGACAGTCCCTCAGGGTTGGCCCAGGCAGAAACTTGAGACCTTCCTAGCTAAGGCCAAGTTTTACCATTGGGAGGATCCCATCCTTTATCATGAAGGAGGGGATAGTATCTGGAGAAGGTGCATTCCTCAAGAAGAGCAGCATAGCGTCCTCACATACTGCCACAAGCTTGAGGCAGGAGGACATCATTCTGGAAAAAGAACAGCACAAAAGGTGCTTCAATCCGGCCTATGGTGGCCTACTCTCTTCAAGGATTCTGATGAGTTCGTGAAGGGATGTACTGACTGTCAGAAAATGGGAACCTGCGGACAGAGAGACATGATGCCCATGCAACCCATTCACTTCTGTGAGGTTTTTGATGAATGGGGGATTGATTTCATGGGCCCATTTCCTAAGAGTCAGGGATTCGAGCATATTTTGCTCGCTGTGGATTATGTCAGTCGATGGGTTGAGGCCATTCCCGCCCGAGCCGCAGATGCGAAAACCGTGTGCAAATTCTTGAGGAAAAATATCATTTCACGGTTCGGGGTACCTAGAGTTCTGATTTCTGACGGGGGGTCTCATTTCATCAATGACAAGGTTAGGGCCCTTGCTGACGAGTTCGGCATTGACCATCGGGTTGCCACTCCGTATCACCCGGTCTTGCTGAAGTATCGAATCGGGAGATAAAGACTATCTTGCAGAAAGTTGTCCGCCCAGACCGAAAGGATTGGTCACAACTTTTGGACTCGGTCTTGTGGGCCTATCGGACCTCTTTCAAAAATCCATTAGGGACATCTCCCTTTCGTCTCGTCTATGGCAAGCCGTGCCATTTGCCAGTGGAAATCAAGCACAAATCTTTTTGGGCAGTCACTGAGTTGCTGTTGGATCCCGAGAGTGTAGGAGACCAAAGAAGAGCAGAATTGGCAGCCCTGGAAGAACTGAGAGACACAGCCTTTTCGAACAGCCTACAGTACAAAGAGAAAGTAAAGACATGGCACGATTCGCATATCAGCCCTAAACAGTTTGAGCCGGATCAGAAAGTATGGTTATTTGACTCTAGGCTGAAATTATTCCCAGGGAAATTGCAGAGCAAGTGGAAAGGTCCGTATGTGGTTAGGAAGGTACATGACAATGGCAGCATCGACATATCTGAACCGTCATCTTCCTCTACCTTCCGCGTCAATGGTCAACGCCTGAAGCTATATCTAGATCATGATCCGCCGACCATTGACGTTGCCCCCATTCTTCTGGTATGAGATGTGTCCTTTAACTCTCATCATCTGCATCTCATACATGGTGATCAACTCCATCTGCCGCTGTACAGATCATCTGTTCATATCATTCTTTCATCAAAAAAAAGGTGCCGCCCTTGTAGACAGTTTTCCATACTTAGGACGTACTTTGTCCTAAGTATAGGGGGGTGTGCACCCCGAGTATTTCCATTCTTTGATCCTCTCCATTGTCTCCTCTTCTTGTCTATACTTAGGGACATCTTACCCTAAGTATAGGGGGAGACAATCTGAGTACGATCTGTTCATTCCCACCCTTGACCCTCCCTGCGTTGTGTACAGTCTGCTATACTTAGGATTATTTGATCCTAAGTATAGGGGGGACGGTCGACTTCTCATTCATTGATTCCTTCGTTATTCATTCATTCTTTAGACTTGCCTATACTTAGTACGAGTTATGTCTTCTCTTTTCTCTCCGATCTATGAGGACATAGCTCAAGCTAAGTATAGGGGGGTCGTATATACTATGTATATACTTTAGCCATAACTCATACTTTCGTATTTTCCTAATAATATGGCTAATAATTCTTTAAAATTCATTAAAATTCTTTAATAAAAAGATGTGGTTATTCCTCAAATTCTTTTTGCATATACCGATTAATAAATCAGGTGAAAATGTTTTTTTGCAAAATGTTTGAAAAATAGTTTGAAAATCTTTGTGAACATCTATTGAAAACTATTTTGAAAATATTTTGTTACATGTTTTCAACCTTTGTAAAAATGTGTGATTTGTAAAATTCATTTTCTTTATGTGAAATAAAAGATTTGAAAAATGATTTGCAAATGGTTTGAAAAATGGTTGCAGAAATATGTTGAAAAATCTATCTATACTGTTTTGAAAACCTTTGTAAAATGATTTTCAAATGAGTGTACATGTTTGTAAAAATGTTTGTAAAAATTATATTGGACTATAGTTTTCAAAAAATTGTTTGAAAAACCTTGTGTCAAATAAGTTTGAGGAATACTAACATCACACCAAAATCCACTACCTATATATATGTATAAAATTGATCACTTACCCTTGTAAATTCTTAAAATCCACTTCTTGTATATATAAGAAGCACGCCCGTGTACATATTTTAACCTATTTTTCAGCCAAAATCTTTTTGTTTTCAAAAATCCCAAAAACATTTGCAAAAACTAAAATCCAAAAACATTTGAAAGATCTTTTTGAAAAATACAAAAAAATTGCATCTGCATGCGCATGCATCATCTTTTCAAAAATCCATAAAAAGTTCAAAATCTTGAAAATTGTATCACAAAAATATTTCTTGCATTGCATGGCATGAGCATTTTTCGGATTGAGTTTGATAGTGGAACAAGTCTAAGTAAAATCCGGAGATTGGAGCTTGATTGGACCTTAAAATCTACCTAATAACAGGAACCTTATAGGAACTGGGTTTGAGGTACTTCAGGTCTAGTTGACTTAATTCTTTGAGGATCACGGGACTTGGTTCAATGGATTCTTGACTGCCTAAGTAGAGTATTTCGGAGCACACGCACGACTCTTGTTGATAATGACCTAACTTGGACACCTGCACCTTTCACATAGCTCTCCACGGATGAGGTGGTGAGGAGGCAGTTTCCTTTAGCTTGGGGTAGCATATGAGGGTAGTACTTCTAGGCGGAACCTCTCTTCTTCTTCTAGTGAAGGAAGTGCACCTCAACTTGGTCTAGTGGTGATGAAGGCTAAAGACAGAAGCCGTGGGTTGCAATAAAGCTTCAAAAGAGGGATAGTCTACTGGCTCAAGAGGAAAATTTCTTGTATATATGCTGCACCATGTAGATATGTTGTACAGATGCAATTAAAAAAAAACCTCCAAAAAAGTGGTGGGTCGGATTGAAAATTTAATAACCCCACCGGAGTGTATATAGTTCAATAAAGCAAAAGCTTATGGTATCCATGTTACATCTCATGAAGCTTGCAGCGGGAGACTTAGCTACACTGGTTGAGCTCCCAAAAGTCTATACTTCTTCCCCCTCTTCTTGAGCCGGTTGCACTTGAACTTAGAAGGGAATACCCCGCTTCTCGAGGAAAGAGTTGCTAGACCAAGGCATTAGAGTTACCAGGTTGGGGGAGGTTGTTTCTTTGTCACTTCTGAGGTGGGGAGCTACATATCACTTACACTGTACGAGTCAGATTCATAGTCATAAGAGTTTGCTTATGAGTTGAAGTATTTCTGACCTGGCTATTGAGGAGACTTGGACAGAGTTTTGGGATTCTCAAGGACTGTTGGATTTCAAACTTGGTTCTCATTAAGGTTCCGACCGCACTAAAATTCCAAAGGTCCGACTTAAGCTCCAAACTTTGATTTTGTGAAGACAAGTTTGATAATTAAACTTTATCCAATTTTCTTCTTTTTCTTTTCTTTCTTTTCTTTTTGCACTTATTGCATAAGTGTTTGCTAGGGACTAGCAAAGGTAAAGTATAGGGGGATGATGAATCCACATTTCATCATCTTTATTCTATCATTTTGGCACCAAAAACCCTAGCAAATGCCTGTAAATACCCTTAAATTCATCATCTTAGCATCCATGCATGTGCATCATATTAGTGTGTAAAATGCTGTAATTAAAGCCAAAATAATAGAATAAATAAAGAAAAGAAAAAGAATAAAATATTGTAAATATTTTATGACCCAAAACCCCCGAGACCTAGGCATCTTGATGAATGGGTCGACCAGGAATAAAGTAGGGGGAGATAAGGGTCAAATACCTATTTTATTTCATTCATTCTTTATTCATTTTGGGACCTATTTTTGGTTCCACTTTTTGTACATCAAACAAATAAACTTTGTACATGAAAGTTGTAGATAATTTAATAAAGAAAAATACAAAATTGATTTCATTCAAAAATAATGTACAGATAAAAAGTTATGGTCTGAATAAAATTCCAGAATGCCAACTTCCCAGACCCGTATCTCACAAATAAAAACTCCAAATGCAGCGTACTCACCTTTAATTGTATATAGAAGAAAATAAGCTAATTAATGGCGATGGTTTCGCATTTGGTAGAGCTACGGTTTAAAATTTGAGTTTTGGACCCTCATTGTACATTGTACCGATTAAAATATTCAATTTATTATTTATCTATTATTTTTACAATTTTATATTTTCATAATGTTGTAAATAATACTTATAATAATAATGTACATTAAAATAAGAATAAAAACCTAAATAAAAACAAAAATAAAATACTTAAAAATAAAATACATAGATACATTACCTATATATATACCTATACAAAACATACTTGTATTTTATTAAATATACAGAACATATCAGAAAAATTAAATAAAAATATATTTATGTATATAAAAGTATTTTATAATTTTATTAAATAAGAAATAAAAATAATAAAATTAAAATCACAAAATAAACATAAAAGAACACAATATATAGATATAGATACCTATAGGGGTATAAATGTAAACTTGTAAAAATATCATTCATAAAAATAAATAAAAATCAGAATAAAATACTACATAAAAAATTAAACATTTTTTATTTTACAATAATAATTTAATTCGGCTTAATTCTATTTTTTATTTAATTAATAAAACATTTCTAGGGGATTTTTCCTGATTGGTCCACGTGGACCAATCAGGAGAAGGCGCCAGTTGACCTAGGTCAACTGGTCGTCCTTCGCCCACTGTAGCACTGTCGCGCCTAGGTTTTTGCCCGCCTTGGTGGACTTTCCTAGGCCGACTCGTCCCTCCTTTGCCGCCGCTTCCTTCATGGAAGTTGTGCCCCTTTGATCCATCTCCATCGCCGTTTCCTTAGATCCCCTTAGATCTGCTCGTCTTGCCCGTGACTCCTCCTCGAAGTCACGCCCTCAACTCCCTTCAAATACCAACCCCTCACTTCCTTCCCTCGGTTGAGTCCCCTTGGTCCACCCTTCAGCGCCACCATTGTGCTCCTGAGCTCCGTGGAGGTGACAGCTCCATCGCCAGCCCTTCAGCCGAGGCGCGCGAAGTCGAGGGTGCCTCCACCACCTCCGCCAACAGCCGGCGTCGAGGTACTTGTCTTCCTCTGGTTCCGGCCATCGAGGGCACCACCCCGCTTATTTCTTTCGTGCATTTAGATCCTGGTAGCTTGAGCTTCAAAAACCCCAAAAAAATTACAAGTCCCATCACGTATTTCGCCACTCCAAGCATCATCGCCGGAGCGCACCTCCGGCCACTGACGTTCACTCCCTCTCGCGCCTAGATTAGGTCCTCGCGAGGCCCAGGCAATTTGCCCTGGGCCTTCTCACCACTTTTTGCAGGTCAACGACCCTTGAAGCACCTGGAGGGCCATTTTGATCCCTCGCCGGAGATACCTGGAGCGTGAAGCTCCGCCGCCTTCGCGCCAGCACCACGACGCTCCTCCGGCGAATCCGAGTCATCCAGTCCGTAGAAGGACCTCCCAGGAGTCTGCAGCTCCATTTTGGAGCCCATTCATCGCCGAAGAAGCGAGATCGGAGCCGGGGAAGTTCGCCTTCGCCGGCCTTCGTCCCTGTTCTTCCTCCTCGTCTCTCCACCGTCCGATCGAGCCGCAGCTCCAGTTCGCGTGTCCACCGTCCGATCTTCCAAGCCCAACCGCCGTCGGATCTCTTTCTGAGATCTAATCTCAGACGTCGACGCCAACCGTCATCGGCCGTTCTCGTGCTGCCACGTGGATTAGTGGTTCGCTCCCAGCCGCTGGATCGCGCCCCGCCACCAGCCGTCGGATTCGAGCCACGTGTCGTCATCGGAGCGCCCGAGCGAGGGTATTTTGCATCCCAACCCTCGCAATTTTTGTATTTAATATCTAGTATTTAAACTTTTGTCTGTAGCGTAAAAATTTTGTTATATTTGCACAAGGACCCCCATACTTCCACTATTTGCACTTAGGTCCTTCGCCACGTCACCTCACGTGACCTGTACACGTGAGGGGGTGGGCATTTTGCAAGGACACCCTCGGTAGTTTGTGTATTTCGTTTCAGTCCTAAAACTTTCATCTCAAGTATAAACTTTTTGGATGTTTTGCAAGTAGGCCCCCAGAGTTTTGTGATATTACATTCCAGTCCTCGCCAGGCGCGTGCAAGTCACGCGCCCTGGTGGGAAAATTGCTTGCGTGCCCAAGCGGCTTTTGTAATTGCTTTTTGGTGCTATAAATTAAATATTCAGCTTAATATTTTGTGGAAAATTGCATATAGGCCCCTGGATGTTTGATAAATTGCATATATGCCCCTGCCAGGACTGTTTAATGTTTGGATGTTTGCTCTAATTGTTTAGCCTATCATTTTAAGTCCAAAAATTCCACAAAAATAGGGTTTAGTTCCTGGACACGTGTACTTCCACGCTATCACTTCAGTTTTTGATTTTATTCTATTTGCACATTTATTAAAAATCAAAAACTTGCTTTTTGTGCACTGTCTAGCTTAGAAAATACCAAAAAATATTAAAACACCTCCAAAAATTCCAAAAAATCACCTAGTGTCTATTCTATCCTATTTTAGTGTCAGTCCAAAAATCATTAAAAAGTTCAAAAGAAAAACACTAAAAATTTAAAAACACTCAAAAACTTCAAAAAAATATATAAAATAGTAGAAAACTCCAAAAATCAAAAACTCAGTTTCTGTTTGTTCCTTATTTTGTCCTTTTTATTTTAAAAATAGTGTGAAAATTTTGAGCTACTGGTTGCTATTTTTAAATCTCATTTTATTCACAGCCAGCCTTATTTGCACTGTTTTGCTTTATTTCAGTATTTAAAAATATCAAAAACACCTTGAAAATTTTCCAAAAATCACAAAAACGGTAAAAAACCCTAAAAAGACTAAAAACAATTTGTTTCTGAATTTTTGGTAATTTTTACTTAGTTTTATAAATATTCTATCTTGTCTTTTATTCCATTGTCTTTAAATTCCAATATTGAAAAAGAAAAAGAAAAATATAAAATATAAAATTATAAAAATCAGAAAATTAAAAACCAAAATACAAAACAAAAAAAAATTAAAACAAAAAAAAATAAAAATTAAAAACCCACAAAAATTGTAGTTGCTTGTTTGCTTAGTGTAGACACTTCACTTCACACACACTTTAGCACATTTTGTGGATTTACCCTGCTTGCTCCCTGTGTTCGAACTCTCTGCATACTTGTCACTATACACCATTTGTGCAGAGTTAAAAATAAATTTTGACTCCACATTAGTTCTAATTTATTGATCTTTAGTGTGGGTTAATTGTTGATTAACTTTGGATTTCATTGAGAGCCGCCACAGCGACGGTTGTCTTCGCCTTGTGTGAGACACCAATTTAGACTCTCTCGATTTTCGTGATTATCAATACCCTCCAAGTAGAACAGGTCGATTACATCAATTATAAGACCGTTAAAATTATATGTTCTAGATGGAGGGCATAGGAGTCTCTGTTTCTGGTGAAATTTGAATGGTATATTCAAGGGATATATAGATGAATATACACTGTGATACTTTTTAAAAAAGTAAAAAAAAAGTAGAAGTTATAGATCCCGATGCATACAAAGTTACATACACCTGAGTGCATACTCCCTATCCTCTTTTCAAAATCCAAATAGTAAAAAAAAGAATTACATCACCTGGATCCTTTCTGGTACGTAGGAGGTCTTCCTGGTTGTTGTTGTTGTTGCTTGAATGGTTGCACTTCGCTCCTCCAGTTACCAAGCTCCACCGGAAGATGATAGTCTAAGAACGAACCCCGTCGTCCACAAGAGAAATGGATAATGTTACCAACATGTTCCCGGAGCATAATTAATTAGGGTTTTTTTACGCTTGTATTCCTCCGAGAGATTCTGTAGTTACAATATTCTACTCCTTTTGCAACAACGATTATGTCTCTATCTTCTTACAAAATCCGCATCTATACCTTTCTTTTAAGGTAAAGGAGGGGTATAATTAAATATTCTCTTGGTATGTTTATCACATGCATGTGATCATCATAATCAAATTTGATTTGCAGTTCTATAGTCCTTCAAAATGAAGAACGGACATAGAACTTTCTTTCTTCAGGTTAGAAATTCTCGAGGTAATATTGTCAACACCAAGCGTATCATCGATATAAAATTAAGGGACTTTTATCCCACGAAGCATATAATCTTTGTAAATTACCTTTCGATCTTGTAAATATCGTTATTATCCTCTCGACTTTATAAAGCTGCTAATTCTTACTCCACAAACCCGGTGGTTAACTCCCATGCACTTGTCCATTAAAAGTGGATGGATTCTGTTAGAAATAACATATCATTGACCCTTTTCTATATCTAGTTTAAATTGTACCCTTCTTCACCACCCTCCTTCCTTAAACCTTCTTTCTCATGTGTTGACCACATATCATAGACCAGTGTCAAGAATCTTGATCGACATCACCGCGTGAAGATATATCAGTAGAGAGATCTTAAGCGTCTACATCCTGCGATGTTTTTTTTTCCGATAAACGTTTCATAGTCATTCATCATAAAGCAACGGTAAAAGTTAAAGTTTAATACATGCCCAAACATAAAAAAGGGGATTACACAGTGTCCTCATTCGCAACAAATTACAACCAGGAGATAATATTCGAGGATTCAAAAAATTAGACAAAAGAGAACGTTAATTATAATGAGACCACCAAAAAGAAAACCATTCCTAGGCCGTCGTCCTTATCAGAGCGCATCCTTCATGTCATTTGGCCTCATGTCGTTGAATTTTCAGACATCCGCTAGGTACGCTTGGAGGATCGGGTTCCTGGTGTCATTGCTGAGGTATCCTTAGTTGGACGATATCGAAGTTATGAAAAGGTTATACAGTGTTAGTTAATAGTACGAGCAGGAGATGATAGAAGCATCTAGTGGTAGTTCTAGAGTAAAGTTAATTGTTGTTCTTGTCCAGACGTTGATTGCCTGGACCATGGATCCCCTTCTTGCGTACCCATCCTTGTCTCGCAAATGATGAATGCTTGCAAGAGTAATTTATGTTTGCCTATAGGTATTTCTTCAAAGATGAGTCTGCATCGACTCTTCCAAAGTTGCCACCAAACCGTAATTTTAAAACATAGAATTATACCCTTTTTATCCTTGAAGTCTAAGGTCTGGTTCATATACAACATGTTTAGTAATTCCTTGAAGTTTGGTTCCAGATCACATAAGAGAAATATATCTCTAATTGTTTAACATTCATCGAAAAGGTGTGTATAATTTTCAAGCCCATTATTGCATAGATAGCATCCTGCAATGTGATGGGTGTTGCACGCACCTCCTCCCACTTGTATGCTGCATCAAACAGTACTCTGCACATACCTTCTCATCGGTTGTGACCCGTACCATGGACAACCACCAATAGCTAGCAACCATGACCAGCCTGATGTTGCACACAACAGCATGCCACCCTCTCGCAGGCATTAGGATGATAGGTCAGAACCAATGCTCAGATGCCCCTTTCCATTCTCGGCTACTATGTGCAGCATCTACCGCAGCAAGGCTCACCATCGGCTCCCTCTTCAATCATTCCCCTCTCTGTTGTGTGTGTACTGTGTAGTGTATGCAGGAGCCCTTAACGCCCCACGTTGTCCTTGCTACAAAGTAGCAGCTACCCGAGAGTCCACACTGCCTCCCCATGTTGGTCGACTTCCCGTAGTCAATTCATTGTCGTCCTCATATCCTCTCTTGCTTACAACAACAACCTCGGCACCCTTCACCACCTCCACCTTGTTCTAGGCCAAGAATTTCCAGCGAGCTCTGCCTCTTGCTACGACGGGTGATGCACGCACCTCCTCCCCCTTCTATGTTGCATCAAGCAGTGCACCGCTCTCTCCCTTGCCCGCTCTCACTCAACACCTGTAGCCCGATATTGCTAGGATCCCTTTAACGACTAACCATCGCCTGCACGAGAGAGACGTGGTCCTTTCTCCCTCTCTGCGAGATCTGCTACAAAGGGCAGCATCCATCTTGCAGAAGCCCGATGGTACCATGTCCCCTCTTCCTCACGCATGAAAGGATGCTCTGTTGTTGTGCAACCCCACACCGACAACTAGATCTATCGCTTCTCCTTCCATCTTTCATCGACTAGCGTGCCCTTCATCCCTCATTGGAGGTTGGGGCGGCGTAGGGACTGGGGTTCCAAGGTCCCGGCTGCATGAGAGAGGGGGATGGAGGTCGGGAGGTGTTGGGAAGGGGAGATTAAGATTTGGGCGGCACAGACCTTCATCCCCTTGAGTTCGCACGGATTGGGGAAGAGCATGTTTTCTTCCATGCTCTACAGCCTCCATCGGATCATCGAAGGAGTATCGATCAGAATCATCCGATCGTCTTCCTATTTAATAAAAAAATATGATGCTCCATAGCACAAGAACTTAGGTGGGATTTGATTAACTCTTCCTTAACTCAAGGTAAGTAAAAGTAAAATTAACGGTAGGGTAAGAAGGAGCAAGTTTACTGGTCAAGGAAATAATAACAACGTTTAAAAGATAGAGAAGATAATTTACAAAGATTTTAAAGTTCGTGGGGGAATTTTTTTCTAAAATAAAATGATGAAATTATTACTTCATAATTATCCATGTTGAGTAGCTTTCACGATAGCTCAATTTTTTTTATATAACTACCTATGATTCTACTTTAGCCCATACAAGTTTTTTTCTTAATATGTATACATGATCTTCTTTCTATTTGATCATAAATCACTCATGTTGTACCATGTAAATTTCTTCCACGAGATTACATTAGAGGAAGACAATCTCCATAACCATCAGCTGAACCTCCGTCTTTAACATTTATATACATTTAAACTGTGTTAGAAACTTCCAAGTACTACTAAAAAATCCTGAAATTATGTGGTGGTGTATGTATTATTGTTGATCAAGAACAATGATTAATGATTTAGTATAACTCACTTATAACTCACTTATTGCCAGGTCAGTAAGATTCCTAACATTTATATGATGAACAATGAACTCTAAGGGTCCGTTTGGTTGCAGGGTTGGACATGATTGGGTTGGGCAGGGGTACCCCTGTGAATAGTAAATTGTGAGGAGGAGAACCCTATTTGGTTGCAGGGCCAACCCGGATTGGACCAAGCCAACCCTGCCCAACCCTGCAACCAAACGAGGACAATGAAACTAGAGTGCTTAAAATGCAACACGGGCATGACTTCCAAAGGTCGGCACGGCCTGTCAATTGGAATCATGATGTTCGAGGAATCATCACCTGACTACATTCTATCGTTACTGAATTGTTCGTCTTCATCTTCATTAGTGTAAAAGCCAGTGGTCGTTTTTCATAGACCTTTGATCTCTCATAGGGGAACCGCAGTAATGTCCTCGCGTGTCCTTTACTTGGTGTAAGATTAGTTCGATGAACAAACTGATATATTATTAAATATATAAATATTGATGTCAACATAAAAGTAAAAAGAACATTTTATATACTAATGAAATGCACTTGTAATAGCTCGATATAATAAATTATATATTCATATATTCATATTTGTTTGATTCCTTCAATTGTTGCAGACGTAAAGGAGTATTGCGTCGTGTAATTGGAAGGATTCATATCTTTTTTCATAACATAAATCCTTACCTTTTTTATAGGGATTTCTTCCTCATCATCACAGAAATCATGTTCAATTATATCGACAACCATTATAATCTTTATAATTGCAACATGCCTTCTCTAATCTAACTTTATTTAATACATATACCCTTGATGAAGATTCGTAGAGTTAAAATTGAGCAAGGCTGCAGGATCGTACGGCATGTATCGTTTCATCGTTTCGTATGCTTTCGTGGACGGACAAGACCGTACGTGATCCTGGCTTCGTTCATGGTCGTCTATAGACCTATAAAAAGGATATAGTTTTCTTCAACGAATTAATTCATTTTCAATTCCTTTATAGAAGAGAAAAAAACAAAAACAGTAGAGAAAATAGAAGAGAAATTGTTTTCTTTATTTTTCTTTATTGTGCCCATATATACCATCTTATTCTTCCTTTGACATCCACCTTATTGTATCTCTACTTCTCTCCGTTGGCTCGACCAATTGTAAAAGAAGTCATCTTTTTCTCAGCGCTTCAAGTACGAGTAGAAGGACTCAATTTTATGCCAGGAAATCGGAAGGAAAAGATCAAATAAGATCTCTATCTGCATGGGCAACTTGGTGGGGAATATCTCTCTTATCCGCGAGGGGTAACGCGATTCATCACCGTGTTCACAAGTGCGAGCGTCCATTGGATCAGTGTCCATTGGATCAGACTCAATAGTGAAGAAGATGGTTGGAGGAATATGTTCAACATGGATGAAGAAGGTTATGATATGTAGGGGTGTACATGGATCGGATTGGATCGGATTTTGGCTTAATCCATGTCCAATCCACACTTAACGGATTTTTATTTTTCCAATCCAATCCAATCCATTAAACATGCAAATCCAATGTGATTGAACCCCTCTAATGGTCTGGTGGTAGAAGCAGTGGCTCCCACTTTAAAGGACCAGGGTTCGAATCCTACTAGTGAAAAACCAAAAAAAAAATCCAATGCGATCCGATCCACCGGATTACGGATTGGATCGGATTGGTTCGGATTTTTAATACTCGTCTAATCTATGATTAAGTTTGTAACACACTAAACCTCAACATTCAAATCATGGTTGTAAAATTGAGATTGTAGATAAATATAAAGAAAATGATACATAATTTTTGGAAGGCAAATGCATATATGCTTGTTATGAATTTAGTTTAAATAATCATTGTATAACTAAATATAAATACCATGTATGTAATCCGAAGATTCCATAGAAGCAACTTGAGTTTGAATAAATTTCAAGTTTGTATATATCAAATATGAAGTAAAACTAGCATGCTTAGTGACGTGGTGCGAGAGGGAGGACTGTGCACGAAGGAGGTTTGGGACAAGAACCATGCACAATTGCGTGGTGCTGGAGGGAGATATCCGAGGTTCATGGATATGTGTGTGTGTGTGTGTGTGTGTGTGTGTGTGTGTGTGCGCGCGCGAATGAGATCTGTGAGAGCTGAAGATGAAGTATGTCTGCATTGGCACGAGGGAGGTCTAGCTAAACGTGCACATGACTAGGGACAAGGAGGACGTTGTTGATGACGAGACGGTAGCTGTTTGAGGAGATCTAGATACATGTGCGTGAGGGAGGTCTAGGGGAGCCGAGGAACATGTATGGTTGTACATGTGCGAGGGAGATATGGTTGTGCATGCGCACAACTTGGGACGAAGAAGTCATCCCGTAGAGATGTGTGCACCTGAGGTGCAACGTGGGTGGTTGTTTTGTTTGGAATGGTACCAAAGGGGTTTAGGCTTTGGTATTTTTTTAAGAAGAATGTTTCATTTATAAAATTCGAAGGGCTTGAAGGATGTTGTGGGTAGGTATTGCTTTTTTTAACCAACAAATGAGATGGGATAAGGGGGTTTACAACAAGTGTTGTGGGGTAAAGCTTGAGTTAAAATGGGTTTAAACTCTAAAAAGAGTGGCTTGGATATTTACACATAGCTTTCTAGCAAAATTAAATATATAATATGCTTTAACAATAATAAATAAATTTATATATTATTTTTTATCAACGGATTAACGGATTGGATTGGATCAGATTTTGACGATAATCCGATCCAATCCATAAATGAACGGATTTGTAAATTCTCAATCCAATCCGACCCATTAGACTTATAAATCCAAACCGACCCAATCCAATGACAACGGATTGGATCGGATTGCGGATTTTATCCGATCCATGTGCACCCCTAATGATATGTTCAAGTTGATATGGAGTTGTTCGGTTAAGATTATGGAATTTTCAAGAATAATTTATGTCACATGAAGGGATAGGGATTGGAGCATAGTTATGTCATAATAAGGCATGCTCTCAGCTGTTTATAGTATGCCATGATCATATTAAGGATTATAAAGAAAAAATACATTGAGTACAACACATAATAACGATTGAAATAATGTTTAATGAGATAAGGTTGTTAACAAGTTGATAACTTGGATTGGAGAATACACGTTGTACATTAGAAATATATAGTAGTTTAGAATTCTTGATATTATATATTAAGTATATATCGGTTGGGTTGGGCAGGATTAAACCTTTTATTATCCAAAGAAATAGTTTGGGTTATTTGGGTAGGTTGAGTAGAAGATATTAGACTCACTAGCTGACCCAATACCAATTGAAGGAATATGTGTTGGGTCCTACCTTACTCAAAATTCAAATGATCCAAATCATTTTGACTCATTTTCAGCGATTTGGTTGGGTTATATGTGTGGACCCATATAGTGTCCAATCTTAATTATAACGAATAAGTCAACGGGAAAATTGTCGCTATATGGACCTTTAACAACGAATATGACATTTGTTGTTAATTATAAGCACACAAGATTATTTGGCAACGAATAATATTCGTTGTTATATCTTTAACATCGTAAGATATGGTAACGAATATTCAGATTATTCGTTGTCTCAGATCCCGTTTCTTGTAGTGTAACACACTAGCATTTCGTGAGTATCATATATAATACTACTTTTGGGATAATACCTGAACACACCTTCGAGCCGTCTCGGAATCCGATCAATATGAACACAGATCCCATGTAGTCTCACTAAACTTAGATTGGAAGATGAAAATAAGGAATTTTGATTCATTTTTTAGATGAAACAAATCGTAGTTGTGATTACTAAATTTGCTCATGTTGGTCACTAAATTTTATAGAAGACTTGGAGAGAGAAGACGTAATCTTATGGTCCAGAATCACTATTCTCATGCTCTCACCAATTTTGGCTCTCACAGGATGTCCTGACCTCGTAAAAATAGAAGCTCTTACAGATTTATAATAGATTTTAGGGTAAATTGCACAAAGGTCACTGAATTATACGCCAGATTTTAATGGAGTACATGTACTTTCAAAGGTAACATCGTGAGCCACTACAAGAGAAGGCCGAGCACACGGGATCCAAACCATACCCTTCTGATCAAGAAGTAACTAGATTTCAAGGGGGACTTCGAGTCAAAAGAATGGTCGCGTATTTTCGAACAAAACTTTTACATATTTTTACCTCCCCCTCCAGCCCCTCTCCTCCTCCGAGCACCTCCTCCCCCGCAAGGCCTTCCTCATTCGATTCTCCCAACGTAGATCTTTGCTGCCACCATTAGCATTAGCCTTAGAGATCCACGCTCCAGGACTTCCTCCTTTACATGAGATGAGATGTTCGCCGTTAAGTTGCTCGTCATCCTCCGTCGTTAACCATCACCTCCTCTGTCGGGGTCCTTAATTGCAAGAGGTGAAGATTTCGTAGTCGCACAGTAAACCAGGAAAATCGAAGACTTCCCAAGTTTCTCTCGACCCAGGACACATGAATAGTACATATGGTAGATGTCCACAAAGGCTCCACCACAACGAGCTCACAGTCCATCGCATCTTGGGGAAAATCCTAACCATTCTTACTCTCGTCGTAACTCAGCCCCTTCTAAGCAATCAAAAGAAGATCTTGATTCGCAACAATCACATCGTCAAAGATAGTCCCATATCTAAAAACCACAAAGTGTGAAAGTGAGTTATAAGTGATGGGGATTACTACTTGACAACTTTGGCTTAAGCGTTTTTGGTTGGTTATCATCGGATCCATTTGGACATGAACTCAACAAGTTGTCCTTCCATGGCACGCATGGAGGAGGGAGAGGGGGCGGGTAGGGGCCATGGCCCCCTCCCAATTTGGCAAATTATTAAAGAGTCCTTCCGCTTTCCATTCTAATAGCATTTCTCCTATTTTTAAATATTTCTATAAAGAACAACCTATTTTTTTATAATTTCCTTAAAGTGTCACCACTACTGCTTTCCTCATTTTCCAAATTTCCTTAAGCCCACCATTTCAATGAAAGATGCAAAGAAACCAATACTCATATATATGTTACTATATTGTTGTCATTTTTTAAATACAAATGCAGATGTGGATAAGGATATTGACGAATATGAAAACTATGTTACTATATCATTAAAAGATGGATATGGATGTAAGACGGATATTTATCACAAATGAATAATGTTAGAAATAAATATACATATATTGGATAGATGCAGATCATTTGAATGTATTAAATTTATTTATATCATAGTAATTATACCAAATAGGTGAAAAGAATGTATAAAATTATGTTGTATATACTTAAAAATAAGTCTGCAAGTATATTTATGTTTGATATTAATGTACAAATATTTTAGTTGATAAATTGGGAATATGTATAAATATTTAAACTTAACCATTTTTTGAAGATTGATGAAATACGGCCTTGTCAGATATCGAATCATATGCTATCTTATTTTATTTTAGGGTTGATTACATGTCATTGATATATATATATAGGGTAAAATGTGTATGCCCCCTCGGGGAGGTAACTTAACTCCCCCGCATTATTTTTCCCAATTTTTTTAAAAATACTTCCGTGGATTTTCCTAAATATACCCCTATATTATGTCATTCAAATTTCGTGTGAAACAAAGGCTCCTACGATCTCTATCCAGACAATCATTTTTTAGCAACTCTGAGACCGTAAAAATGATTGTCTGGATGGAGGTCGTAGGAGTCTCTGTTTCGCACGAAAGTTGAATGGTATAATATATGGATATAGTGATGAATATTCATGGAAGAAATTTAAAAAAAAATAAAAAATATAGGGAAAAATGGGTGCGGGAAGACCAAGTTAGCTCCCCCCAGGGGCAGCCCCATTTTCCCCATATATATAGGGTAAATGGGACTACCCCCTAAGAGAGCTAACTTGGCTCCCTCCGCTCTAATTTTTCCATTTTTTTTGAAAAACGATTCCGTGATTTTTTTATTGCTATATCCCTATATTATGTCATTCAAGTTTTGTCTGAAACAGAAACTCCTATGACATCGATCCAAACGGGGTCGACTTCAACAATTCTGCGATCGTTCTGATTCTTATGAAACTTAATGACATAATATAGGGATATAGTGATGAATTTCTACGGATTTCATTTTCAAAAAAATAAAATAAAAGGAAAAATGAGATGGGTGAGCCAAGTTAACTCCCAAAGGATGCAATCCCATTTTTTCCCATATATATATAATTTGTATTTTTTTCATCATAAGATCTTTTTTTAATGATTGTGCTGATAACCACACTTTTCCATCTCCCCATAACCAACATACCAATATACGATATTTATCACTTTTGTTATATTTTTAATTAACATTTTCAATGATATAATTGATCTCATAACGTGCCTTATGAGTCAGACACAAATTGGACAATTTCATTTTATGATTTGGATATGAACCATTTATAAATGTTTTGGTCCCACCTGTAAAAATTTTCTGGCTCTGCCCCTGCTAGCACGGATGGCGAAGCCGCCGCATCAACAACAGGAATAGCAGCCGGAGTTGGAGATCCTGATGCACTCGTCAAACGGGGGTGTGACAACGGCAATGCCACCAGCAGCACCGCTGGTCACGGTTGGATCGAGAAGCAAGGCGCGGGTGTTCTGCAATGAGAAAAAGAAGAGGCACCTGTCGGAAATCCTCTCGTTACTGATGATGGTTCACGCACGGAAGGGGATCACCGGAACGAGGAGGGCGAGAGGATGCCTTGCGAGATGAAGTGTAGGAGAGACGGGACAGAGCTACAGAGAGGATATAGAAGCCATGAAAGAAGTTCAAGGGGCAAAATCATCATACGGATCTCAAAAATTAATGTTTTTTAATGATTTCAACAACATATCTGAAAAATAAAACAACCAATAGTAAAAAAAATAAAAAAAGAAATCCGTGGATGTTATATTTTATAATGGTTATTTATATCAATATTATTCACCAAATTATATTGTATTAGTATATGTATCCATGTTGTTGGGAAAAACATAACAACTCATAGCATTATTCGAAACAAGAAATTTATAAATATCTGCATAAATTAAAATACACACACATGTGTATTTATATATTCAAATGTTGGAATGGAGAGCCAAATCATTGCGCACATCGGGTACATGCGCTAGGACTTCGCTCACGGGGCCGACGTCACCGAACTCAATGATGTTGGGATGTTGATGTTTTTACCTCTTTTTTTTCAAGAATTTATTACCTCTTTAATCTGTTGCTCCTTTCGGTTGACAATGTCTTCTTCTTCGTGTTGAGTTTTACATCATTTTTTTTCAAAAGCACTTGATCATTCCATTAGCTCGACCAAATGCGAGAGGACACATCTTTCTCTTCGTGCTTCATGCTCATTTAGAGGAACTTGATTTAATGAGACACAATCATGAAGTAGAAAACAATCTATATCTCTCTTGTTGTGGACAACTCAACGGAGATCAACTCTTGTGTTCTTTTAAGTACCACGAGTCACTGTCATGCTTGCAAGTGTAAGCATCTGTCGGATCGGATTTAAATATAGAATTACACATTAAAGATATGTTCTTATACTCTTGTGATCTTACGAAATAGTGAGGAAATAATTTCCATTATCATGGGTTTTTGTATTTGCAATCAAATTTTTTGTTATATGATTGCATTGTCGCTAATAGGATGAACCACTTTTTTTATGATATTGACTTATTTCCTATATTTCTATAATGTGCGAGGTCCAACATTCCTTCATATATAAAAAAATAACTACAGACAAAATCAACTAATACAAAAATAAATTACTCATGTTGTGATGCTACTACTTTTTTTACTACCCTACCTTTAACGAAATTCCTACTATGGGTAAACCATCACGCGTCAAAGTTTTTGTTATCATGAAATCAACTATTGCACATCATCATTACAACATTTTTTGAGATATTTACATGAATACTGGTTTGATTTTACAATGTTCTATTTATTGTTTGGTTAAAAATATTGTTCCTAAGAATGTGAATGCATGACATATATCACAGAAATTCATTTTATATCCTATTTATTTATTAGAAACTTTATGTTAGTCGCCAAAAGTAAAAATTGACAAGTGAAGATATGAATATATACTACACAAACTTGTCTTAAGATAATAAATAATTTAATTTATATTGCCATATCTATTTTAGTTAAATAAATAAGAATCAACTTTATAAATTACTATATACTTTAAATTTATAACAAACACTACATTTGTTGTTATATTCATAATAATGAAATATATAACAACAGTTATCCATAGTTTTTTTTCTTCTAGTTATTGTTAAATTTAACAATAATCAATACAAACTTTAATAAATAAATCAAAAAATAATTCATTGTTATATTGAGCTGTAGCAACGAGTATGACATTCATTACTAACTACAATAACAAAAATTAATTTGCGACGAACAATATCAGTTGTTAAGTATTTAATACAATAAACTATGACAATGAATATTCAAATTACTTGTTACCAGTGATTAATTTAAAGTATGAACATAAATGTAGATAAGAATATAAAAGAAATACTTTATATATTAACTTAAAAATAATTGTTTAGGATTATAATAACAATTGGGAATTGCGAATGAAGGTATAAGATGTTGTTACACACCATTATAAATAAATCTAAATTATATTTATATTTTAAAAAGAATAAAAGTTATGAACATTAATATTTATTATTGTGAAATTGATGTCTAAATTCACATCCACTTGAAATGAACACGAATACAATTATCAAAATCTTTTTAAAATAAATATAATAGCATATTGGAATCCATATTCTCTATTATCCCTAATTGCCACATGAATATTGTTTTGCATTGTAATCAGGCCGCTATAAAGTTATTAACCATTGCAGTATTAATACTTGCTAGTGATGTAATTATTAATATATCGTTTTTTTGTGAATTTTAAGTATGAAGGCTAATTCCGCAACAATAGATGTTATCCGTTGTTATATAACAGGTGATATATGTGGATAACTAAGTAGGCATAGAAGCACTTTGTTCTTTTGCTGGGAAAATAATAAAAGAGTAAATTCCATGAAAGTTTGTGAACTATATACTCGATTCCATATCTAATTTTTTTTAAAAAAATAACAACGTAACAATTGATTTTTAAAAGAGAGATTTACATTCATAACACTGAGTAATTTCATAATTACATACATAACTCTCGATAGTTAATCAAAAGCAATTGCCTCCTCTCCATTCTTCCCCTCCTCTCTTCCTCCCCATCAAGCAACAACAGTAGCATTCCGGCATCGCTCAGCCTCCTCTCTGCCCGAAGCTTCATCGCCACCTCGTTTGACGCCTCGCCCTCCGTTGCCGCACCCTCCTCCAGTCCCCTCCTCCACCCTCTCCTGACACGTTGCAATTCTTGTTTTGCTCTCTTATTATTTTTTCTTGCTTAAGCAGAGAAGACAGATCTTGTCCTCAGAGCATATGTTTTCATTTTGGTTTGGGTATTATAGTCTGATCATAGATCTTTCTTTTAGACCAATAGGAAGTTACTGTAAATTGATTAAGTGATTGTTTGCTAGTTCTCATACTTTTCATGAGAAACAAAGACATGACTTGGGTATTTTAAAATTTCATTTTTTTGCTAATTATTTATAATTACGATTAAATTGATATTAGTTTATTCTAAAGAAAATTTGGACACGATATAAGTACATAGAAGAATATACAATACATAGACCTATGCAATAAATATACCTATTTATTTAAGTGTAAATATTACATCAGAAAAATATAATAAAAATATCTTTACGTACATAAAAATAAGTTATAACTATGTAAATTATCAAAATAAAATAAGAAAATCAACATTATAAAATAAAATGAAATATACATAATATATATGAATATACCTATAGGAATACTTTTAAAAAAGTAACCTCTAATAAAACACCTCATAAAAATAAATAAAAATAGGTATAAAATAGTACAGAAAATTAGATTCACTTTTCATATTATAACCTAAAAATATCCATTTCATTTATTATTTATTCTTCATTTTTCAAGGTATTTTTGCCGTGGAATTTCCCGGTTCGTCCATGTGGACCAACCAGGCATCTCTATTTGTTGACCTAGGTTAGTTGTACCCCACTCCCTCTGAATTCTGTTAGAAGGCATGAGCACACCCACTTCGTCGATTTATCACGCCTCCATCCTTCACCTTTTACCCTCAAGACCTCCACCAATGTTGAGCCCAATCGTCCCTGGTCTTCGACCATATCCGAATCCCCACTAACCCTCGATCGACCGATTGCACGAAACCGTCCCCCAAAACTCGCTCAAAATCCATCTATAAATAATTCCCCATCGCCCATCTTGACATTTTGATCAATCTTCGACCTATTTTAGCCCCTCAAATCTCTTTAATCACCTCCATCTTGGTGACAGGAAGCTCCAGGTGTTGATCTGCAGCGAGAAGGGTGATCATAGATGTAGATCCACCACCTCCGGTGGAGCGCCGCCGTGAGCTTCTGCTCTTAAGCTTCCAACTCAGTTGAGCCCCTGGTTTCACTATTCTAGGTAATAGCATCAGCGTAGTTTCCATTTCCGTTTTTAGTTTAGGTTTTAATTGACATTTTTAGGTTGAAATCCAATATGTTCATTGACCTGGAGCTCGGGCTCCAGGTTGATTTCATCATAAAACAACCGTCGTTTCTACTCACTTATAACCCCATATCGAACCCCTTTGCATTTTCCATCGATTCCCCACACAAAAACACCTTGAATTACGCTCTCTGATTCAAGGAGTCAAAGCTCCTTTTAGCCACTTCGCTAGAGCTACGCCTTTTCGCACATCCACAAGGTCTCCAGCCTCATCTTTGAAACGAGGCATTCGCCTCGAATCGGGGCTTCTCCTTATGCAGGTACCATAGGATAAGAAGGGCATATGGGTCCTACTCGATACTCAAGAGAAGCTGCAGGCGGAGGAGCATTCTGGTTCCCGTCGTTGGGACCTAGAATGATTTTGAGAGTGTCGGCACACGCAGGAGGCTCCCAGGAGTGATTTACCCCTTACAATGAGGAGATTGGGGTAGGGAGTTTATCAAAATTGAAGATCAAAGTTCGCCCTTGCAAGTGTTCTTCGTGTTCTTGGAAGACCCCTGAGAGCCGTTGGATCGAGGCTCCTCACCGGCTTTAATCGGATCCATGGATCAAGCCGAAGCATCATCCAAATCTACCCGTCAGATCAACCATGTGTCAACCTGCACCAATCTAGTTCGACCTGCTTGGCAGTGGGCGGTGGAGAGGGGAAGCACGCGGTGATCAAGAGATGGAGAGAAAGCAGATGTCACCGTTGAAGATGAGATGATGTATACAACATTGTTTTAACATCGGAATGCCCTCCAGATCCGTCCAATATCTTCTTTCAGAATGGGATATTGCGGCGGTGAGGAGAGATGAGATAGAAAAACGGATTGGATTGCATAAAAAGCCAGGGAGCACAAGTGGAACGACAGTTGGAGAATCTCCTTGTACTCGACAACTTCGCCGCACTAAGATATATTGATATTTTTTCAAAATAGTTACTAAATTAGTCGTTGCTAAATATATAAGGACGATATTATTCGTTGTAAAACGAGTTTTCTTACATGAAATTAGCAATGAATAGTATATATGTTGCGATATCATTATTGTTAGAGTAACTTTATTATGTAGTTTTTGTTTGCCCTCTTTATGTAAATTACCCATAGAGCTTTTCTCCTATATAAGAGAGCTCTAGGGTTAATGACAGTGCATCTCATTCATTCCTTTCAACATGGTATCAGAGCGACGGTCCTAGGCCGGAGTTTTGAAACCTAACCCTAACCCTACCCCACCTGCCGGTCTCTCTCTCTTCGTTTCTCTCGGTCGGCGCTGCCCCTACCCCGCCGCACACGCGGTTGAGCCGCTGTCGTGCGGCTGAGCCGCTGTTCGCGCACCTCCCAATCGCGCGTTCTCGGTCGTGCGCATCCCTCTCCGGTAGCGCGTGTCGACTCTCTCCGGTTCTGGGAAGGGGCTCTGTAGCGCCGCCTTCTCAATCTTGCGTGTGTAGCGCGCTTATGCTTGCACGCGCGTGGAGACCCTGCAAGCCCTGAAGCCCCTGCGTGCGTGAAGCGCCTCCTGTCCAACCCCTGTGCCTGCGCGTGAAGCAGTTTCTTCCATCTGTGCGTGACGCTACTCATCAGCAACAGTCATCTGCGCAAGCCTTACGCGCAAGTCCTGTGCAGGTTCTGATGACGCGTGATTTCTTATACGCGTGTTCTGCCTTAGCGTGCAAGTCGTGTGCGTATGCACCGTATGTCCTAGTAGTGCTTCCTTCATTGCACATGTTTTGTGCGTATAATCGTGTTGGGTACATGTATAAGTAGACATTGTTGTCAGGTTGTGTAACCCCAGTTACAGGTTATTGTTGTTGTCATGTCAGACAACAAGGTAGATCTTCCGTCCCTGGGTGCCTTCAAAGGTCCAGCACTAGTTGTGAAGATGGACGGTACGAACTATGAACTGTGGGCCATGCAGTTCATGAGTCTTATGCAATGCAATGGCAAGAAGCATATCCTCACACAAGAGGAACCTGTTGACAAGACTGGGGTTAACATCTCATGGGAGGCTGACGACGCTTATACGCGTGTATGGCTATCCGGGACTGTGTCCATGGAAATAGCCAATGACATTCTGAGTCAACCCACTGCGAAGGCTATGTGGGATATTCTGGCAGCCACATATTCTCCGGCAAAGAACGAGTCCAAGATCTTACAACTTCAGCATGATATCTTCACCTCGAAGCAAAACGGGCGTCCTCTCCATATCCTCTACACCTCTCTGAGGGGTATGTTTGAGAAGCTACACGGGTACATTCCTTTGACAACTACACCGGAGCAGCTCAAAGCATACAGGGACTCGGTGATGACTGGAGTGTTTCTAGCAGCCCTTGATCCGGAGTATGATGCCGCCCGAGCACAGATTCTTACAGATGCCACCATCCCACCTATGGAGGAGGCATATCGCAGGCTGAGTAGACTCTCCATATCTCATGGTGGAGGTTCGACATCTTCAGCCATGGCATCTTCTCGTGGCAGAGGAGGCTATTCACATTTTCGAGGTAGAGGCGGTCGCGGTCGAGGAGGAGGAGGTAGCAGACCTCCTAGACAGCCGTGCACCTACTGTCGCCGGACTGGGCACACTGAGGAAACATGCTACTCCAAGCATGGGTTTCCTACTACTACGGAACGTGTGGCGGAGCATGCTCGGCAGGAAGGATGTCCTTCCCTTGTCTCGGATCAGAGGTTTGAGGAGTTAGTGGCGAGACTTTGGGAGATCATGCCTGGTCAGGGATCAGCTAGTACTTCAGGATCATCAGAGATAGCCGGCTCAGCATCCTATTCAGGAACAATGTATGCACTTACTAGTAGTTACAGTGCAGATATATCAGAATGGATCATGGACTCAGGAGCTTCTCACCATTTATGTGGTAACAAGAAGCAGTTGGATGGTTTTATTACAACTCAGACAAGCCGCTCCGTGGTGAAAGCTGATGGGACACATTCTCCCATTACTGGTCAGGGGGAGGTGCAATTGACCCCTGGGATATGGCTTCAGAATGTTCTTTATGCTCCTAATTTTTCCATGAATCTACTGTCCATTAGTCAAATCACTAAAGACTTACATTGTCGTGTCATATTTGACCCATCTGCTCTTGTGTTTCAGGACATCCTAACGGGCAGAGTGATTGGAACTGACCGTGAGCAAGGGGGTATCTATAGACTGGTACAGTCTCCTTACGCTGGTGTCTCTTCTGTTCGTGCTGGATTTGTCTCACCTTACACATGGCATCTCCGCTTTGGTCATCTTCCGTTGCAGAAGATGGTCCATATCCTTCCCCAGATTTCTCCCAGGTCTACTTTTCAATGCGAGGCATGCCAGCTTGGGAAACATCACCGGTCGTCGTTACAGAGTCGTCCAAGTCCGAGTCGTCGTAGTCTGTTTGAGTTACTTCACTTTGATATTTGGGGTCCCAGTCGTGTCCCTGATCTTCAAGGGCACAGGTTTTATCTTGTTGCAGTCGATGATTTCTCTAGACTATATTGGGTCTTTCTTCTTAAAAATAAATCTGATGCTGGTCATATTATTCAAGCTTTTATTATTGAAATAAAAAATATTTTCTCTGCTAAAGTGAAGTACATACGGTCTGACAATGCTCTAGAATTGTGTAGTACCCAACTTTCCAAATTTCTTATGTCTCATGGGCTCCCAACAGAATGGGGTGGCTGAACGGAAGCACCGTCATTTGTTGGATATGACCAGAACCCTTTTGATTCAGAGCCGTACCCCTCACTCCTATTGGGGGGATGCGGTTCTAACTGCCTGTTATCTTCTTAACCGTATGCCTTCGACAGTGTTAGGGGAGAAGATTCCGTTCTTGGCTGTGTTTCCCGAGAAGGATCTTTTCTCCCTAACACCACGTGTTTTTGGGTCTGTTGCATTTGTTCATTGTTTTTCTCCTGGTCTTGACAAGCTCTCTCCCAGAGCTGTCAAATGTGTGTTTGTGGGTTATTCCAAAACCCAGAAGGGATATCGGTGTTTTGATCCATTTAAACGAAGGTACTACATCAGTGCAGATGTCACCTTCTTTGAGTCCATTATGTATTTCTCTCCTACAGGTGACAGACTCACTCACTCAGAGGAAGGAGACGACATCTATGTGCCGCCTCCACCGCCATCTGTTCCATGCTCTCATCTACCACCACAGCCTACTCCACCACCACCACAGCCTACACCACCACCACCACCACCGCCACCACCAGCTACTGTTCATTATCCTCAGGTCTATCAGCGACGGCCTCTGCTCATGTGCCTCCTCCATCATCCAGCACGTCCGAGGTATGTACTGATCATTTGAGTTCTACTGATGGTACAGGTGATTTGAATGTGCAGATGGATGTACAGGGTACTGTTGTACAGGCTATTGATGATACTGTTATTCCTTCTGTTGATGACCTACATATCCCTATTGCTCATAGACGGCAGAAGCATGCTCGGACGGTGAATCCCAAATATGGGATGGATTTTTGCTCTCAGGCGTCATTGGAGCGTTTGTCCCCGGACTTTCGCAACTTTGTTGTTGGGTTATCGGCAGTACACATTCCACGGTTTTATCAGGAGGCCCTACAGAGCAGCCCGTGGCATTTAGCCATGGAAGAGGAAATGACGGCGTTGCAGTCACGTGGTACGTGGAGTATTGTGCATCCTCCACCAGGTGCGTCCATTGTTGGAAGCAAATGGGTTTTTACTGTTAAGCATCGGGCAGATGGTACGGTTGATAGATACAAAGCCAGATTGGTTGCTCGTGGGTTCACCCAAACATATGGGGTGGACTATCAGGAGACGTTTTCTCCAGTAGCCCGTCATACTACCTTACAGATTCTCATTGCAGTTGCTGTTGTCCGAGACTGGCCCCTATTTCAGCTTAATGTCACGAACGCCTTCTTGTATGGTGACTTGCAGGAAGAGGTCTATATGCAGCAGCCGCCAGGATTTGTGGCTGAGGGGGAGTCTAGTATGGTGTGTCGTCTCCATAAGGCCATATATGGCCTGAAGCAGAGTCCACGGGCTTGGTTTCAGAAGCTCTCGGAGTTGATTGAACAGAAGGGCTTCGTTAGATCTACAGCAGATCATACTCTCTTTGTAAAGAGAGATCAGCGAGGTACTGTGATCATCTTAGTATATGTTGATGATATTGTTATTACAGGTAGTAATGAGCAGAGCATTCAAGCAGCCAAGAAGTTTCTTGGCGAGCAGTTCGTTATGAAGGATTTGGGTACACTTCGCTATTTTTTGGGGCTGGAGTTTGCACGGAACAAGCAAGGTATGGTAATGACACAAAAGAAGTATGTTACGGATCTCTTATCTGAGACAGGTATGGCAGGGTGTAGACCAGCTGCTACACCTATGGATTCTAATGTAAAACTTTATGATGATGACTCTGAGGAGGTAGACAAGAGACGATATAAAGAGCTAGTGGGAAAGCTCTTGTATGTCACTATTACCCGACCGGATATAGCCTTTGCGGTTAATAGGGTAAGTCAATTCATGGAGCAACCCAGGCAGGCTCACATGAATGTTGTTTATGATCTTGAGATATCTGAAGTCGTCTCCAGGTACTAGTCTTCTGTATAGAAGAGATACCTCTATATCCATCACAGGTTATGCTGATGCAGACTATGCTGGGTGTCCTAATGATAGAAAGTCAACTTCAGGCTTTATTGTATTTGTTGGCACCTCACCAGTAGCTTGGAAAAGTAAGAAGCAAATTGTGGTGGCTCGATCCAGTGCAGAGTCAGAATATAGGGCAATGGCCCAAGGTAGTGCTGAGATGATGTGGGTTAAATCCGTTTTGACTGATTTAACCATTGATGTTCTTCTTGCCATGCATCTGAAATGTGATAATCAAGCAGCCCTGTTCATAGCCAATAATCCAACCTTCCATGAGAGGACGAAGCACATTGAAGTGGATTTCCATTTTACACGAGACTTAATTAAAAAAGGACTTATTTCAACTTCTCATGTATCATCAGGAGAACAGGTTGCAGACATGTTCACCAAGGCCCTTGCTGGGGTCCATTTCATCTTTGTTGTTCCAAGCTGAGCATGTTGGATATATATGCTCCAGCTTGAGGGGGAGTGTTAGAGTAACTTTATTATGTAGTTTTTGTTTGCCCTCTTTATGTAAATTACCCATAGAGCTTTTCTCCTATATAAGAGAGCTCTAGGGTTAATGGTAATGCATCTCATTCATTCCTTTCAACAATTATCAATAATACATATAACGGCGCTTATCCGTTGTTATTTTTCAAAATATCAACTAATCTTCGATGATTTTTAGTTGAAAATTTAGCGACGATTAATATAAGTTTGAAAAATAGTAACCTATATGCGTTACTATATGGACCATTGCTAATGATATAATGACATAGATGTTATTTGTTGCTAACTTCAAGTACGAAAATCATTCTGCAATGAATAATATCGTTATTATATATTTAACAACGGCTAATTTAGTGCATCACTATAACTTAATTTTGTTGTAGTGTCAACCAGAACTCAAGAAGTGATATAGTGGTACAGTAGTGTGGTTACACCTTAAAATATCTGGATTCGAATCTTGAATGTTCTGGACCCGAAATTACCCGACTAGCACGGTTGGCGAAGCCACCGCATCGACAACCGGAATAGCAACCGGAGTTGGAGATCCTGATGCACTCGTCAAACAGGGGTGTGACAATGGCAATGCCACACCAGTAGCACCGTTGGATCGAGAAGCAAGGCACGGGTGTTCTGCGTTGGAGAAAAAGAAGAGGTGCCTGGCGGAAATCCTCTCGTTACTGATGATGGTTCACGCACGGAAGGGTGATCACCGGAGCGAGGAGGGCGAGAGGATGCCTTGTGAGATGAAGTGTAGGAGAGATGGGACAGAGCTACAGAGAGGATATAGAAGCCATGAAAGAAGTTCAAGGGCAAAATCATCATACGGATCTCAAAAATTAATATAGAAGCCATGAAAGAAGGTCTGGGGAGGGGGCTGACAAAAGTGGTGGGCTTCTTGTGGCCGGAGGAGTGATGTGCATCGGAGAGATGATGGTGGCGGTGATACAGCAGCTGCGGCTTCCAATTGAGGAAGGGGAGGGAGCAAACGGTTGGGATGAACATTCCACCTCCTTGTAGAAATAAAAGATTCGTTCTAATCTCTATTTATTCTTTGTCCAAGAGAGAAAAATGTTAAATTACACCAAGGGCCTGTTTGGTTGTTGGGTTGGACTGGGTTGGGTTGGGCTGAGTTGGGATGGGTGAATAGTAATCTGTGAGGAGGAAGTACCCTTGTGAATAGTAACCAGGGTTGGGTCAACTCTGTCCAACCCTGCAACCAAACAGGCCAAAGTTGGGATGTACATTCCACCTCCTTGTTGTGAAAGAACACGAATATGAAATAAAACCATGTATTACTTATTCCACCATGGATTTCAAGGAGCAAGGCCGGTTTATCAGGGTAAGCTCGCTATAGCATTTTTCCGTATCGTATTCGTGTATAATGGCGGACTCGGTATAGTATCGTCTCCTCCCTTACGTAAGAATGTTGGTGTGTGTCGGCCTGCTAAGTCCATATTTTTCAGGCCGGGGTTTATCTCGTCCCTGTGAGAATTGATTTATCTGAACCTTGATTAGAATCTCTATTGTTTAGGAATGATATTTATAACTTCCAAACATTTGTCCGATTTTTGTGATGCTCTGGTGCTGTAATGTGTTTTTTTTGGGAGAGATCCAATCCAAAACTTGAGCCACGAAAAGAGATCCAATCCAAAAGCAGACGTGAAGACCTGATCCTCAACCGGTCGATGGTTTTGATGCTTTGTTTGTATCACATGGGATACAGTTATCCGGACCAGGGGCGGAACCGGAAACATTTTACAAGTGGGGTCGATATTTAGTCAAGTATATAAATAACTGAAAATTCTAATGTTAACGTACATACTTCAAAGTTGCGTTCGACGATTTTTCATCACATAGGAATCATTAATGATGTCTTCAACAATGACTTTTCTTGATATCTCCCTTTCAAGAATAATATAGGTGATGAATGGTCAATGTATCTTAATAACAAATAACAAGTTGCACATTAATAAATTATTATCATGGATAATATACGGAAATGTTTTAATTATAAAAGCATACAATGGTACACTAGGTAAAAAATCGATTAACTAATACCACTTTAATACAACTTTTGAGGAGATACTTATATAAAATTGTAAACTTAGTAAAATGCATGTTTTTTTAATTCCTTGCACTACAATACCAAATATTTTAAAAATATTTTCATTAAATTATTCTACTAATAAAGTTCAATAAAGATAGATTGAAATTAAAATTAAACAATTGTAAAATAAAATATATAAATAATGAAGTTCAATAAAGTCGATTGCCGTGAATGCTAGATTAATGTCTGGCTCGTCGAGGAACGCCACGAGCGCAGAAGGATCTATCGACGAGAGGGAGGAGAACGACGAGGTGAACGTGAGAACATGAGGTGTTGTCACAGATCCTCGTCATCTTCCCGAAGATCTCTCCGCTGAAGACGTCGTCATCGAATTCAGGAGCCTTTCTCTATTATATGTTATGCCATATATGTTATAACAAGGCATTTTTACACCCATAACCCTGAGTAATTTCGCAATAACATTCATAACCCTATATAATCGCGAATTACATGAGAAATCTTGAGCAATGCTTAACTCTTAAATGACATAACCCTATGTCATGTTCCGTTTGAAATGCCTGTTATATTTAAAGATTTCCGTTGAAAATGACGAAACTACCCCTAAAACTGATTCTTATTTACAATAACATGCCATCGTCCCTTTCCCCCTTATCCCCATGTCCCCCCACGCTGAGCTGCTCCGCCCTTGCCCCCCACCGTCGAACTCCTCCTCGAAGCATCGAGCTCTCGTCCAGGGACGAAGCCAGAAAATTCTTCTTGGGGGGAGGGGCTAAATTATTTCGGGCGGGGGTTGGAGGGGGGAGGCAAATTTTTTAGATATTATTTATCTAATTTATCTTGTCATTTTAATTGTTAATATTTGGGGAGGGGTTCCTTTGTTGTAATGTGTGTTACAAAAGAGGTGTTGTAACTTCTTTTTATTTTTTATTAAAATCTAACCTTATGGATAGAATATTCGAATAATGTTATGCATATCCTCCTAATTTCGCTCAAAAACAAGATCATTTGTTCTTTTATACCAATGATAAAAGTTTGATTCTCTTTTAAATGGGACTTAAGTTGCTTAAATATTGATTGAACTTTTAACCAATAAGTTAAATTAGGAAATGTCATCAGATTTGAGCAAAATTTGGAGCATATGTAGAACATTAATGGAAGTTTCAATTTATGAGGTTGGATTTGTGGTAACGAATTCAATATATAAGACGAGCTTCCAATAATTCCATAATTGATTGAAACTAATATTGGGAAGGTATTTTTTACAAAAAAATACCCATATAAAGTTATAATCGAACATATATAATATCTATAAACATCATATTGACCAAAGATCCCTACAAAACTCTTCATATCACTGAAATACACATTTATTAATGTGATATTAAGTAATACCATTATGTTCAAACAAGTAACACTATATAGATATGTGTACCAATTCCTTATCATATTTATTTATACATATTTTGACATGTGTACATGCACCTGCATACTATTTTAAAATCGACGTAGATACAAATAAGGTTGCAAACATGCGGATACAAATATGTATTTGTATCCATATATGTATACACTAGAAAAATATGTAACCATATCTATTTTAAGATCTTAAAAAATGAAAGAGGTATCCAAATCCATATCCGTATATGCAAAGAAATATAAAAGAAATTTTTTTATCTATACCATATATGCTAAAATAAAAACTATATATTCGTGACGGTTTATAAACGGGTATGATGATGGACATATACGGATATACAGTGTTCGATTATACACATCATGTAATATTAACAGTTAATTATTGTAGTTACATCATATATATATATGAGAAAAATGGGGCTGCCCCCTTGGGGCAGCCAATAATGGCTGCCCCCGTGTTTATTTCGGTGCTTTTTTATTTTTTTTGAAAAATTTCACCATGTATATTCATCCCTACATCCCTCCTATATGTCATTCGAATTTCGTCAGAAACAGAGACTCCAACGGCCTCCATCTAGATGGTGTCGATTTAAAAAATCATGTTACCGTTAAAAAATGGTTGTCTGGATGGAGGCCATAGGAGTTTCTGTTTCTGACGAAATTCGAATGGCACGTAGGAGGGATATAGGGATAAATATATATATATATATATGATATTTTTTGAAGCGCCGAAAATAACGCGGGGGCAGCCATGTTGGCTGCCCCAAGGGGGCAGCCTCATTAATCTCTCTCTATATATATTATTTTTTTGATGATATATGAGAGGGGCTATTATAACCTAACATATAAAATTTAATTATTAAATATGTATTTAGATGATATATAATACTATATATTAAACATATATTAATGGGCATAATTGAGAGCCAGGGGCCCGCATCGAGCTGCTCAGCCCCATCTCGAGTCCCCATTCCCCCCAGCTCCAGCTTGAAGACCCCCGCCAGCTCTCCTCAAAGCCCAGCCACCGCCACGTCAAGCTCCCTCTTGGAACCCCCCTCCCTCCTCGCACCCCCGCCGAGCTGCTCCTCACTTGCCCGAAACCCCTCCTCGCCCGTCCCTGTCGAGCTTGAAGCCCGTCGCGCCAAGCCCCCTCCATGAAGCCCTCGCTGCCGAGCCCCGTCCAGGAAGTGCACACCTTTGCCGTGATGAGAGGCGAAGTGGAAGCACCTGGGAGGCGATGGAGCATTACGCCGGTTGGGATGCGGGATGATTTAACCGAGGGATGTGAGAGGTGGCAGGGCATGGAACGAGGCTGCGCAAACATCTGGAGGAGGGACGTGGGAGGCGACGACATGGAATGGGGCTGTGCGGGATCTGGCGGAGAGCATGGGAGATGGTGGGGGATGTGGGGCATGAAGCTACAGGGACAAGCATAACAAGGTTCCTACTCAACCGGGTACCCGGCTCACCCCACTGGGTAATAATGGTTTAACGGTCAACATGTAAAACCCCATAAAAAGTCTCATACCGTGGAAACAAGGAATTTCCTGGTGGGATAAAGTGAGGAGGTTACTACCTAACAACCTGACTTAAGCAATTTGAGGGTGATTAATCGGGTCCGTATGGGCCCGATCCCAAAAGGTTGTTAGGGCCAGTAATGCTCCGTTAACGGACCGGGGACCTAAGCCCGGGACGTTACACAACATGGTATGGGTACTCGCCCCAGACTATTTGCACGGGTATCCATACATTTAGGGTCAAAATAGTCAGGTCGGATGGGTACCCGTTTGACCCAAATAAATTGAACACCCCTATCCTCGGGGGGAGGGGGAGGCTCCATTAACTTTTTCTTCTAATTGTTGTTAAATTCAATAAAGGTTAATACTAATTTCTTAAGTCAACGAATAAATCATTTTTACATTAACCCATAGCATCATATACGATATTCGTTTCATTCGTTTCAAATTTCAAGATGGAAAGTAAATTTTATAACAAATAATATTCATTGATATATATTTAACATGGAAAGACATGACAACGAATATCCTAATTATTTGTTATCTTACATCAATTTTCTTATAGTGTGTTAATTGTTAAGGCTATTATACTCGTTGGAAAATAATAAATATGACCTATGATTAAAAGTAATTTCTTTCTTGACAACGATTGTTACGATGTTGATCTTTAAATTCACAATAAATATCATATTTGTCGTTCTACCTCTAACAATAAATCATATAGTAGTTTTTATTTTAATAATGCTAAATTATCTACGATTTTAACAAAAAATGATGTATAAATCATAATTACATGAATCATTAATGAGGAATATTATATCCATTATAATATTAGGAACAAAAAAATAGTTGTGCAGTAAATAACTAAATATTTTATGACAAATTTAACATCTCAAACTATTCGTAATCATATGTCAATTTCTTTTATAGTGTAACATTGTCTTGGCATGCTAGACAGTATGATGAGAAATCGACATCTCATAGTTGGAGATTGTTGATTTTCTTCGAATCCTAACCATCGTCAAATGGAGGAATTGTCGCATACACCCCTCCTGCTATATCATACCCCAATAAGATGGAGGGAGTATGGAGGTTTAGGGGGAGCAAATGCGTTCCCCCTTCTATGAGCTGCGTCCGACGAAAATTTTTATGAGCAACTCTATTTGTACGTGGGTATATGGATCTGTTTATTTCGGGGTGAATCGAGCACTTCCTCTAAGCTCTGTAGTCGATTCGACCCGACTCTATTTGGGGTAATTTCTTGAGATATTTGCAATTTCTGCATCTGCTATGCACGTGTTCTCTTATTAATCTGCAATTCTCCGCATGTATTCCCAATCATCTTCTTCAGATTACTCCGCTTTTTTTAAAAATGTTGATGGCCCTGGACTTTGCATAAGGAATTGATTCTTACACGTCGAACGAGAATTATGACGATTGCTCTCATGCAGGAGTTGAAAACTCACGATTTCCTTATTCCAATGGATATAAAGACGTCCTTTCAATATGATCCAGCAGTAGTCTCATATCAATTTCACTTTTCAAAGATAATGAATTCTTCTTGAACCGTAAACAACTTAATCTTCACATTCCCTAGATGCTCCCATAGCGACGAATATCAAATAATTACCATTTATCCATCCTTATTCCTCCTTATCATCTTCCTCCAACAAAACATAAATAATGCCTTCTCCGCCCTTATCCCTTTCATTTATTCCTCTACCGAACGACCCCTAAAGAATTAGTGACAGATCACACTTCTTTTGCCATGTTGCTATTGATGAATCTTAAAACAAGGATATATATATATAGGGTAAAATGGGGCTACCCCCAGGGGTAGCTAACTTAGCTACCCCCGTCCCATTTTCTCCATGTTTTTAATTTTTTTTTAAAAAATTCTTCCATGAATATTCATCACTACATCTCTATATTGTGTCATTAAAATTTCGTGTGAAACAGAGACTCCTACGACCTCCATCCAGATAGTCATTTTTTTAACGGTAACAGGATTTTTTAAATCGACCATGTTTGAATGGAGGTCGTAGGAGTCTCTGTTTCGTATGAAATTTAAATGACATAATATAGGGATTTAATAATGAATTTACACGATTTTAGATTTCAAAAAAATAAAAAAAATTGTAAAAAAGGGGCGGGGGAGCTATGTTAGCTCCCTCTAGAGGGCATACACATTTTACCCATATATATATAGAGGAGTGATCCTATGAGAGCAAAAAGTTGTGAGAACATGAGAGGATTGATTCTGGACCACATGATTCTGTTTTCTCTCTCCTGAGCTTCTCTCTCCTGGGTGAATGAGCAAACAATTATTCATCACAAGCACCTGCCATCCCTACCACTCTTGGAACAAGCTCAATGTCCATCAGAAATCGATGGACCCATCTCAGAAAAAGCAAGAAAAGTAGAAAAACATACAGATGCTCCTATCAGCGCCATCATCAACCAACATTCCTTCTTAACCTGAATTTCACAGCAAATTTACTACAATCACATTTTTTATTACAGCCAGAAATCTGCATGTTCAAAAACCAACCTCTTTCCATTAATTTTGGCCTTCTTTTCCATCCCGTTCTCCTCGTTCTCCATTACGATACTCTGCAATCCAGTCACGTTCTGTGATGACTCTAAATCAAGATGGGTTTATTTAATTAAAAGCTTTGAAAAATTATGATTAGACAGACCATATTGGGTTTGAACTTCTTTAAGCTGCTTTAGCTTCTTCACCTCGAGCTCCACAATCGATGCCTTTTTTGCCTTGGCAGCGGAGAACGCCCTGATAAGGATTTGCATTAGACTCATAACCTCTCAAAATAATTAAACTCAAATTATCAAATAGTAATCACATACTCTTATAATTAACTCTCACACCTTGTAAGTTTCTGATGTAAGACTATATTAGAGAGTTGGAGTGTTGCATGTACCTGAGCGCAATAGCCGAGGTTGTAGTCCATACCCCATGCATAGACCAAGTCATTCTGTAAAAATTAATTAAAGATATATGAGCCGGAAAGTTATTTTACAACAGATATGAGACTTTCACAATTTTATCGAATAATATTAATTATTATATATTTCACAACAGCGTATGTATGAACAAATATACATGAATAAATAACCTGTATCATATGCCATACGCCACGCCGCTCGAGAGAAAACCGGTGCCATCTTGTGATGTGTATTTTATGGTAATTTATGATTAGTGCCCCATCTTTGCATATACGTCATTCATCATACTGGTATTAAAAGTACTCTTGAAAACACAATGAAACGGAATATCAAAACAAAACCTTCCGCAACAAAAAAAGACCATAAGTTTTCGATTATTTAATAAAGAAGTCGAGCTCCGATTTAGTATTTACAGGAAGATGGGTCTTTGTTCATGTATTCATTTATTGGGAAAAAAATCTTGGGGTGCTATGATTTCCAAACATGAGAGACGGAACTTTGAAAAATAAAAAACGTGAAACCACGCTAACGGACACTACAATAAAATTGGGTAATAGTGATGCTTTTTTTCTTCTTCCAAAATTCATTATTAAATCAGACATTGTTTAATATATACGATGATATTCTTTATTGTAAAATTATTTTAATATTTGAATTTTTTTGTATTTGAAATTAGTGATGAATATAATATATGTCGTTATATCATTAGCAATGGTCCATATAACTATGTTTATCCGATGTTATTTTTCATAATTTCAACAAATCATCAGGAGAAGCGCTGCATTTCAATGTGTTATGATATTATTTGAGGAAAATCTGCGAAAATTAGGGTATTTCCTTCCATAAAAACCACATCCAATATTTTTAATTTTGATTTTTATAGCTTGTACACCGTAAAACGACAAAAGTATTATCAAAATTCATTAAAAATCACATATTTTCAAAAATTACAAAAATAGTGTTTTAACGTATTTTGTCCATTTTTCGGGTAAAAATATCTTGAAGGATTTATGGGGCCATTTGGATAGTGTTTCTGATTTTCGAAACCCCCTTAAAGTTCTTTTTTTTACTTTCAAAACCTTATTTTTATTTTCTTTTATTTTAATATATTTCTATTTTCAAGAAATCATAAAAAATATAAAAACGTTAAGAATATCAAAACTGTTTTATTTATATTTTAGTGTATTTTTATCACTTATCACTTATAGTAGAATCATTATCACCTTTATTATCTCATTTTATGTATATTTGAAATCGGACCTTATTTTTATCTTATTTCTTTGTTTTATATTGTTAGAAGTTAATTAAATAATTTCAAAATTAAAAATATTAAATAAATATATAATTAAAAATTATAAAATTGAAATATAATTAGAAAACATTAAATTAATCGAAAAAAGCACACGCATTAGTAGGCACGCACTTGACTCTGTAGATTAACATGGATACACATTAGGGTATTACACTCATTATCAACCAGCTCCATGAGTTCGAACTTAGACTAACAATCAGATTAAAATTGATATTTATTTTCTAATTATTTGTTAATTAATCAGTTGGCATATGACACACGACACAATTTACATTACAACCAGTTAGCAAAGATCAAAAACGGAAGTACAAGTGACTTCTCATCTAAAATAGAGGCTTTAGCCAATCCTCGTGATTTTGGCATAACATGATTGTCGTTTTTACATTTGCTTTCATATTTTTATTGGAGCTATTCTCAATGGAGAATCATGGAATGTGATCGAATTATTAGCTTTATCTTATGTAATGTCTCGGACCAAGAGCACCAGTCCGCTATCGAGGAGAACTAGCACTGACAACTTGTTGGGTTTAAGCATAATTGGACTCGCTGACGACCACCCACAATACTTAAGAGCAAGTTGTCAAGAGTAAACCCCACATTTTATAACTCACACCCACACTTCATGAATTTCCGATATGGGTCTATGTTTGCAGGTTGGGATGTTACACCTTCCATTAAGATAAACTCACGTCTCATATATATATATATATATATATATATATATATATATATATATATATATTAATAGGGTAAAGTATAGAAAAGGTCCTAAAGTTAGATTCAAACATAGGGATTTTATCAATTGTGCCCCTCTGAGATATTGCAATATCAGTTATACCCCTTCCTTTTGCGGAATATCTGTTATGCCCTTGACTTCGACTTCTTCTCATTCTATCGCTTGTGCCCCTCGGGTTAGTTGTCGTCCATCCCCAATTGAAACGAGCATTAACTTTGGGGACACAAGTGGAAGTAAATTAAGAAAAAAGGATTGAATGCTCTTTGTCGACCCTAGGTTGTCCTCCTCCTTGGCCGACCCTCATCCTCCCTAGCCCCAAGCCAACCTCCTCCTCCTCTTGCTTACACCATCCTCCCCTAGCCGACACCCTCCTCCCGTGGCCGACACCATCCTCCCTCCTCTCCTCCTCCCCAGGTCGATCCCCTCCTCCCTCTCATCCTCCCCCTCATGCTCTTGTGGCCACTGCTCTCCTTCCTCCCATCCTCCTCTCAGGATGACCCCATACTCCCTCCCTCCCCTCCTCCCTAGGCCGACCCCCTGAATGACGCCCTCCTCTCCTCCGTCCCCAACGATGGGCATATCTTCTAATCCAACCTCGTCCTCAACATCCCTATCGAGGCCTTCGCCTCGTCCACCGCCAATTGCACTGCCCCTCCTCCCCCCTCCACGGCCACACCAAACCCACCTTCACGCGGACCCCCCCCCCCCCTCCACCAGCTCATCAGTGACTCCGCCCCCTCCCTGTCCCATCCGTCCATCGTCACCATGCACGACACCTTCGATGATATTGTCCTCCTCAAGTCACTCCTAGAGACCTGCCACCACAGCAGCAAGATCGATGTGTTTATCCTCGTTGATGCCTTAACCATCGAATTTTACCATTCGATCGAGCAGATGTTTGATGTGCTCGCGACCTTCTCTGTGGAAGCACTTCAGTTCCCTGGAGCTCAAGAATCTCATGGAGATCCTATGTCACATGTGAGCTTAGAAGTCGGTCCAAGTCGACAAGTTTGACCTGAAGATACGTGCAGAGATCAAGATTGACATCGATGAGATCGTGAGCGAAAATTTCCGATGGATCGAAGGTCATGCAACCGTTCGAGAAGCTCAGGATCGATTAACCGTAAGGAGGAGGAGGAGGGTCCGTGGGGAGACTGTATGGACACTTATGCCCCTCTTAACCACACCATTGTTTGAAAAAATCATGGCTAAGTTTAATTTATTAACGGTTAAAGTAACAAAAGGACATAAATGATAGAATAACAAGAAGTCGAGGGCATAACTAATATTCCTAAAATTGGAGGGATATTATTGATAATGCAATATCTCAGAGAGGCACTACTGATAAACCCTAAACATAACATGAAGCTTTGGTAGGAATTGCAACATTTCAAAACCTGATTTCAATACTATATATAACTCTCTCTCTCTCTCAGGCATTCAACTTTTTTTAGCAAAATGGTAAATTAACTTTAGGAAAGCTGTGAAATCTCGAAGAGTTCCATTTCATCAACGTCAAGAACATTAAATTTGATTATGTTTGTGAAGAGGATATGAGTATTGAATTTAGTTGAATATGGATTGACACCATGATGATGCATGGTTATCTAAATCCCCCCATGTTTCATTTTAAAAATAAAAATAAAAAAAGTTTATGCTTTGGGTATCGGGCATTGCTCGTTCTGTTCAACAGAACGTGTTGAACAACTAGATTAGTTAAGACTGATCGAAGAAATTAAGATTAAATGGCATTTTGATGAACAACTCTCACCAAAATAAAAGAAATGAAGCCGCATGCTTCTTGAGTTTGTTTGGATCCTTCTTCTTCTCCCCCTTCTGTTTCTTCCTTTGATCCTTTGTTTTCTGTTCATGATTACAAGAATCGTAATTAGGGTAAGCTGAAATCTGAATATCGTCATATTGTGTCATACCTTAATTATATCTTATGTTTTCTCTTTTTTCTCGAGTAGCTGGAGTGCTTCTTGCTTCATGATTTTCGTATGTTCCTCCTCGTCTTTATGTTATTCTTCCGCTTTCTGGTTGTAATTAATATAATCTTAAATTATAGATTCTTATTGAAAGAATTATGTGGAAAATGGTTGAAAAGCATATTTGATTACTACCACAGGAGAGGTTATGTCTGCTTGTAAGCCAAGCTGGGTGGCACAGAAGTTATCAAGAAATCTTTAACGCAATCTATGAGGATTTTATATGTAAAAAGATACAAAGAAGGATCATAATCCGATTGATGAACATTTATTAAGGAGTATTTATTACGCAGTGGATATAAGTGGATATTCTTACACGTATCCAATCATTTTTTCTGATTGGAATTTTTTTCTTTATGTTCCTTCATGTTTCTATATATTAAGGACTGTCGAGTATTAGCCGGTGCCTACAATTTATGTATTTAAAAATAGCATTAATGTCAAGATATGTTGTTCTCTCAATGGTTCTTTAACCTGATTGTCATCAACGGATTATTAGGGATCGGTTCTTACAGCCTTACAAGTAAACTAGTATACACCCGTGCTTTGCACGGGTAAAAAATCTAGTGTAGTAGATGTTGATTTTTTAAAAAAAAGTAGGTATGTACACTCTGTAGACATTATTCGGAAAGCAAACCGTCAGAAATACACACACATTTAAGTGTCATTGTATCTTTATCTATTTTTAAACATGGATACAAACGCCAATACGGATGTTAACAAATATGAAAGATATATGACCATATCCTTAAAAAATGGACACATTATATCTAATAAAATGAAAATGTATATCCTAGTTGATATTGGTATTTGGAAGAAAATACATATATACTTTGGAAAAAATGGGGTTGCGCCCACCTTATTTTACGGCATTTTTTTTATTTTTTTTGCAAAATATCACCATATATATTCATATGTACATCCCTACGATATGTCATTCAAATTTCGTCAAAAACATAGACTCCTATATCATCCATCTAAAACATGTAATTTCACGCATCTAAACATTACTGTAATCAACATGTTCTGGATGGAGAGCATAGGAGTCTCTGTTTCTAACTAAATTCGATGACATATAGGAGGGACATATAAATGAATATACATGGTGATATTTTTGAAAAAAATAATAAAAAAATACTGTAAAATGAGATGGGACCAGCCCTATATAACCCATATACTTTTACCTGAATACATGTAAAATAGTAGACAAATACAAAAATATTTGTATCTGAGTTAACGCCCTACTGAATTCTTGGCGAGTTTAATATCCAGACGTTAGATTCATGGGAAAGTAAATAACAAATGAAGATAAGCATTTCTCATTAAGCTACACAAGAGAAAACAACTTCATTGTTTTAAGGAAAAAAACTTCATTATTTTCAGGAAAAAAAACTTAGTTATTCAAATCGCACGCAATCAACTAATTGTAAACGTGGTCCCCTGGGTTGTTGAAGATCTTCACAATATTGTATCGCTTCTTCGGTTGGATCAAATCTTCAGTCGGAATAGCAGTAACAAATTACCTGCATAATCAACCAAAAATCTCATCATCTGATTAAGTAATATTACAAGATTAGAAAGTTAAACATAAGAATGTCGTTTCCCCTCAGAATTGATCCATGAAAATAGCAAGAGGATTACAAAATATAATAATTTGTAAAATTAAGTATGTGAATGTGACAATCTTCTTTAAAGCATATACAAATTCTTAACGGCACATGATATGATAGATTGATTGTCTTCTCTGGGAGGCTGACCATGTGATCATTGTTGTACGTTGATAAGTTGGTTGGGTTACTTATCAGTTTGGAAATCGTATGGATTTTTTCACTAAGAACAGAATTTGAATGTGACAACGTTAAGTTTTTTAGAAGAATTTAGATCTTCTTTGTTCTAACTTTTGCTCCTTGTCCCTGTAGATTCAACACCATTCATGTTTTCAATAATTTCCATTCAAAAATCAAGTAGAACATCAATATATTAAGTTTTTTTTAGATTCCATTGTATGTAATCGAAAAGATGAACACACAAATTATGGAACTTATAAGATCAAAAAAGATCCCAATTTCAGAGGACCCGACTCTTGATTAATAATCCAAACATGGACTGAAGATCACAATTAAAATATATACATGATGGGGGAATAGAAATAAAAGGTTGCAAATTGCAAATAAAGATGAAGTTCTACAGAGTAAAAGTAAATGATGTAAGAACCAGTAAAAGAATATGTCTACAGTGACCATCGAATCTCTTCACAGAATGTATACTGAAGTTGTCCTTTTTATTACACTGACAACCCAAAAATGCAATGGTGTTAGCAGCTGGAAAATTAGCATTGAATCTTGAGAATGCTAAAGTTTATGAAAAACTACATGGATAACTAATAAAATCAGAGAGTTGCGTTCCATAAACCGGGATAAGAATTGCATGCACATTCGATATATTATTCAAAATGAACGCAATGAAGTATGTAGTGGCAACTTCCACCTCATATAACTTTAAAAATTGTGGGAACCCAAATCAGATTTGAGTGAGAAGATTAAAAAAATTCTCTACTCCTAAATCAGATATACCCACAAATCAAGCATAGGTCAAGAACATGAAGGATCTAAAATAATTAAGGGTAGTTTTGCTGGAGGCTGCTGCCATTTTTGGAAATCCAGTACAATGAGATATACTAGTTTCTGCTCAGGGGCTGTTTATATATGTGAAGTGGGAGGAGAATGTAAGCTGAGCAAAGCCTGTAGTTTAAATTGGGAAGATCGAGCTGACTTGGAACATTATTATTATTATCTCGGATCAGTACGACGTAAGAATTCCACACTTTTATGGCTTGCGATTTGCTTAGAAAATACACGCACCATGTTAATTGTGACTTGAGAAAGAAAACAGGTTCATCGTGGCATCGTATTATACAAGAAAACTTCACTACTTGCCTAGGAATTTCTTCATTAATGTTGAATGTAACGTCTCAGGCTTAGGTCTTTGGCCGTTATCGAGAAAAACTGATAATCACAACTAGTTGGATTCAGACCTAAATTGACATGTTGACAACCTCCAAAATGTTTAATCCCAAGTTGACAAGTAGTAATCCCCACACTTATAAACCATACCCACACTTCTCGAGTTTCAGATGTGGCACTATATTTGGGGTTAGGGAGTTACAACCTTCCCCACTTATATTCGCAAAATCCTCGTTGCAACATAAACCCATGAGCTTAGGAACCCGGTCCGTTATCGAGGAAAACTGACCCTAAACCCGTTGACAATTACCCAAAATGTTTAAATCCAAGTCGTCAAGTTGTAATGCCCATCACTTATAAATCACATCCACACTTTGTGAGTTTTAGATGTTGGACAACTTCCCTCATCCTCCTATTAGCACCGGCAAGGAAGGCGACGCTCAGGAAAAGGACCCACGTGGACGGCAATCGCAGCTGTAGTCTATACAATATGAATTGAGCACAAGTCGAGCAAGGAACTTGGTACTCGAACATGCTTCGCCAGAAGTCGGAGTGGGTTTCTCAGATGTGGATCATCCAGGATCAATACATATATCTTAAGAATGGGATTGAAAGATTGCTGGTGACGAGGCACGTCAACTGCACCCCAGAGTGAACTCACCAGAGACGAGCGGAGCTTTACGACGCGGACGTCGAGTTGTGGTGTATGGTTGTTGTGGAGCTTCCATAAGGTGAGGAAATAGGCGAGGGCTATATATTTCTGGGCATTAGGGCGGTCAGATGATAGATTTTGGCACATCGGACCACAGTGATGTGATTAAATCAAATGGTGGAAAGCAAAGAGCACGATCAAGATTACATATACGAAGGAGAAAGATATGCAATTCAACATGTGCTTGAGCCATTAGAAGGCTTCAATGGTGGATTGTCCTCTCATCGATGAAAGGGAAGCTGGATCTAGATCCATTTTGGATTGTTGGGCAAATCAAGATGACCAAGACCTTGCTCTGCTGCTCATGTGCATGCACCTCGCAGATGCTCTTATATACTTTAAAATCTTTCTTGAGCGTCTTGAGCAAATCCGGAACAGAAATGAGGTTCCGGTGTACTCTTGGAGCATATTGAAGTACCATTATTCTATATCCTAGAACAAGCATGTATGTCTCAACATCTTCGATATCTAAATAGGTGTTGCTCACATGAAGATTTGTTCACCTTACACTACATGCGTATGCACTTTAGGGGATCGTCAATGATCGTCCCTTATATTCCAATAACTATTCCCTTTGATTGGAGATGGTGATTATTTTAGCGTCCCCTTTTGCGTGCATCTCATTTGACAAGAGAGGATGCAAGCCCAACGTGTCTCCTTTGGAAAGCCAACTGTGATGGTCACGACCCATGATTTGCAACTCTATTTCTTATCAGAATCAAGAGTCTAATTTTTCAAACTTGTAACCCATATAAAAGTGATTGATGAAGAAGGGTTTGATTGTACAACCCCTATTTTAGTTACATGAGCAGGTTGAAAGCTAAGATTTGAAATTACAACAACCCATAGGTAACAGGCAAAGCAGGCAAGATCATATAGCAGAGAAAATTAAAACCGTGGGTAGAGGGAGGCTGACGAGACATGAAGATTGAAATAGAACGTAACCATACAATGTGATGTTATAGACAGATAATGTAATGTTCTGAGCTTAAGTCGTAGTTATCGAGGAAAATTGATCAATACAATGTATTGAATTCGGATCCAGTTAGATATGATGGTAATGGCAACCACTCATTGCCTAAACCTGAGTTGTCCAATAGTAACCCCACCGGCCACCACTTAACACACTCTCACCCCCACTGGCTTTTCGTGCATTCTCTTACAAACAACAAATCATTCGATTTCTTCGTTTTCCGATTTCTAGTATTGCCATTTTTATTAATTGCCTCACACTCTTTTCTATGCACCAACAAATACGTTGATGTAGACATGCCTCATACCAAGCACCAAGTTCCCCACCCCCTCCCCCCTCCAGAGGCCTCAACGGGCCCCCCTCCCCCCTCCGGAGCTCCACGCCCCCTCCCCCCTCACCCCCCATTCGGAGGCCTCCGCGCCACTTAAAATCCGGAGGCCTCCGCGGGCCACCCTCCCCTCCCCCCTCTGGACGGGGCCCCCTCCTCCGAAGGCCTCCACAGGGCCCCCCTCCAGAGGCCTCCACGGGGCCCCCTCCTTCCCACCCTCTAGAGGCCTCCGTAGGGCCCCCTGCCCCCCCCCCCCCCCCCGAAGGCCTCTGTGGGGGCCCACGAGGCCCCGCCTTCCCCCCCCCCTCCGACGGCCTCCGTGGTCCCCCTTCCCCCCCTCCGGCGGCCTCCGCGGTCCCCCTCCCCCCCTCCGGCGGCCTCCACGGGGACCTCCTCCCCACCTCTGGCGGCCTCCGTGGGGCCCCCTCCCCCCCCCCCCCACCCTCGAAGGACTCCGCGGGCCCCCTCCCCCCCTAGAGGCCTCCGCGGGCCCCCTCACCCCCCCCCCCCCCCTCGCGGAGGCGGAGACCCCCTCCCCCCTGGAGGTCTCCGCGGGCCCGTTTAGATCCCCCCTCACCCCCCCCCCCTCGCGGAGGCGGAGACCCCCACGTTTAGATCCGCAATTCCCGCAACAGTGAATATATGCATATTCAAAAGGTCATAGCTTGAGCAAATGAAATTCAAATTTCGTAAACTCAGATCCTAATGGTTTCCTTAATTAATGAGGAACAAAATCCAATTGCAAAATTCGTATTTAAACAATTTAAACAGTACTGAAAATTTCAATTAGACAGAGGTACGAAAATTGAAATGCGACAAAACTTTCGCGGCTCTTTAAAACCCAAATCGTCCTAGGTCTATGGATCGTATCCAAAATCTTATTCAACCTGACTTTGATACCACTTGAAGGATTTTGAGAATCCTCAAGCGCATCACGGAAGCGTGTTGATCACATCGTATGTGATCGGGGCGACTAGTCGCTAGATGCAGCGGAATTTAAAATTTTTTAAATCAAGTGATGAAACAACATGATTACGAGAACATTTCTCGGATCATTTCACCAAATCACAAAGTATAAGGAATATCTCTTTGAGCGTGGTTGTAATCTTGAGATCTCAAACAAGAGATCCTCCTGTCTTAAGTCCAATCCATGAAGAACGCACTTGCGAGCGCGATGATGAGATGTGTTCCTCCCGCAATCCTCGATGAAGATCCACGCAATAAATCCCATGATTTTGTCAAATGAAATCCATCATCTTCCTTAAGAGCAAGCAACCCCAAAGAAGAAGGAGATCCTCGAGTCGTCGAAGGAGAAGGCGAGAGACTCCCCTTCTCAACACACAAGATGGACGTCCACCTTTGTATAGAGAGAAAGAGAGAGGTGAGAATGAGAGAGAGAGAGAGTAGTAGGCGTCTACAACTCTTAATCATGTACCTTTGGAAGGCTAGGTTAGACCTCCTTTTATATTAGTTTAGGATCCAATGGATCTCAATCCATGGGACACATAGATCCAACGGCCAAGTTAGTCTATGTATTAATCAATGGCCAAAACTGTTGTTGGTTAAAAATCAACAACATTAATTTATATTTAAATTAAATATATGTTACAACATTATAAACATAATTTAATTTAACATAAATTAATTATTAAGAGATAACAATATAATAAAGGGATGATAACAAATTACCTCCTAAAAATGAGGGGGCGTCATCTTTGACTATGTCATTGGTGGCGCCACCTCATTTGGTGGTTATTTATGTCCCTCTTATTTTATATTATTATTTCTCAATGTATTTGTAATAATCATTATTAAAAATATTCACCAAATTAATTCCAAATTAATTTGTGAATATTTCAATCATGCCGTTGATAAATATGTGAATCATATTTACAACCCAAACTAATTTGTAAATTACATTTCCAATTAATTAATTAATATGAATCCAATCCACATTAATAATTAACAAATACTATTTACAAAAAATTCTCTCTCTCTCTCTTCAATATATGTATATTATAAATCGTATTTATAATACACATGTATCATGGATAGTATTATCCACATTCTCTAATCCTTGATAATTAAATCCCATTTAATTATCTTGGATAATTATTCTTAAAATATGATTCTCATTCATATTATGATTGATAATTAAATCTCATTTAATCATTAAGTCCTTCTTGCTTGGATATGTAATTCATCAAATGAATTATTCTTGAACCCCTACAAGAATAATGTGCTTTCTCCGCAGATACTTGGAGATAAGGACAGGGCGATTGTATTGTTCCACGTATAGTGACTTGGATGTTGAGATCTCATCTCAAATCAAGATCTTACGGACCTCCCATAGATGCTTGATTAAATAAAGATCGCAAATCTAATCTTCTCATTGAATCTGAATCTCATTCAGATCAATGTCCAACACTTGGACTAAGATCAGATTGCTTCTCTACTAAGAGGAGTCACTAAAATCCAGACATGTTTCATCACTCCCTCGGAATGGAAGGGTCATGGTTATACAATCATTTATGATTACATCGCCCTCAGGTATAACCAATACATGTATATCATGCATACTGGAAGACCCATGATCAACCTGAAGATCAAGATCAATTTACACTGTCTTCTTTAGGGTTTGATCAATAAGTTTCTCAATCTTGGTCATTGGATTTGGTATCGATCATATGCTTTCCCAAAGCATATATCATACCTTCAAATTCATGTCATGCTTTCCAAAGCATGACGACCATGCATGGAATTTGATCGATCCCAATACTTCATGAGTGAGCTCATATCTTCCGGTTCATAAGTGAACATGTATGATCCCTTTGAGAGATCGTATTACTCATATGCCCTTATATGCACACCAGCTCACCAGTGTATAGACCTTGGTTAGGCCATCAACCTATCGGTCTGCCAAATGTACATACTCAGAGATATAGTAATACATCTGTCTCCGGTCAAAGGATGTGTGCCTATGTTGTGACAGCATTCAACATAGGACTTAGGTTATCTCGATCTCGCTAAGTCGACCCATTGACCTAACTAATCTGACACCTCCGAATCACTATTCCCATGCAGAGGACCTGCACCAAGAGGTCGGTCAGATATCAGCCTATGTGTGAAAGGATTGCCATCTCCTACTCAGGCTGGAGATCATCTCTTAATAATCATTTCACGATGCTTGATGAGTCCTCTATCTAACTCCTTAAATATTCATCCAAACAACAGCCTCTATGATTAATTTAATGAATCAACAGCTGTATGATCATCAAGATGGTCATGGTACATAACCCTAATTGTACAGAGGGACCTTTTATGTAAATTATTTATTCTTCATTTCAGATTAGGGAATGATATGTGCAATAACATTTATTGCATAATGGCTCACTGTGGGATCGCATGTCCAACATTCTCCCACTAGCCCAAGATCAATTAATGGGCTAATCACTTAACATAAGCGCTATTGAAAAAATAGCTAGGTAAGCTGATCAGTCACTTTGTTCCGCGAGACTACACCAAGCCCTTTACGACACTTGCATATCCCCAGTAACAGTGCTCGCATCCAATGCGAAAGTTGCATCTTATGCAACAAATACTCAATCTTGATAAAGCAATTATAGTGTCCCATGACACTATTGATCAATCATAATTATTATAACCAGCATTTTATTATCCTTATGAGAATACCTTTACTCCTGGAGATCTCTATCTCCTAAGGTTTCCATAGTTAAGACATTTTAGATCTCTATCTATAAAGTCTTAAGCTTTTGAAGATATGACTTTGAGATCACCATCTCAAAAATCTTGTCATCTATGAAGACTTTGTTATTACTGCAATCAAGTGTTTTCTCTCCATAGTAGGATTAGTAACAGTTTACTACTCCCACTGCATGGCAGATATCTGGCTTTTGTACACATCTAGCATACACTTAGCTTCTCGTAACTGATGCACAAATGCAAGCAGTTCTAACATTCACTTCCTCAACTCTTTGAGGTGTTATCCCTTTAGATAGGCCAGTACCAAATCTCAAGGTAAGAAAGCCTTTCTTGTAATTCCCAGAAAAATGGAACATGTCCAAGGTGTACTATGTGATAGTCCCAATACCCTCTTTCTCTTTGTTCTGAACACCTTCAGAACTAAGATCCAAGAGGCATCTTTGAGATCTATCTCAAGGTATGGAATAGCCATATCATAAAACACTTATTATCATTCTTACACCATTCCAAATTATTAGGATATAATCTACATTTAGTATGATGAACACAATGGCACTCCCACTAAGATTCACATAATACATTAAGATTCTATCTGAAATCATAACATTTATAATTACATAAAAATCTTATGTCCCAACAACAATAAGCTTATTTTGAGTCTATAGATGGATTTCTTTAGCTTTCACACCTCACTTTCCCTAATCATGAAGCCCTGGGGATACTTCATGTGAATATCCTCAGAGAGGCATTCTTAGAGGAATGTAATCTTGACTTACATCTTGAAGATGTAATAGTCAAGTTGTGTAGCTAAGGTTAGCAATATTCTGATGATTTTAAGCATGGTCACCGAAGAGCAAGTCTTATTGCAAGCAATATCTTTTCTTCCGGTGTGTAGCTAATGGCTACGAACCGTGCTTTGAAGGTCTCTACCTTCTCATCAGGTTCACTCTTCTCTTGAAGGTCCAACATTTGTATATGAAGTCTACTTTAAACTTTATTGCTAATATCCATCTTTCCATGTCATGATCCTCAGGAGCTTCATCACATGAAGTCCGATCATTGTCAGACTTGACTGACACATGGAACACATCCTCAAACTCATTTGAAGAGGTATTAATGCTTCATCTTTAATTGTCCTTTTAGTTTCTAGTTTCAGGAGCCTCACTATCTTCTCAAGATCAAATGAGTTCACACACTTCATTTTTGTCTTGATTCTCAAGAGAGTCATCCTCCAAGAATCACATTCTCAGAGATGAGATCTTTTAAGAATCTCAGGGTTATAAAGTAGGTATCCAATACCATCCTTTATTTTTCTAATGAAGTAGTACTCTCAAGTGCAGATTCTAGCTTACATGCCTGGAACCTTATTAGGGATATATATTGTAGTCTCTACAATATATTCTCCTACCCCCCCCCCCCCCCGGAGGCCACCGCAGGCCTCCTACTCCCCCCCCCCCTCCCCCTCGGAGGACGTCGCGGGCCTCCTACCCCCCCCCCCCACACCCCCCCTCCGGAGGCCACCGCGGGCCTCCTACCCCACACCCACCGCGGGCCTCCTACCCCCCCCCCTCCCCCTCCCCCTCGGAGGACGCCGCGGGCCTCCTACCCCTCCCCTCCGGAGGCCGCCGCGGGCCTCCTACCCCCCCCCCCCTCCCCTCCGGAAGCCGTCGCGGGCCTCCTACCCCCCCCCCCCCCCTCCGGAAGCCGTCGCGGGCCTCCTACCCCCCCTCCCCCTCCCCTCCGGAAGCCGTCGCGGGCCTCCTACCCCCCCCCCTCCCCTCCGGAAGCCGTCGCGGGCCTCCTACCCCCCCTCCCCCTCCCCTCCGGAAGCCGTCGCGGGCCTCCTACCCCCCCCCCCTCCCCTCCGGAAGCCGTCGCGGGCCTCCTACCCCCCCCCCCTCCCCCTCCCCTCCGGAAGCCGTCGCGGGCCTCCTACCCCCCCCCCCTCCCCTCCGGAAGCCGCCGCGGCCTCCTACCCCCCTCCCCCTCCCCTCCGGAAGCCGCCGCGGGCCTCCTACCCCCCCTCCCCCCTCCCCTCCGGAAGCCGCCGCGGGCCTCCTACCCCCCTCCCCCTCCCCTCCGGAAGCCGCCGCGGGCCTCCTACCCCCCTCCCCCTCCCCTCCGGAAGCCGCCGCGGGCCTCCTACCCCCCTCCCCCTCCCCTCCGGAAGCCGCCGCGGGCCTCCTACCCCCCTCCCCCTCCCCTCCGGAAGCCGCCACGGGCCTCCTACCCCGGAGGGGAGGGGGGGTAGGAGGCCCGCGGCGGCTTCCGGAGGGGAGGGGGAGGGGGTAGGAAGCCCGGCGGCTTCCTACCCCCCTACCCCCTCCCCCTCCGGAAGCCGCCGCGGGCCTCCTACCCCCCCTCCCCCTCCCCTCCGGAAGCCGCCGCGGGCCTCCTACCCCCCCCCCCCCCTCCTCCTCCCCTCCGGAAGCCGCCGCGGGCCTCCTACCCCCCCCCCCCTCCTCCCCCCCAGAGGTCGCCTCGGGCCTCCTACCCCCCCCCCCCCCCTCCTCCCCCCCGGAGGCCGCCGCGGGCGTCCTACCCCCCCCCCTCCTCCTCCCCGGAGGCCGCCGCGGGCCTCCTACCCCCCCCCCCCCCTCCCACTCCCCCCGGAGGCCGCCGTGGGCCTACCCCCCCCCCCCTCTCCCTCCCCCCCGGAGGCCGCTGTGGGCCTCCTACCCCCCCCCCCTCCGGAGGCCGCTGTGGGCCTCCTACCCCCCCCCCCCCTCCGGAGGCCGCCGTGGGCCTCCTGCCCCCCCCCCCCCCTCCCCCCCGGAGGCCGCCGCGGGCCTCCTACCCCCCCCCCCTCCCCCTCCCCCCGGAGGCCGCCGCGGGCCTCCTACCCCCCCTCCCCTTCCCCGGAGGCCGTCGCGTGCCTCCTACCCCCCTCCCCTCCCAGAGGTCGCCGCGGGCCTCCTACCCCCCCTCCCGCGGAGGCCGCCGCGGGCCTCCTACGCTCTCCCCCTCTCCCCCTCCCCCGGAGGCCGTCGCGGGCCTCCTACGCCCCCGCCCCCCCAGAGGCCGTCGCGGGCCTCCTACACCCCCCTCCCCCCCATTTAGATGCCACTGCAGGCCTCCTACCCCCCTCCCTCTGGAGGCCGCCGCGAGCCTCCTACCCCCTCCACGAGTGCGTAAACCATTTGATTATTTTTTAGTCGTGCCATTAATGTCGGTGCATATATCTCTCAGAGTGTTTATCGTGATGTTTGTATTCAGAAATCTGTCGCGGGCCCCTACGCCCCCTCCCCCGGAGACCGTCGTGGGCCTCCTACACCCCCCACATCTGGATGCCACTGCGAGTCTCCTACCCCCGCCCCCTCCCGCCCCCTTCCGGGAGGCCACCGACGGCTCCTACCCCCTCCACGAGTGCGTAAACCATTTGATTATTTTTTAGTCGTGCCATTAATGTTGGTGCATATATCTCTCAGAGTGTTTATCGTGATGTTTGTATTCAGAAATCTGTGTTGTTTCTAACGCATTCTGTTCTTGTATTATGTCTTAATCTACCAGGCTCTCCCTCCCCCGAACGCACAAGGGTGGGGGGAGTGGGGTCGGTAAATCATTTGAACTTTTGTTAGTTGTGAAATTAATGTTGTAGCATTTATCCCTCAAGTGTTTGTCGAGATGTTTGCATTCAGAAAACCAATGGTTTTCATGTGTGTTCCCCACACATTTTTTTCATATTATTATGTCTTAATCTACCAAGCTCACCCCTTCTTCTGGAGGCCACTGGAGGTAGGGCCGGTAAACCATTTGAATTTTTGTTAGTTGTGAAATTACTGTTGGTGCATTTATCTCTTGGATGTTTGTCGAGATGTTTGCGCAACCGGTAATCTTCGTGTTTGTCGAGATGTTTGTATTCGGAAACCTGTGTTGCTTCATGTGCATTCACTTAATCTGCCAAGCAATTCAGATACGGCAACCAGAAACTCAAATCTGAACTCACTGCAAGTTGCCTAACAATTAAGTAAAAACATTAACTAGGATTTATTAGCACGTCAGTACCAAATCAATAACAAAAGGTTAAAGAAATTAATATTTATTAATTATGGTAATTATTACAACAATGATTACTCACATTCATCGTAGCCCACAACTTGATCATGATCCCGAGCATCGCATGTGGAACATCAACTATGGAGGCATGATGACAATCTTCATAAATCAAAGAAACATGATTGCTCTATCACACATCAAAACACCGGTGAGAAAAGCAAGCTGCTCAACGACGCAAAGTCATACTTGGAACGTGGAATAGCGAAAAGTTAAACCTGTTGTATGTGAGCGTGATACGGTTTCACCAGCTTTCCTGCTTGAGCTGTCCATGTCACACACTCGTGCTCCTATCTCAATGCAACTCAAGAACAGCATCGAATATCAGAACCTGCAAACAGCAAAGACCATTCTTGCATGATAAACCATTGCACACAGATAGGGAAAGGGACAAAAAGAACAAGGAGAGGGCGTTGTTGTTTTATAAGTTCTAATTGACCATTGGGAGTTGAGACGTTCATGTGAACCACTTTTATAAGTTTATAAGTTTCACTCTTGTCCTTAGCGATGCTGAAATCAACTTTTAACTAACACAGTGAAGTCGAATAATATTGAAATGTCCCTATGCTAGGGAAGATGGATTTATCTGGTTTTACCCCTTCTCGACAACCTCCACGTCCGGTCTAGATGTTGAAGCTCCACCTCTCAAGCACTTCTGAAGTAGCTTTACTTATTTTCACAATAACAACTCTCTGCAGCTTTCCAGCTTCTAAAAAATTCTGATGGCATAAAGATTGTTTATACAAAATAATAAAACTTCATGTTAAACCCATTAAATTTGAGCCAGTTTCGACAATCATAGCTTCTTAAGACGAAGCAAGATACCCTCATCAAGCAATCTTTTCTGCATATTATGCCCATATAAATTCAGGATAGCATCTCCTATAATTCTTCATCGGTCCAATAACGACCTAAAGGCCTATCTAGATTTAAATTAAGCAAAGATATTAAAATTAATGATAGATAACACATTTAGCGACAGTCTATGCATAACAAGTGCACATTATATTCCACATGAATCAAAGAGAGTATATTAACAAGAGAAGATTCTCATCAGCCCAATAATGTACTAAAAATGTTCCTGGATAAAACGGGTATACTTAACCGATATAATACCTAAATTAAGCTACTCGGTAAACCCAAATGCAAATAAGCAAGAACACGTTCTATCCCCTCAAGAAGTACAGAAAACTCACCAGACAACTGAGAGGTTAAACTAGAAATGAACGCCTTAACACCTTCATCCTGCGCAGCAGCATCGGCAATCCGTACTTCTTCACCTTTGCAAAGCTCTCCCCGGGATACACTCCTTGATTACCAAAAATCACACACACGTACACTTCTCAACCACAAGCTCTCTCACAGGAATAACCACAAACACTTGGAGGGCAACCAGTCCCCAATAGACACCTGTTTGCAGCATAATCTGTCCAACAAATCAAATTCCAACAACAAGAATCAGCATCAACCATCAAATCATAAAAAATACATAAATTAAAGAAGCAATAGGGTGATGATGTCCTTGGACAGAGTTCTGGAGGTCATCCAACTCATCTTGGGAAGATCCAACTCATCTTGGGAGTCATAGCCAACCTTGGATTTCGCATCGAAGCTGAAGGAACTGAGAGATTCCACGGAATCCGTAACGGAAGAAGCGAAGGAGGATCTCGTGGCATCGTTCCTCTCCGACAACACTCGAGGCGGAGATGGTCGGCGCCATGAAGCTCTTGCTGCCCTTGGAGAAATTCACCATCGGAGATCTCCCACGCAGCTCGTTCTCCTTGTGAGACGACGACACCGGCCGTCCCAAGTCCTTCTGAGGTAGTTCTGCAAACGCGTAAACGCCACCCAGAATCATCACAAGTTATGGAATTATCTCAACAAGATCAACAAAATGGTTGCAGTGGAGAGACGAAAATAGAACTCACCCTGCGGAATCGGATGCCTTGGCGAGCCGAGAGGGCTGACCCAGGGAACCTTCTTGTGGGCGCCGAAGCTGGGATCCGGCGTTCTTGGATTTGAGCTGAGGGATCTGAACGTGCTCGGGGATGGAGATCTGTTGTTGTTCGCCATTATCTTGTGCTTCGACTCTCTTTTGGAGTGGGGTTCCAATAGGTGGAGTGTAGACTTTGGATTTGAATGATGGATTTGGAAAGTCGGATGAAGTAAATGAGAGAATTGAAAAGAGATGATTCGCAAGATCTTTGAATTTAGAGAGAGAGACGGAGAGGGAGAGTATGGATGCTATTGGTAACGGCTAGTTCTTTGGAGATGACCGTTTGGAGTCTCTGGAGGCTTGAATTTGAAACGAGGATGGGATCGACCGTTGAATGGTGGGTGGACTGTGCCGTTGGATCTGATTTGGGATGTGGGTTTGCATGTGCCAACTCGCTCGCTTCTTTGGGGAGTTGTCTTGAAGGGTTTTTTTAAGGGAGTAGGCTCAGAGGGAGTAGGCTGAAGGGGTTTCAATCGTAATAATTAAAGTGGGAGTTCACTACTTCTACCACCAGATCATTACACGAGTTCTGGATGATAGATTCGGGCAGATGTATCTTCCGGATTGCGATTTGGAGGAGTTGGAAGTGGAGGTGGTTGAGACTCGAGAGGAGGAAACGGTTATGGATTCAAACGGGCTTATGGGGGTCCATATATAAGGTTTTTCATTATCCAACGGTGATGGACCCACTTGTGTTAAATAAGGTTGCATTTTGGGATATTTTCTTAATTCTATTTCCATTTTTTGAAAAAAAAAAGAAAGGAGAAAGAAAATTTATCTTAGCGTGGTAATGTTGCCATAAGATGGGTTCAGATCTTCTCTTGTGAGCATATGATATAAGCAGCGAACTCTAAATTGAAGATTAAGGGAGGAGGTTGTTGGGGGTCGATGTATCGAGTAGTTTCAAGTGTTACCATGATATGTATCATTTTAATTAGCTTAGGATTCATAACAATACTGTGTGATAATTGTAAACACAAATATTATCTACTTATGTAGTCTTTTGTTATTTTCCATTCCTGCAGTACTCTTTATGTAATTTACCCATAAACTACTCTCCTATATAAGAGAGCCTAGGACGTATGAAATAAACAAGTTCTTCAATTTTCTCAACATGGTATCAGAGCAACGGTCCTAGACCGGAGTTCTCGAAATCCTAACCCTAGCCCAATCCCCAACGTATAAGCCTCTCGCGCTGGTCAGTCTCGCGCATATACCGGAGCTCTCTTCGCCGTCTCGCGCCGCCGATCGTGCACTGGTCCTGCGCCTCTTGCTCGCAACCTCCAGCCCACTGCAGCGCATCTCCAGCGCGCAGTGCGACGTGCGGTGCGTGTGCGCCTCTAGCATCCTGTGTGCAGCACATCTCCAACGCAGTGCATCTCCAGCGCGCAGTGCGACGCGAAGTGTCTGTGCGCCTCTAGCGCATTCGCGTGCGTGCTGTGTGCCTCCAGCGCACTTACGTGCAGCGCGTTCCCAGCACGCAGTGCGCCGTGCGTTGATCTCACACGGTGCGTTGATCTCGCGCAACCGAACCTTAAGCCAAGCGTGAGCGTCTCCAAAGTAATGGGTTTGGTTACTTAAGTCTACACATGTAACTAAACCCGTTCATGTCCGTGTAGACAATCATATCTTCAGTCTACTACTTCAGTCTTCTTCTATCAGTATGTCCGAAAGCAGGCAGATATTCCATCCATAGGCGCATTCCGAGGTCCAATGCCAATCGTGAAGATGGATGGATGAAACTATGAACTGTAGGCCATGCAGTTCATGAGTATGATGAAGTCAACTGGTAAGAAGCACATTCTTACTGAAGAAGAGCCTACTGAGAAGACTGGAGTCAATGCCTCGTGGGAGGAAGATGATGCATACGCCAAAGTATGGTTATCTGGAACTCAGGCAATTGAAATTGCCAATGATATCCTTCATCAGCCCACAACCAAAGCAATGTGGGATATTCTAGCTGCCACATATTCTCAAGCGAAGAACGAGACAAAGATTCTGCAACTCCAGCATGGCATATTCACTATCAAGCAGAATGGACGTCCTCTACACTCACTGTACACATCTCTACGAGGAATGTTCGAGAAGTTGTATAGCTTCATGCCCTTGACAGCCACACCAGAGCAACAGAAGACCTACCGGAATGCTACAATGGTGGGAGTTTTTCTTGCTGCCCTTGATCCCGAGTGTGAGGCAGCACGGTCTCAGATTTTGGCAAATTCTACTATTCCTCCCATGGAGGAAGCTTTTCACAGATTGAGCCGGATCACCGTTCCATCTACAGCCACAAATCAGAATGCCTCAGCCGTGGTTGCCAACAGAGGCCGTGGAGTTCACCATCAAACCCGAGGCCGTGGACCTCGTGGTAGAGGAGGTCGTATTCAGCCAACATGTACCTATTGCCATCGCACCGGACACACTGAAGACACATGCTACTCTAAGCATGGATTTCCTGCATCTGCACAAGTCGCTGAGCAGATAGAGCCTCCATCTGCTGCCTCTTTGGATCAGCGGTTTGATGATCTTGTTGCCCGTCTAAGGGGCATTATTCCTTCATCTGGCCCAGCAACCACCACTGAGAACCAGTCTGATGCTGCTGCATCCGCTTCTGCCTCTACCAGTGCATCAGGTAGCACTCTTGCATTTACTAGTAGTGGATCAGATAATTTAGCTTGGATCATGGACTCATGAGCCACACATCATCTCTGTGGCGATCAAAGTCTACTTACAGGATACACACAGATTCCTCCAGGTCGAACAGTGGTCATCGCCAATGGCACACATTCCCCAATTACTAGACAGGGGGAGATTAGACTGGCATCATCTATGCAGCTCAAGAATGTGTTATACGCACCTGATTTTTTAATGAATTTATTATCTATCAGTTAGATTACAAAGGATTTACAATGTCGGGCAATTTTTGATCCATCTTCTCTTATTTTTCAAGACATCCTTACGGGCAACGTGATTGGTCGTGTCTATGAGCAAGGAGGCCTTTATCGCCTCAATCAGACTTCTTTTGCTGAAACCTCATCCCTACCTACTGGACCCGTATCTCCTCTGCTATGGCATCTGCACTTTGGACATCTACCGCTTCAGAAGTTGCGTCGTGTGTTACCCCAGGGTCTGCCTCACACATTTATCCAATGTGAGGCTTGTCAGTTGGGAAAGCATCATCGGTCTACTTTTCCCAGTCGTCAGAGTCGGAGTAGTATCTCCAAGTTTGAGTTATTTCATATTGATATCTGGGGTCCGAGTCATGTTCCTGATCACCAGGGACATAGATTTTATATAGTTATTGTGGATGACTTCTCTCGTGTGTCAAGGATATTTTTGTTGAAGAATAAATCTGAAGCAGAGAATATTATTATCCATTTTCTTAATGAGATTCGTAATGTTTTCTCCACATCTGTTAAAATTGTGAGAATTGATAATGCCCTGGAATTGTGTACTCATGTTCTAGCCAATTACTACTCATCCCAAGGGATTATCCACCAGACATATTGTGCCTATACCTCCCAACAAAAGGGGATCGCTGAAAGGAAACATCGCCACCTACTAGATGTCATCAGGTCACTTTTTATACAGAGTCATGCTCCTTAATCTTACTGGGGTAACGCGGTTCTCACAGCATGCTACCTAATTAATCGTATGACGTCCTCTGTTCTAGGTGAACAGATTCCTTTCTCTCTTATCTTCCCTGGTAAAGATATGTTTTCCCTTACTCCTCGTGTGTTTGGTTCGGTTGCCTTTGTCCATCATTTGCCTCCCGGTACTGACAAGCTCTCTCCTAGGGTTGTCAAATGTGTGTTTGTTGGGTACTCCAGAACTCGGAAGGGGTACAAGTGCTATGATCCATTGCGCAGGCGGTATTTAGTTAGTGCAGATGTTACGTTTTTTGAATACGTAATGTATTTCTCATCCTCAGGTGATCAATTGATACCTCCAACTAATACCGATGCCATTTATGTGACACCACCACCATCACCGCCACCACCATCACCATCTGCACCTCCTATCACTATACCTATTTCACCACTACCATTTCATTATACCCACAGGTCTGCTCCAGCTCATGGTCATGATTCGTCACCTAGCTCGCCCAAGGTATGTTCTGAGGAAATTGCTATTGATGGATCTAACGATGTCTCTGAGCAGGATGTGTTACAGAGGCCAGACGAGGACATGGTTGATTTAGATGTTCCCATTGCTATACGCAAGTCGAAGAGAAGTTGTGCTTCATATCCTTTAGCAGCTTCTGTGTCATTTGACCGACTAACTAGGGATTTCAGGACCTTTGCAGTTTCTTTTTCAGCTGTAGATATTCCACGAAGTTACCAAGATGCTATGAAGGATAGTAGATGGCGTCTAGAAATGGAGGAAGAGATGGCGGCACTTCAGTCTAGAGGAACTTGGAGTCTGGTTCCTATACATGTAGATGTGTCCCCAGTGAGCTGCAAATGGGTATTTACAGTCAAGCAGAATGCATATGGCAGTATTGACAGATACAAGGCTCGTCTTGTAGCTCGTGGCTTTACACAGACATACGGGGTGGACTATCTTGATACATTTTCGCCTGTAGCCCGTCATTCCACTCTACGGATTTTACTGTCTGTTACGGTTACTTGTGACTGACTGTTACATCAGTTGGATGTGAAGAACGCCTTCTTATATGGTGACTTACAGGAGGAAGTCTACATGCAACAGCCACCCGGTTTTGCTGTTGAGGGGGTGTGTTCCAAGGTGTGCAAACTTCATAAGGCTATCTATGGTCTTAAGCAGAGTCCTAGAGCATAGTTCCAGAAGCTCTCGGACCTTTTTGAGAAACAGGGATACAAACGTTTAAATGCTAATCATTCTTTGTTTGTACAAAGACTTCCAGAGGTGTTATTGTAATCATGGTCTATTAATGAATCTCGTATTCATCACTCTAAATCTCATTTATTAAGCTCAAATCCCTAAAAATCAACAGCATTCTTGCATCTATTTTGCATAATTAGCATTCATGCATGTTTCCATAAGAATTGCATTTTAGCACAAAAATCTGCACAAAATAAGAAGCCAAAAATCCAAGCCAAAATGACCTGTAAATAAGCCTAACTTCCCAGATTTTTAACACATTCATGCTAACTCCGAATAACTCAAAACCACTTCCACTGTGTACATATCACTAACAAGAATAAAGAAAAAATACAAAAAAATAACTAACCCAAATAAGTGGACCAAAAACCCAAACCCTAATTTCAGGATCTTCGGACTAAAAGCCATATATCTTCCCCATCCAGTGTCTGATTTAATCCTACTCACTTTTGAACTAATGTACATTCAATTACCTTCAAAACAAGACCAAGTTCAAGTGAATCGGAGCTCATATGTGAAAGTTGGGTTTTGGGCCTCTTTTGTACATTGTATATTTTCGCGGTTTTTGACCTTATATTTTATGTATATATTTTCTTAATCAATAAAAATCCAAAAAAAATTAGAATTAAGTGTCTTTATTTATCTCTGATTTTACCGTAATTTTTCCGTATTTTTATCTGATCAAAAAAATGACATAAAAATTACAAAACCCCAAAATTAAGGTATTCTATGTACATAGGATACCCCAAAATTCACTTTGTGCAAATGATCGATTTTGATTTTGATGTCTTCATGAAAGTTGTAGATCTCATCGAGACGAGCAATTTTTGTGAAGAAAGTTTTTCGATCCGAGGTCATTTACTATTTATTTTCGATTTTACAAGATATTTATTTTCGGAATTTTCTGGTGCTGACACGTGGCAGCACCTGGTGCCGCCACGTGTCAGCCATTTTTGGCACTAATATATATTCGTTTTATTAAAAAAATAAAAAATAAAAATAAAAATAAAACGGACGCACGTGCGTCGCACGTGCCTCCAAGGCACGTGCTCCGCACGTGCGCTTCCTCCTCTCTCCTTTAGTCGCCACGTGGCGAGATCTGGGCCGTCCGATCTCGGCCGATCGGACGGCCCACCTTCGTCGTGTTCCCAGGTCCCCCTTTCCCAATCGGGACCTCCGCCGCGAAACCCATCTCCGCCCCGCGTTTCTCGCCGCGTATCTCGCTCCGCCGCCCCGCGAATCTCGCCGGCCATCAAATCCCCTCGATCTCGCGCCTCCACCCATCTCCGATCCTCGTATCCCCATCACCCCCGATCTCCTTCCATCTCCGGCACATCCCCTCTCCTATTTAAGAGCCTCGCCGCCCCTCGTCACAAGTATCCGCCGTTAGCATCACAAGAGGATCGGGGTGACAGCCCGGTCGCTCTTCATCTCCGGCGAGGTCCGGTCACCCTCGGGTGGCCGTCGCAGCGCCTTCCCGCGTACTGCCCCAGCTCCGAGCCTCTGCGACGTCGAGCCAACTACGATTTCACCATCAACCTTCGTCTCCGCCGACGCTTCTCCGACCTTCGTCTCCGACAGCGACTCGCGATCGCCACTGCAAGTTCTTCACGCCATCGCCATTAACACCTCCAAGCTCCTCCGCCAGCCGACTCGCTTCACCGCCACAGTCCAGGAGCTCGCCACCAACAACCAGAGGGCGGTCGGCCGCAGCTCAGCCAGGAGGAGCTGGGCCTCCACACCACGCCGCTGAAGCTCCTCCACGGCAAGCCTCCGCCGGGCCCCCGCCACTCCGCCTTCTCCTCCGCCTGCACAGCCTCGCCACGCCGCCACCTCGACGCCAACACATCACCGCCGGGCTCGAAACCCGAGGCCCCAACACGTGCGAGGCACGTGCGCGGGGAACTGCTTCAGCCGCAAGTCAGCCCAGGGGTCACGTGCGCAGCACGTGACCCGTTGGGCAAATTGCAGAAGAGGCCCTGGAGTTTTCCCTATTCACGCGCCAAGTCCGCCTCCAGAGGTCACGTGCACAGAACGTGACCTCCTGGAAATTTTGCAGCATTCTCCCTAGGCCTATTGGTAATTACATCTACGTCCTTGTTCTGCATTATATTTATTTATAATATTTGCATTTGTACCCCTGCATTCCCTTTTTGTTTTGAACATCTTATCTACATTATTTTATTAATCCAAAAATTGCATGATGTTTGTTAATTGATTCTCTACACTTTGACATGTTGTGGGAAATTTTATGATTGATGGTTGATTAATAAATAATTATTTTGTGGAAATTTGCATATTTTATTCTTGCTCTGAAATTCATATTTGATTAACCGTTGCTCGAAAAATCCCCGAAAAATCACACATTGTAGAGTTAATTGTGCTTAACATTGTGCCCAAAAAGATTTGCATTTGCATGCATATTTTGTCCTGTAAAAATCATCTTTGCACATTTTAGTATTTAATTTTTAATAAGTATTAAACCCCACATTTTCGAGGTTTAGGATTTTTCTGAGATCCGTCACCTAGTGATAGATCTCAGATAATTTTGATCCTTGAAAATAAGTAGGTTTGATATTTATTAAAATTAAATATTAAAAATCATTTTGTTTGCATTTAAAAATCCATAAAAAATTCATATTGCATTCAAAAATTCCAAAAAAAATTATGGTGCACACATTTCATTATAATTTACATTGTGGCCAAGTTTCATATTTTTCGAACATTGTTTGATTGAAATTTACGTTTTAGTCCCTAAAATAGGCCGAACTTGCATTTTGCATCTCATATTGCATTAAAAATTCCAAAAAAAAGACCGCCTCGAAAACCGAACTCGAACTTTGATAGACTTAATTCTAGGTTGTTCCTTTGCCTCCTTGTGATCGACCTTGGGACTTGCCCAAGTAAAATAAACATAAAACCACGATATTAAAAATTGAATAAATTATTTGTGGTATTTTCTTGATCGTTTCCGATTGCCGCCTACAACGCACGACACGATAAAAACAACTTTTTAAAAGCGACATTTTCGGATACGTCATCTATCTAGATGACATCTTGATTACAGGTGATGATGTGCAAGGGATAAAGAAGGCGAAAGAAATTCTGGGTAGTGAATTTGTCACCAAGGATCTTGGAGTTCTTTGATATTTTCTGGGACTGGAGTTCGCCAGAAATCCGCATGGGTTGGTAATGTCTCAGAGAAAATATGTCACTGACCTGTTGAGTGAAATAGGAATGCTTGGCTGCCGACCTGCTACCACACCGATGGATCCCGGTATGAAGCTATATGATGATGATACAGAGGAGGTGGATAGGAGAAGATACAGAGAACTGGTGGGAAAACTTATCTATATACTATCACTAGGCCTGACATAGCCTTTACTCTGAGTCGAGTGAGCCAGTTCATGGAGCAACCACGTCAGGTCCACATGGATGCAATACATATGATACTCATGTATCTCAAGTCATTCCCAGGTGCAGGTCTGCTGTTCAAGAAAGGCAAGGTGATCTCTATCTCAGCCTGTGCAGATGCAGATTATGCAGGGTGTCCCAAGGACCGGAAGTCCACCTCTGAGTTTGCTGTGTATGTTGGAGATTCCCTAATCTCGTGGAGGAGCAAGAAACAAACTGTGGTAGCAAGGTCTAGTGCTGAATCTGAATATAGGGTTGTGGCCCAAGCTAGTACAGAAATGATGTGGGTAAAAGCTGTGCTTACAGATTTACATATAGAAGTCCCACTTCCTATGGCATTAGAATGTGACAATCAGGCGGCCATGTTCATTGCAAACAATCCAGCATTTCATGAACGAACAAAGCACATTGAAGTTGATTGCCACTTTATCCGTGACATGATCCAGAAGGGATTCATTGCTACATCCTATGTTAGTTCAGAAAATCAAACTGCAGATATTTTTACCAAGGCATTGTTGTGAGGCCCGTTTTAGAAGTGTGCGTTCAAGCTAAGCATGATTGATATCTATGCTCCATCTTGAGGGGGAGTGTAAACACATATATTATCTACTTATGTAGTCTTTTGTTATTTTTCCATTCCTGCAGTACTCTTTATGTAATTTACCCATAGGCTACTCTCCTATATAAGAGAGCCTAGGGCGTATGAAATAAACAAGTTCTTCTATTTTCCCAACAATAATTATTCTGACCAAATTTGATATATCAAGTTAACAAGCGATAAGAACAAGCTTTTGTCGAATTTGTACATTTTGCGACCATTAAAAATATCACGTCATCAAATATCTTTACTAGACAAAACTCTTTCTTAAGACTTAAAAGAGTGGTTCATTGTCTCAAATCACCATCACTTGGATCTTTGATCGACAATTGTGATACTTACAACAACCCATGTTCCAAATCACACAGGAGATCCCAATTCCTAGTCGGTATCTGATGAATACCCTTTCATCACTCTTTATTCTTATATTTTAGCTATAAAAACCTTTGCAAATACTTGTATATTCTTGTAAGTACAAATAATTACCAAAGTGCATGCATTGTATAAAGTTTAATAATTAGCATATTTTTGTGCAAAAATAAAAGAATAAAGAGATAAAAAAAATAGGGAGATATTTAGAATAAATATTGAGCAATCTAATCCCAAGGGAGGGCTCAGCATGGGCCTGACCGCATAAATGCCTAAGTAGAGAGAGATAAGGAAGCTCATGTGTACATATACATGTAATTAAATAAAAATAAATATTCTTCCTCTAAAAATAAAAATAAAAATGGGTCATATTTATTTGTATATATTTGTAAATACAAAATCAAAATAAAAATTAGAAGATTAAAAAGAAAACAAAAATAACCTTCCTTGTACATATTCACCATGTACATAAAGACCACACATATATTTATTTAACCTTGTAAATAAATAAATTAAAATCCCTAAAAATTTGTATATACTCCATATTTCATTATGTAAATAAATAAAATAAAAACTATAAAAACAAAAATTAAATAAAAAGAACAAAATTAAAAACCAAAAAGAACATTGTATATATACCATGTATATATATATATGTATAGGTGGCCTTTCAAATGAGACGTGGTCCTTCCATCCCTAAGGAAAGCCAACGATCTGGGCCATCGGATTCAAATCCAATGGCACATTAAATTTTGTTGCCGAAAAAGGCATTTTGGTCATCAACTTTCGCATTAATTATGCACACCAATAAATATTCTGAAATTTTAAATTTAGCTATTTTTATTTTTGGTATTTTTCGCATTACCATGTTTAAAATATATCCGGATTTATTCTGGGCAACATTACGTAGGGCAGTGTTTGTATCTTAATGTCTTTTTTTGTAGAACTTGTTGTTCCTTTTGTAACGAGTGTATGTTTTTTGTATTTACTGTAATTTTTTTCAAAATTAATCAGCCATTGGTAAATTATGCATATTAGCAATTAATGCATGGTTATTTATATTGATTGTATGGTTCTTTGTATAATAGAATTGTTATGGTTTTTTTGTAGGAATGCAGTAGTTATTCACGCTCAATGGATGAGTAAAATATCACCGAAATATGTATAATACACATTCAAAATGTATAATGCATATCCAAAATGTGTAATACACATAAAATATACAATATGCACAAAAAACTACAACTGTCATTTGCACTCAATTGATACGTAAAAATTCATATCAAATATCTATAATACACATCAAAATTGTATAATACACATAAAAAGTGTATAATACACATCAATATTGTATTTCTGTGTCGACGAGACCTCTCCACGCTGCGTCCATTCCTCCTCTCGTGTTCCCATGTGCTCCTGTCAACGTCGTCGCGTGCATCGTACAATCCGGCGTACGATCTCGCTCGATCCCGCCAATAAGATGTCCATCGCACGATCCAACGTAATACCCGTCCTTGTCTTTGCTCTTTGTCATCATTTGTGTCATCGTCGACGATGTCCTCCTCGTTACAATCATCTGTGTCATCCAGCCTTTGTGCGAGCCGCGTCGTCGAAGAAGCTTCACCGTCGACAGTCAGAAAGGCTCTGACTTTCCACCTATGAAAAATGCGGAGAATCACAACATGATTTCCGTGGATAAGGAATGTCGAAAACACGAAGCCATGACATGTAGCTTCAGCATAACGAGATGAAAGCATACAATGACTTTGCATATGTAGTTATTACATTACATTAGACAGCACCTGCATATTAGAAGGCCTTGAGGTTCATGATATGCATACTACACTACAATCAGTAAGATTCCCCACAAAAACATGCAACCATCTTGTCGATAGGAACGCCAACTGTTCCAAGAAAGGAAAAACTAAAACTTGAATACTTTCTTCTTCGATTTCCCTTCCTTGTCTTGCATCTTGCATTTCCGCTTCTTTTCGACCTACAATAGAATTTCATAACATTTTAAGTTAGCATTCAAGCAAAAGGCGAAAGGAAGAAGAAAAAGACGTTGAGGGGTTTTAAATTACCTCTGCAACCATGTCACTAAAATCTTCCTTCTACGTAGTTTTTCTTCCTCTCTTGCTTCCTCGTACCTGATTCATAAATTAAATAAATAGTAAATCGCCATTATTCGGTGCAACACATAAATGTGTACAGGACAACCAAGTTAGGCAGCACCGTACTTACTTCGCTGGAAGAACATCTTCCATAGATTCTTTGACGATCACCGGACGCCCGCGCATCCGCTGCTCACCCGTCCGCACGTTGTCGCCGCCTCCCCATTCGAGAGGAAGGGGCAGCGTTCCCTTTAATTTCAACGAATAATCCCTATTTTTGAGGGATCAACCCTAGCCCTCAATTAATGTGACGTTAATTACATGCTATATTTAGATAATGTATAAAGACCAAAATGGGTTTTTACTTAATTTATAAAAAAATTAACATGCCATTAATGACAACCACACGATTAAAGACGAATGGCTGAGATTGTTGGCCTTCCTTATGGATGGAAGGACCATGTCTCATTTGAAAGATATCCTATATGTATATATCTATTTATTTAACCCTTGTACATAAATAATAAAAATAAAATAAAAATACCTTTTTATTCCTAATTTTTTGCTATAAACAAATAAAATATAAAATGGGAATAAAAATGTACAAAAATAATTAATTAAAAATCAAAAATTAAAAATCCATATTGTGTATATACCTATGTATAGTACTATAATGTAAATACCTTATTTTTATTTCAAAAAAAATAATTAAAAACACAAAAAATAGGAAAAATTAAAATAAACATTTTTCATGTTTTGAGTTTTTAATATTTTTGTCATTTATTATTTTATTTTGAATTTCTAAATATTTATGACATGGCCTGCTCTGATTGGTCCACGGGGGACGTTGACCCCCAGTCAACTCCCCCCTGGACCACAGAGCACCGGATCCGAGCCCGCGACCCGACTTCTCGACATTTTCTACACTCGATTCGATCACCAAATCCGTTAACCCCGGGTCCTAATCCGACCTTGATCAACCCTGATCCACGCCCGGGGTGGATTTTGGGGATCCGTGCTTCGAGCTTCTCGTCCGACTCCCAGATAGCCGGACCCCTAGACCTATATAGTCTGAGCTCCGCCTCCATTTTCTGGTATCCTTGGATCATTTCATTCCACCCTAGGACCTCCACAACCACCGCGAGAGTGACAGCTTGCTTTCGACCGTGTCGCAGCGAGGAGGGAGTGGACGAGACATCGATCCGGCAACTTTGCGACGCCGTGCGCCGCCCAGAGGTGGTGCTCGAGCCTCGGGCATCGACGGCCCTTGAGGCTAGGACCTGGAGCATCCCCAGCTCTTCTACAGTCGACTCCATCCAGTAGGTAGCTCTTGTTCCTTCCATATTTAGCTAATTTTGCGTTTCGCCCAATTCATCCCGTCGCCGTCCATCCCTGAGTCCGACCCTGTTCTCTATAACAGGCTAATCTAATAGCCAGAGCCACTATTGTTTTTCTTTGATTTATACCTCTGTTTGGTGGTCTGATCCTTATATTTTCTTGATTGATCCGATTGATTGCTCGAGCGGCTGAGGTCGCAACGACCTTAGTTCTATTTTTATCTACCCTTAGTTGTTCGGGCTATTTTACTGGTCATCAGAATGGCGTCGTTGCCGGGGAGCACGGCTTAGTAGTCGTAGTTGATTTTTCCGCGGCTTCCTTTTCGCGGCTTTTTGTGCATATTTTGTATATATCATTTATTTGCATAATTGTTTAAATAATTTGGTCTGATCACTTTTGCTTGTTTTCTTGCGAGGGCCCGAAGACCGAGGCGGCTTTCTTCAGAAGCCGAGCAACCGCGGGAGCCGGAGGCAGCTCTCTTCTCTGCAGAGCCGCAGGAGAGCGCGAGGAGCCGAGCAGGAGTGCAGGAGCCGCAGAATAGCTGCGAAGTAGCTTAGATTTTATTTCAGCATTATTTGAACTGTTGTAATAATACAGGGACAAACAGAGACTTAGACTTTCGGGGTTTTTTACGCCGAGCACCTGTGTGCTCGGGGGACCCCTCGGTTTTTACGCAGTTTTTCGTGGCTTTGCTTTCTTTACTGCCTTTTACAGTTTCACGCGGTTTTTCGAGCCTCTAGCCGTAGGATTTTCTGCTTGACTGTGACGTAATAATTAGGATCCAAATACCCTAATATATCTGCCTGCACCTATAGATCGGTAATTGGACCAAAAATAAAAAAATAATAAAATAGTTGATTCACCACCTTTGAGCCTACGCACCGCGAGCCTGCCCCGTCAAGCGCTACTCCTAAACTTGACCTGTCGAGAAGAGGAGGGGTGGGTCTAGACTGGATTCTCTGGATTGGAGGTTGGTGATCAGCTAGCTGTTCTTTCGAGTAGAAGTTGCTATTTAGGGATTCGGTTTTCCGCTTGCACCATTTAGGTAGTTTTATTTCTGTCTTTTAATTCTGCGCAGATCATCTTGCATATAGACTGCTGGAGTCAGGTATGCATTTCTTACTCTGCATGCATCATTGATTTCATCGCGCATCGTCTTTTTCGACTTCTCCCCATGTTTCGGACTTAATAACCAGGAGAACCGAAAAATTCGTTCGGCGATTTATTTGATTAATAGAAAAATACTTAAAAAGAAAAACAATAAAATTTGGGACTGCTAACATTATCGGCCCTAAAAGACACCTCACTTAAAAATTTGTCTTGAGGAGAGCAACCCCCTCGTTGTCAGGTTTGCTTGCGCGAGAGAGTGGCCCCGCACACTAGGTAAAGCCCTCCCTTATTCTTCTCGACTGATTACCGGCTATTTCTGTACGGGACAGTCGGTTGGGAAAATATCGGGTAACCCAACAGGTCACGTAATCGCTTTGCTATCCTGACTGATCACCAAAATAAAATTGACAAGATAATTGACCGAGCCTTTACGGTCTTCAGCTCGCGTTGTGTTGGTGAATTGGGGGTTTGCTTGTGATCATATTTATTACCAGATCTCATCCGCACTACTCGCCAGATCACAATGATGGGCAGGAGGTCTCTTAGGCAGCCTCTGGCTGCACTGCTTTTTAGCACTCCAGCCCACTCATCTAGGTCGGTTCGTGGAAGCTCAGACTCGCTCTCCGAACTCGAGTACGACTCCGCCCTGTTCCCCCTCGACCATCATTCTTCTGATACCGAGATACCAGTGCCAGAGGAGAGACAGACAAATGATTTATCGGCACCTGAGTTTGGGTCTTTTGCCTTTGCAGAGACCATGGTCGGCAGCAGTGATGACCGCACTGGAGATCCCCGAGCAGATCAGACATTCGTCTTGGACCAGGGTGCGATCAACTCCACCCTGATCGCCTCCCTCGACTCAGTTCAGTAGCAGTTGAGGGATCAGGGAGCATTTATGATAGAGATGAGGCGAGAGCTTGAGCAGATGAGAGCCGACCGCGAGAACCGCGGAGGAGGACCCGACGATGCGGCAGCCGTCGCAGCCACGGCAACAGCCGCAACAGCAGTCGCAGCAGTAGGAGCAGGACCTCCGAGACCGATGCGGGAGAATCACAACCCCGGATCTACTTTGACGCACCGTTGGGTGGTACTACCAGCGATCGTGGGTGACTTCAAGTTCCCCCCGAACACACTTCAGCTTCTTCCCCGGTTTCATGGGTTGGCCATTGAGGAGCCTCATCTCCACCTTCAGGAGTTCGAGATGATTTGCAGTACTGTCCACGGTCGTCAGGTGGACCAGGATACCATACGGATGATTGCCTTCCCCTTCTCCTTAGCAGACAGAGCAGCCACCTGGCTAAAGCACTTGGGGAAGTTCGTCTACACTTGGGAGAAGCTCCGCGCCGAGTACTTGCATAATTACTATCCACTCAGGCGGACGAACGCCGCTATAGCCCTGATCAGCAACTTCTCCATGCTCCCCAACGAGCAGTTCCACGAGGCATGGAAGAGGTTCAGAGAGCTGACAGACAGATGCCCGCACCATGACATTTCCAAGCCGAACCTTGTTCAGATCTTTTTCAGCAGGCTGACACCAGAGCTTCAGGGCTTGGTGAATGCTTCTTGTGGCGGGTCTTACTTCGCCAAGGATCACGATCAGGTCTGGGCCATCTACGAGGAGATGGCCGAGAACTACATGGTGATGTCCTAGACCAGATTGTACACTCAGGGCAGACCCCAGCAACCACAGACCGTGCAGTACCGGAGGATAGAACGGGTCGACGTCGGTCCATCCAGTTCGTCAGCGGTTGCCGCAGCACATGTCAAGTCCACAGCCGCAGACATGGGGATCATCAGCGAGATGCTGGACCGGATGGAGATTATTGAGAAGAAGCAGTGCCAGGGCATCACGCAGATGAAGCAGATGACGCAGACTCTGAGTGACCTGAAGACACAGCTCATGTGTCTCCAGGAGGCACGGACGGCTTCACAGCCTCGTCTTCAGGCACGAGGCGATCCGAGTAGCAGCAGCAGCTCGTCCCAGCGCTCCAACTCCCACCAGTAGCCTAGACATGTCCATCTTGTACAGGCGGAGCCGTACCAGCAGCCGCAGCTCACCTACCAGGTACCACCATCCACTGACACTCAGATGGTGGTATACCAGCCGGATCAACCTCTAGCAGTACTCCCGCCAGACCCTTACGATTCAAAGCCGTTGATGGATGTCAACGGGATTTGGTATGACCGCCCCCAGCCCGGTATCCGACGAGACCATCCCGTATTCCGTTGGGCGGCCGGAGGTGCCCAGCCCCAGCAGCAGCCATCAGCACAGGGCGGCCAGTACAACCATCAGAGGGATCACCAGCAGCAGCAGCCCCCAGCATATACCCAGCAGCAGTCACAGCAGTATGGTCCTCGTCCCCATCAGTAGGGACAGTTTTGGAGACGTGAGCAGCCTCATCAGCAGCAGCAGCATCCCCAGCAGTATCCCTCTCACCCACAGCAGCAACCTCACTACCAGAGAGGCTACCCGTCAGGTTCTCATGGGCCATCCTATGAGGACCCCGCCTTGGATGACATAGCCCGCCTTCTTACATATCAGCAGTCTACCTTTCAACGGGAGATGGATGAGTTCCAGGAGATGCGGGACATTGTGAGAGGGAAGGCCGCCATCCCTGCCCAGATATAGCCCAATCCAAACAACCTCAAGAGGAAATCTGAGCAGGTAGTTTGTACTGAGTATGCCACTCCGAGTGATACTTTTGGTGATATGTCTGCATATCTTTTTGATACTGACTTTGTCACACTTAGGAGCAGTAGGATGTCAGCAGGCGGCGCCTCGTCTGAGCTACACCACGAGGATACTTCCATAGCGCCAGACGAGGAGGAGAGCGGTATTGAGGCCGCTAGAGATGATGACGGTGGTACTGACGCCACCACGGATGCTGATCTCACCGGCGGTACTGAGGCCGCCATTTCACCAGTTGGAGGAGGTGGTACTGAGGCCACCCATGTTGCCGAGCCAGAGCGCGGTAATGAGGCCGCGAGTCGTCCAGCCGATGGTGGTGCCGATGCCACCAGTTCTTCTGAGATTCCTGTTGTTTTTCCTGTTACTGATGTATCTCGGGACATTTCTGTAAATAAAGGAAAGGGTTTATTTTCTTCTGGTCCCACTGTGGTACTTGATGAATGTGTGGATCCGTCTGTTGAGCCGTCTAGACCCTCTCCTAGTCCTTCATCTAAGAAGGACCCTGTGATCCCCTTCCCTAGAGCCCTTCAGATGGGGAAGGGAAAGAAAAATGAAAATAAAAAAAGAGACAGCAGGAAGAGTTCAGCCAGCAGATGATAGATTGGTTTCACATTCAGGTAACTCTTCAGGAGGCTTTGCAACACATTCCTTTACTCCAGTGTTCACTTAGAGACAGGACCACAGTCAGGAGGAAGAGGAGGAACCACTACTCAGAGATTCATGTGCTGACGAGAGCCACTTGTTTCGCGATCCAGAACCGTTTGTCGGCCAAGAGGCCAGATTCAGGAGCCCCATATGTCAAATGCCATATCAGAGAGCAAAGGTTCGACCGTACTCTATTAGACAGTGGTTCATCAATCAACCTACTTGCGGCAGCCCTTCTCGACCGCTTCGAGTTGGGCACTCTTCGACAGAGCAGGACAGTCCTTCAGTTTGCTGATAGATCTGTCAAGAGGCCGAAGGGGTTGCTGAGGGACGTTGTCGTCACGATTCAGGGCCTGCAATTCCTAGTGGACTTCGTAGTGTTGGACATGGAGATCCCTGAGTCAGTGACCGATACCCCCATCATTCTAGGTCGACCGTTCTTGGCCACAGCCAAGGCAGTGACCGACCATGATAGCGGGAAGGTATACTTTCGCATCGAGGGCGAAAGTGTACAAATAGAGACAGTCGAGGACAGCAGAGCCAGAGACAGATCATGCTCAGAGACTACTTCAGACACAGAGCAGATGATAGATGCCGGGCCAGACATCCACCAGGACTGCGACTTTGTGATTACATATGACGAGGCAGTTTGGGCAGATCCTGACGCATAGGCCATCCTCTCACTTTCAGATTTCGCTGATGCAGAGATGACAGCAGAGGAGAGCTTGGAGAGCGCATTCCTGGTCCAGGATACTTTTGAGGTAGCAGAGCCGGTTCTTGACCGCGAGACTGATTTTTGTGATGATGGTGGTACTGAGGCCATCTTGGATGATATAGATCCCTCGGAGTCAGGTTTTGACTGGGCAGAGTTTGATGATTACATACCAGATCTGACTTCCATTGAGCCTGCAAATAGGGAGGAGGTAGATGCCGAGCAGAGCAGAGACAGTTCAGTTGAGTAGCCTTCTCCAGATCCAGTTTGTGAGAGAGAGTTCTCATTCTCCCGGGCAGATTTGACTGCATACACTCGAATTCTTCAGAAGCTAGATTTGCCAGCACCAGTTTGTCCAGAGTTGAAGCCACTACCTGCGTCGTTGAAGTATAGGTTCCTTGCGGATGAGCATGAGATGTACCCAGTCATTATCTCAGCCGATTTGACTGGAGAGCAAGAATCCCGTCTGATGGGGGTTCTTGAAAAGAACCGCAAGGCGATAGGATGGAGCGTAGCAGATCTCCACGGGATCAGTCCGGCTCTGTGCTCTCACCACATCTATCTCGAAGATGAGGCAAAGCCGTCGCGTGAGTTCCAGCGGCGGCTACGAATCTGAGAGAGGTTGTCATGAAGGAAATTTCGAAGTGGTGGAGCACCGATTTTATCTACCCTATCTCCGACTCCAAGTGGGTCAGTCTGTTACATATGGTGCCCAAGAAGACGGGCATCACTATAGTGGTTACGGAGTCCGGAGAGGAGATCGCTACACGAGTACCCACTTCTTGTAGGGTCTGCGTGGATTACAGACGACTCAATCAGGCCACCAAGAAGGATCATTTCCCCCTGCTCTTTATTGATTAGATCATTGAGAGACTGGCAGGGAAGAGCCATTATTGTTTTCTGGATGGGTACTCGGGCTACAACCAGGTGGCCATCGCTCCCGAGGACCAGGACAAGACGACCTTTACCTGTCCCTTCGGCACATACGCCTTCTGACGCATGCCATTTGGGCTATGCAATGCCCCTGCGACATTTCAGAGATGCATGTTGTCGATCTTTTCGGACATGGTAGGGGAATGCTTGGAGGTCTTCATGGATGATTTCTCGGTTTACGGCGATGGATTCGACTCCTGTCTTAACTGCCTAGACCGAGTACTTCAGCGATGTATAGAGGTTCGCCTGGTATTATCTTGGGAGAAGAGTCACTTCATGGTGACTCAAGGGACGGTGCTTGGCCACATCATCTCCAACAGGGGCATGGAGGTTGATCCGGCCAAGGTGGATGTCATTAGCAAACTCGCACCACCGTCTAACTTGCGGCAGTTACGGTCTTTTCTGAGCGTTGTTGGGTTTCTTCTCCAACATCCGATCCTTCTGAAGAACGATCCTCCAAGGCGGCGATGCGATGGGCATGAGTCCCAATAGTGGACTCTACTTCTGCCATCGCCTGCTCCAGTGCTGCTACGCGATCGGTGACACCCACCATCTTCGCTCCGCTGATTGAAGATGTACTTGTACCGACAAGTATCCTCTGTTCCCGCGATCGACTGCACCGACAGTCGCTCGTAGCTTTGCCCGCTTTTCTTGGCACCGACCAAGATCTGTGATCTGCTCCTTGGCACCGACCAAGCTCTGATACCAACTCGTACCAACGATTGGTATTGCCTTCAGCTCTGATACCAAATGTCACAGGGTCAAAATCCCGCTATTGATTTCGACCGATCCTGTGCGGCGTTAGCTAACCCGTAGCTAACCAGCCTTCCCGAGTAGGACGGTCACGGACGCGCTCCAACTCTTCTCGTACTCTTGCTTGCTAGCGTACCGACGCTTCCAACACAAACACGAGCACGAACTCTGGATCGCTCAAGAACACTCTCAAGAACACGCTCAAGAACGCTCAAGAACTCAACCAAGCAATCACACGAGCACGGGCACAAAGCTCTTCTCTTATTAGAAGGGGAACTATCTCAGGAGTGGGTGGACACTCTACACTTTCTCTTGTGTAGACTTGTGTACTCTTTACACTTGTGTGTTTAAAAATGAGCCACCACCTCTCCTTATATACAAGACTCAAGGCAATCCAAGGGACACTCATTATTACATCTACAATAATGATACATAAAGACACAAGAGACCCTTCGAGTTCTTCGGCAACCCTTCGCGTTCCTCAGCAACTCTTTGTCTGCTTGTCTCTTCGACTCCCTTGTTGATCTTTCGTCTTCTCGCACGGTTGACGCCCAGTCAACCGCCCAGTCACCAGCACGCATGCGCTCCAACGCCCTGCTGATGCAGCTTTGCCATAATTCACCAAGTGCCACCGAACACTTGGTCTTGTGCCAAAGGGAACCCGCGGTCTCCAGACCCTCGTGTGGTAAACCCTTCCTTAGCGTTCTCCAAGCTAAGGGGAAGTCCTCCAGAACTTCGCTATCATGGCCTCCAGACCACTCTCGTACGTGTACGACCGAGCATGCTCGACAATGCTCGTACTCAGCACCTGCAACGCTCCATGCCTCCTTGGACCGCCATGCATCAATACCGATACCGTGCGCCTTCGTGCGTACGCCTATGTGATCGTACCGCATAGCTCCTCGATGCGTACTGCTTCACTACGTACCGCCCTTCTGCGCTCGCGTATGTATGACCACGTGCATCCACTGTCATGTCTTGCACTGCTGTCTGTACTCGTTGTGCTCGCACTGCTACAAGCTTCACGACACTCTGCTACCAAGCCAGTGTCCTGTGTGACGCTTCTCCCTTGTAACGTACGGTGGAGCCTCCAGACTCCCGTGGATAACCTCCCTGATATCCATGCATTTTCGGACTCCTCCTGAAGTCCAGCTTCATCGATCATTCTCGAGCATCCAGCTACCGTGTCTGCACGATCATTCTCGATCACGGAATTTGGGGGTGTGACACTTACTTACTGCCACAAGCTTGAGGCAGGAGGACATCACTCAGGGAGGAGAATGGCACAGAAAGTGCTCCAATCCGGCCTTTGGTGGCCTACTCTCTTCAAGGACTCTGATGAGTTCGTGAAGAGGTGTACTGGCTGTCAGAGGATGGGCACTTATGGACAGCGTGATATGATGCTGATGCAGCCCATTCATTTCTGTGAGGTTTTTGACACATGGGGCATCGATTTCATGGGTCCATTCCCTAAAAGTCAGGGATTTGAGTACATTCTGTTGACCGTTGATTATGAGAGTCGTTGGGTTGAGGCCATCCCCGCCCGAACCGCAGATGTCAGGACAGTTTGCAGATTTTTGAGGAAGCACATCATTACACGGTTCGGGGTACCTCGAGTGTTGATTTCAGACGGGGGGTCTCATTTCATCAACGACCAGGTGAAGGCACTTGCTAGCGAGTTCGGCATAGACCATCGAGTTGCCACTCCATACCATCCACAGACGAATGGTCTAGCCGAGGTGTCGAACAGGGAGATCAAGACTATTTTGCAGAAAGTCGTCCGCCCTGACCGAAAGGATTGGTCACAGCTTTTGGACTCGGTCTTGTGGGCATATAGGACGTCTTTCAAGACACCATTGGGCACATCTCCCTTTCGCCTCGTATATGGCAAGCCATGCCATTTACCAGTTGAGTTGAGGCACAGGTCACTTTGGGCAGTCACAGATATTCTTTTGGATCCAAATAGTGTAGGAGACCAGAGGAGGGCAGAGTTAGTAGCCCTGGAGGAGCTTCGTGATACCACCTTCTCAAACAGCGTACAGTATAAGGAGAGAGTGAAGGAGTGGCATGATTCTCATATCAGCCACAAGCATTTTGATCCTGGACAAAGAGTATGGTTGTTTGATACTAGGCTTTGTCTATTTCCAGGGAAGCTACAGAGCAAATGGAAGGGACCTTAACTTGTGAGAAAGGTACACGACAATGGGAGTATTGACATATCTGAGTTGTCTTCTGAGAGTACCTTTCGAGTGAACAGCCAGCGGATTAAGCCATTTCTAGATCATGAGCCGCGGGTCGTTGATGTTGCCCCTATTCATTTTGCGTGAGATGTGGTCTCTTGACTCACATCTATTGTGCCTCACGCCTGATTAATCACTGTTCTTCCGACCTGTATAGATCCATTTGTCCATATCACTCTATTCTTTAGTCCCACATCCCTTTTCTCATCTTATGATTATGATATACTTAGGGTGTACTTTACCTTAAGTATAGGGGGTATGTAGGACCTTCGGGTATTCTTTTAATTCTTTCTACCCCTGTTTTGCTGCCTATACTTAGGGATATTTCACCCTAAGTATAGGGGGAGTAGGACCCGTACATCCTTTACTTGGATTTCCCTTCATGTACAGCTGCTATACTTAGGATTACTTGATCCTAAGTATAGGGGGAAACCACCGAGTTCTCCTCATTCTATTCTTTCATTCATCTCTGTATCTAGCCATTCTTTTTCACTTCCCTATACTAAGCACGAGTTATGTCTTCTTCATCGCTCTTGATCACTCTGAGGACATCGTTCGAGCTAAGTATAGGGGGTGTGTATATATTTCATATATACTTTAGCCATAACTCGTACTTTGTGTGAGTATGTGAATAAATAAAAAATGGCTAAAAACCCATAAAAATTAAAATTTGTTCCCTTGTATATAAAATTCATTTTGCACATACATATTTATTTATACAAATTATTTTTGTACAAATGATTGTAAAATGATTTGTGTAAAGGATTTGTAAATGTTTTCATAACAAAATTATGTATATAATACAAAATTTTTCCAAGATGTTTTGAAAACAAAAAGTTTGCAAAAACCTTGTGTAAATGTTTGCAAATATTTTGCAAAACTTGCATTCATGCACACATCCAGGATTTCAAAATATTTTTCAAAAATTTTGCATGATTGTAAACATTTTTCAAAAACTTTGCATGATTGTAAATATTTGTAAATAGCATCTTTGTAAGAATTTGTATTGTTTTTCCTGGATTATAGTTGACATTTAAACTAGCCTGGAATTAAATTGGGAAATGGAGCTTGATTAAGATCATAATCCACCTAATTCTAAGAGGAACCTTATAGGACTTAGGGTTAAGGCTTTTCAGATTCATTGGGACTTAATTCTTTGAGTCCACTAGGCTATGAGCATATGTCATCTTGATGAGCCTAAGTAGAGCACTTAACAACACACGCATGACTCTTAGAGACAATGGCTTGACTTGCACCAGCACTTTACACATAGCTCTCCACGGATGAGGTGGTGAGGAGGCAGTTTCCTTTGGCTTGGGGTAGCATATGAGGGTAGTACTTCTAGGTGAAACCTCTCTTCTTCTTCTAGTGAAGGAAGTGCGCCTCAACTTGGTCTAGTGGTGATGAAGTCTAAAGACAGAAGTCGTGGGTTGCAATAAAGCTTCAAAAGAGGGATAGTCTACTGGCTCAAGAGGAAAAACTCCTTGTATATATGTTGCACCATGTAGATATGTTGTACAGTTGCACATGAAAAAAATGTGCAAAAAGAAAAGAACTCCAAAAAAAGTGGTGGGTCGGATTGAAAATTTAATAATCCCACCGGAGTGTATATAGTCAAATAAGCAAAAGCTTATGGTATACATGTTACATCTCATGAAGCTTGCAGCGGGAGACTCAGCTACACTGATTAGAGCTCCCAAGGATACATGGCTACACTGGCCATGGTCCATTCTCTTCTTCCCCCTCTTCTTGAGCCGGTTGCACTTGAACTTAGAAGGGAATACCCCGCTTCTCGAGGAAAGAGTTGCTAGACCGAGGCACTAGAGTTACCAGGTTGGGGAGGTTGTTTCTTTGTTACCTCTGAGGTGGGGAGTTACATATCACTTACACCGCATGGAAAGATTCATGGTCATTAGAGTTTGTGTATGTAGACTTGTTCTGATCTGGTTTATTGAGGAGTCTTGTCCATAGATTGGTGGAACTTAGAGGCTGTTGAGTCTTAAGCTTAAGTCCAAATAAGGTTCCGACACATTAATAATCCAAAGATCTGATCGAGCTCCATATTTCAATTTAGTGAAGGCAAGTTTAACAATCAGTCTTAATCCATGTATATTCTCCTCTTCTTCTTTTTCTTTTTCTTTTTCTTTTTCACTTCTTTTTCAAATAAGTGTTTGCTAAGGGACTAGCAAAGTTAAGTATAGGGGGTGATGAATACCCATTCATCACTCTTTATTCTTATATTTTAGCTACAAAAACCTTTGCAAATACTTGTATATTCTTGTAAATACAAATAATTACCAAAGTGCATGCATTGTATAAAGTTTAATAATTAGCATGTTTTTGTGCAAAAAAAAGAATAAAGAGACAAAAGAAAACGAGGGAGATATTTAGAATAAATATTAAGCAACCTAATCCCAAGGGAGGGATCAGCATGAGCCTGACCGCATAAATGCCTAAGTAGAGAGAGATAAGGAAGCTCATGTGTACATATACTTGTAATTAAATAAAAATAAATATTCTTCCTCTAAAAATAAAAATAAAAATGGGTCATATTTATTTGTATATATTTGTAAATACAAAATCAAAATAAAAATTAGAAAATTAAAAAGAAAACAAAAATAACCCTCCTTTTACATATTCACCATGTACATAAGACCACACATATATTTATTTAGCCTTGTAAATAAATAAATTAAAATCCCTAAAAATTTGTATATACTCCATATTTCATTATGTAAATAAATAAAATAAAAACTATAAAAACAAAAATTAAATAAAAAGAACAAAATTAAAAACCAAAAAGAACATTGTATATATACCATGTATATATATATATATATTTAACCCTTGTACATAAATAATAAAAATAAAATGAAAATACCTTTTTATTCCTAATTTTATGCTATAAACAAATAAAATATAAAATGGGAATAAAAATGTAAAAAAATAATTAATTAAAAATCAAAAATTACAAATCCATATTGTATATATACATATATATAGTACTATAATGTAAATACCTTATTTTTATTTCAAAAAAATAATTAAAAATCAAAAAAATAGAAAAAAAATTAAAACAAACATTTTTCATGTTTTGAGTTTTTAATAATTCGGCCATTTATTATTTTATTCTGAATTTCTAAATATTTATGACATGGCCTGCTTTGATTGCTCCACGGGGGACGTTGACCCCCGGTCAACTCCCCCCTTGGACCACAGAGCTCCAGATCCGAACCCGCGACCCGACTTCTCGACATTTTCTACACTCGATCCGATCACCAAATCTGTTAACCCCGAGTCCTAATCCGACCTTGATCAACCCTGATCCACGCGATTTTGGGGATCCGCGCTTCAAGCTTCGAGCTTCTCGCCCGACTCCCAGATAGCCGAACCCCTAGACCTATATAGTCTGAGCTCCGCCTCCATTTTCTGGTATCCTTGGATCATTTCATTCCACCCTAGGACCTCCACAGCCACCGCGAGAGTGACAGCTTGCTTATGGCCGTGTCGCAGCGAGGAGGGAGTGGACGAGCCATCGATCCGACGACTTTGCGCTGCCGTGCGTCGCCCAGAGGTGGTGCTTGAGCCTCGGGCATCGACGACCCTTGAGGCTAGGACCTGGAGCATCCCCAGCTCTTCCACAGTCGACTCCATCCAGTAGGTAGCTCTCGTTCCTTCCCTATTTAGCTAATTTTGCGTTTCGCCCAATTCATCCCGTCGTCGTCCATCCCTGAGTCTGACCCTGATCGTTATACTAGGCTAATCTAATAGCCAGGGCCACTATTGTTTTTCTTTGATTTATACCTCTGTTTGGTGGCCTGATCCTTATATTTTCTTGATTGATCCGATTGATTGCTCGAGCGGCTGAGGTCGCAACGACCTTAGTTCTATTTTTATCTACCCTTGGTTGTCCGGGCTATTTTTCTGGTCATCGGTATCCTAATGAGTGCTATTTTTTCCTGGAGATTGAGAGGTAGCTCAATGTTTATACATGTTAGTTAAGACTTCGAGCTTGCATTTGGTTTCGATAAGTTTTGGAAGAGTGGAATTTATCATAGCATTTTGTGCATCTCACTTACGAATCAAATATCTAACACTTTGTAATTATCGTGATTGTTGCTCAGCGGCAATGGACAATGTTCATTTTTTAGAGATTTTTACACTTTGATCTCTAAATTCTTGTCTAATTACATTTACACCATAACATATATAATCTTTGCAATTATACCATAATCCTAAACTTACAACCCTTACACCACATACATCTGGATGGAAAGGAATGAGCTTCTTATTTATTTTGTTGTTTGTTTCACATTATGAATGGAATTTTTACTAAGAAACATGTTCATTTCTTATGTTTGCTGGAAGGAAGGAAAGGAAAGAAGTCAATATTTTCTTTCTTTGGATTTCATTTAAAATAGAATAGAATCATTATCCTCATACTTATTTTTTGTACGTTTGATATTATATGATACAATGTATCCATAACTAATTTGAAATCAAGATTTTCTTCTACTCGTGACATGATATGAGAAAATGCATATAATTTTACAATTTCAATATGGAAATTCTTTATAATTGATGAATTCATGAATCAACGCATTAACTCGTTTAAATTATGCAACAAATCTCCATTTTTTACACCCAAATTTCCAAAAGAAATATATATATTTAATATTTTCATCGTCTTCATGCATATTACATTAATCAAAGATAAATCAAAAACAATTATACTTTTAAATAACCACTTTACTAATTGTCATAAATCTTATAGTGACAATATTTTTTTCATTGATACATTGCATCCTACTTAAATAGAGTTCTCATTTGACTCAGCAAAGTTATGTATTCATACATTAAAATGAGAAGAATCGCATGACATGGTTGTATCAATTAAGCTCATTAACAATTCATATTTTCAACCCACAAATAAATTGGATATATATTATTACATGACAATGCAAAATCATCTCATTTGAAAAGAAGACAACCATGTATTTTTTATATATAATTTGTTTACAAAATATCTCTCACATTATCTTATATCTCCTATGGGGAAGGCAACTCTCCTCTCCACGCTATCAAGCCTTCGAAGAAACCAAAGGGGATTTAAACCCCAGCGATAGGTCTCACCGTAGGTAGTGTCGTTAACTATGGCTAGAGGGGGAGAAATTTCTTGGGAACAAGTAATCCATGAAATATTGTGGAAGTGTATTGAAACGTTCAACTAGACGGATTAACTATCAATTCAAATGATGATAAAATCAATCACAAGTGCACGGAAGATTTTAACATGGAAACCTTCAAAATGATAGGAAAAAAACTGCGGGACCAACTTGGACCCAATCAAACTTCAGTAGACACGGTGATAAAATTATTCTCCCTATAAGCTATGCAAAGTCAAATCCTTCTCCCAAAGGTGTATCAACAATGAACCACACTATCACAAATAGAAGAAGAAGAAGAAGAAGATGGTGAAATGTCATCCAAAGTTGGTTGTCCATACTTGCACCGTAGAGCTCAAACTCGGGTCCTCCTCAGAATGATCTTCGACGACGAATCTTAGCCCAATCCTAGGGATTTGGAGGTGCTGAAGAGAGGAGAATATGTAGAATTACAACAAATTTCATACCGTTAAAATTACATGTTAGATGAAGGGCATAGGTGTCTATATTTCTCACGAAATTCGAATGACATGTAAGAGGGATATATAGATTAATATACATGGTAGATTTTTTGAAAAAATAAAAAAAATAGGGGAATTGCTCCGTGTAACAGCCAACTTGGTTGTTACATAGAAGTTAGAACAGACTCCCTTCTCTCTCTCTCTCTCTCTCTCTCTCTCTCTCTCTCTCTCTCTCCCTGAATGACATATTAAAGGTTGTAGGAATCTCTGTTTCTGACGAAATTTACGGGTCAAGGGAATAATAACAATGTTTACAAGGTAGAGAAGGTAATTTACAAAGATTTTAAAGTTCGTGGGGGGATTTTTTCTAAAATAAAATGATGAAATTATTACTTCATAATTATCCATGTTAAGTAGCTTTCATGATAGCTCAATTTTTTTATATAACTACCTATGATTCTACTTTAGCCCATACAAGTTTTTTCTTAATATGTATACATGGTCTTCTTTCTGTTTGATCATAAATCACTCATGGTGTCCCATGTAAATTTATTACATGAGATTACATTAGAGGAAGACAATCTCGATAGGCATCAGCTCAACCTCCAAGTCTTGACTAGCTAAAAATTGAACACAAATTGGATGGATGTCATCTTCACCTTTGACTAAAATATCTCAATTAACTCAACACGCTTCTTCTAATTGAACTTGGATTTAAAGAGTTCTGATCATACTTTTACTCTGAAAACCCACTTAATTTTCCAAACCCTCTTTTTTATTGCAATTTCACAAGCTTGAAGGCATGATTGTCATACAAAACTACATCCCATCTTGCATGAGCTCAAACAACTTTTCTTTCTACACATCATGCATAACATCTTCATAGTATTCGGACACATCCTTGTATGTCAAAAGAACATCATTGCATCAGAGGAAGAGCTCTCCTCTTGATTGACATTAAGGGTATTTTTCATGTCATCGTCCTCTTCCTAAAGAGATCAACAACCTCCACATGAACTTCATCTGGAACATGTGGTGAATGCTGTAAAGGAATAGGCCCCACATCACACAATAACTATGTATCATCATCAATCAGTCAATCAAATGTTTGCTCACTTTAAGCGGATTAACTAGATAGATTCTTTTTGGGATTTTATCACTTGTGCCCCTCCGAGATATCGCAATTTCAGTTATGCCCCTATCTTTTTGGTAATATCAGTTGTGCCCCTCAAAACTTGCTAATTTATCACTTGTGCCCCTCGGGTTAATGGCCGTCCATCCACAGTGCAAATGGACGTTAACTTTGAGGACATAAGCGGAATTAATTTAAAACAAAAGATTATGTGGTCATTTTATACCTTCTTCCTCATCCTCTTCTTCTTCCTCCTCTTTCCCATCCTCTTCCTCCTCCTTCTCCTCCTCCTCCTCCCTCTCCGTCCCCGCCCCTGCCCCGTACCGCCCAGCTCCGCCCCGAGCTCCCCTCCCTCCCCGGCGTCGCCCCTCCGCCCCAGCCTCGAGGTAGCCCCGACCTCCCCCATCCCCTGCGGCCCCTCCGCCCTCGTCTCCCCTCCCCGACGCCGCCCCCTGCCGCCCCCTGTCGCCCCTCCGCCCCAGCCTCCAGGCCACCCCAACCGCCCCCTGTGCCCTCGCCCCTCCGCCCCCTGTGCCTTCGCCTCCTTCCTCCCTCACCTCCCTCCGCCCAGACCTCCCCCCGCCCCCTGCCCTCGACTCCCTCTGCCCTCGCCTCCCTCCGTCCAAACCTCCCCCCTGCCCTCGCCTCCCTCCGCCCCCGCCTCCCTCCGCCCAGACCACCCCCCGCCCCCTGCCCTCGCCTCCCTCCGCCCCAACCTCCCTCCGCCCAGACCGCCCCTCCGCCCCCTATGCCCTCGCCTCCCTCCGCTCAGACCGCCCCTCAGCCCCCTGTGCCCTCGCCTCCCTCCGCCCAGACCACCCCCCGCCCCCTGCCCTCGCCTCCCTCCGCCCCAACCTCCCTCTGCCCAGACCGCCCCTCCGCCCCCTGCCCTGACATCCCCCCGCACCTCCTCACCTCACCGGTGTCGCCCCCTGCTCCCCCTCCCCCACACCCCCCCCCCCCCCCCCGCTCCCCCTCCCCCTGCCCCGCATCGCCACCTCCCCTGCTCCGCACCGCGCAACCATCGTCAACCCCCCGACCTCCCGCAGCCACGTACTTCCCCCGACCCCTGCCGCCAGTCCGCACCTCCTCCACAGCCCCGCACCTCCTCCCCAACCCTCCTTCTCATTTGATTTTATTTTGACCATAATACCCCTCTTAACCACACCATGGTTTGAGTAAACTATGGTTATTTCAATTTTTTGACGGTTAATGTAACGGAAGGGCACAACTGATGACGGAGCAAGTTTTGAGGGGCACAACTGATATTACCAAAAAGATAGGGGCATAACTGATATTGCGATATCTCGGAGGGGCACAAGTGATAAAATCCCATTCTTTTTCTTCCAACTAGTTAGAATTTGAAGCATATTGCAAATAGAATCCAACAAAATGGTATTCTTTAATAACCTCCTTCCAACAATTCTTAGATCTTCCTAGATCCCTATCATAAGGCACTTTATTAGGTTCTCAGGCCTTCAATCTGGATAATTAGAGTCCCTTTTTTAAAGAATCTCGATAACAGCGAGCAAGTGCAGAACGCAAAAAAACAAGCAAACACCGCCGTGTCACGACTTGTAAAACAGAAATGAAGTGTATAAATCCTAAACAGATGCTATATTCAATGACACTAGCAATACAACTCAAATCAGCCCGCAATGTCGATACAGAGCATCGAAAAACCTGATATGTCTGGGCAGTCTCACCGAAATGTTTCCATGTCAACATTGGCCTCCCTGTAAGCGCCACCACCACTGTGGTTGCTGGCCTTGGAGTAGGAGTTATAGTAGAGTATGGTGAGGGCACCGGTGAAGAATGTGAATGCCGCCCCTGCACCAAAGATGCCCTTCCTGACGGTCTCGCAGTTGAGGGGCTCCATCTGCCATATACCACGGAACCTCGTGTGATAGGCATTACGAATTGATCCTGCTAACAGGCATGCCTCTGCTACAATGAAAGTTATCCTGGTGGAAATGGTAACAGTATATAAAGGCTATCAAATCAGATATTTGCCCAGAAATGGCAAAAAAACATGATGAACAAAAGTTTTTTTAAGTACTAACAAGAATATATCGATGACTAAAATATAAATGTAGATGAATACGTGAAAAATTTAGAATACATTAAGTAACATGGAAAAAAATCATAGCTGATATATTTCAGGCTCTCCAATGCAATAAAAATACAATACGCTGACTTAAAAAATGTTGCATCTTATACGCAATCACTAGCAGAATTCAAAAGCAACACCTCTTTCAAAAGTGTACCCATGAGTAAATTATTAAGCTTCATGTCCCCCTTAAAGACTCCAAAGATGCAAACATATACGAATAGTGTCTAAATTATTTTAATCTAGTTAGTGTACATTACAGAAAGTCAATGTTTCTCGCAGCCATAAACAACTTCTACCTGAATGAGTACAATCATGTTCTTAATGTAGATGGCATGTGCTGTCTTATGTGTGCATGTGAGATTGCGGCTTAACCCATGTTCACTCATTTATATACATTTAAACTATGTTAGAAACTTCCAAGTACAACTAAAAAATCCTGAAATTATGTGGTGGTGTATATATTGTTGTTGATCAAGAACAATGATTAACGATTTAGTATAACATGAGTCTTCACCTATAACTCACTTATTGCCAAGTTAGTAAGATTCCTAACATTTATATGATGAACAATGAATTCTAAGAAACTAGAGTGCTTAAAATGCAACATGGGCATGACTTCCAGAGGTCGGCACAGACTGTAAATTGGATTTAGTAAACACCTCACAGGATCAGACCAGTATTCATGTGCCCCCCTCGCTCGAAATGGATCAAAATAAATTGTGGTGTTAAACCAATCTAATTAACATGAATATGTTATAAGTTATACATATAAGTCTACTTTCAAATGTCAACATGATGTTATATTTTGCACATCCTACTCAAATGCAACTCATTGATTAACCCTCTCCAGTCTCCAGTATTGAGTGCTCATACTCAGAAATTTATATGAATAATGTTGCAAGCTTTTTTTTTGCTTTACCAATTATATATATAAGAGGCATTTCTTAAAAAGAAAAAAGAAAAATGACATCATGCCCTTAAATACTTAGTTAAATGGAGAATATATTTTGGACTGTTGCAGGCACAAGATACCGGTTCTGTTCTTCATACTTCAAGTATACCATGTAAATCAAATACTTTCAAAGTTAACATGCATTAGGTTTTAACGTATTGTGGCACGAATTGGTATAAACACCAAACATATATTTCTAGATTTTGGCAGTGCTTACGCTTTCGAATTTTGTGATGCAAAACACTGAAAAATATTGCCCTGATTTTCTCCACAGATTTCCGAATGTTTAAATGGAGTGGTAGGACCAGGTGTGACTGTACCCAACTGGAAATCCAAAATTAAAATCCCAAATCTACCGATCAGGAACTACATTAAACAAAACCAAGATCCAGGGAAGCTCACATACCATGATAGTACAAAAAAGAGTACTGCACAAGTGCGCATCCCTCCCCGTCGAAGTGGCCGACCACAGCAAAGGCACCTGGTAACTACAGTGATCAAAATTTGACTTGCCAGCAAGAACAATAATGCGCCAATGCCAAGCCCTGTAGAGATATCGGAGTCATAGACACAGTGGTTATAGAGCTTCTCCGGGTCAGGCACCTCCGTTGCCTGCAACAAAGGACAGAGTTAGACATGAGGGTGTAGGCAAAATTGTGTATGTGTCACCTATTTCAACATCTCTAAGACTTGATAGGATGTCTCAGTAAAACACCACATGACTTGCCTTAACCTCGCGAAAACCATGTTTGGGTTGATTAATGTCATTGATTCCACAAAATCTTCTTCCACGGAATTGGATTCTAGTGTTCAGCGCCAAATGAGGTTAAATTAGTTGATGTTGTGAACTTGTGATCTAATAGATTTTTGTTAAGTCGTTTATAGAGATCATGCTAGACTGTCTCTATCAGTTTCTATCCATTACTAGTCACTACATCTCAATATCCGGAAGTGTGTTTCGTAAGAAATTATATTAAATGGATCCATGAAACCACTTCGCATTACAGGCATATCTGAATTACTGTAATGTAAAGACTTCATAGAACCATTTTCCGTGTAATGCAGTTGCAACTAAATGCAAATTTCGGATACAACACAGTGATAGCTAATGCATGAAAACCAATTCAGACATATAAGCTTCGATCTAATTAATAAATCCGTGAAGCAAACAGACGAAAAGTTTCTTAGATACAAATTCCACGCAAACATGACCGTAGTATAAAGTGATCCCATGAGACATTTCCTATGTTGGCTTCTAATTTTCAACCAAGAATATAATTATAATATGTGATATAAGTTACAAATAAATCCTGACTTCAAAAGAATCGTTTCACAAATTCTTGATCAGTATCATTAGATCACACTTAAATGCATCGATCATCTCCGTTACTTTACAATCACTAAGCCTGCATAAATTTCAGCATTTTCTTACAGGTAAATCAAGACAAAAACAACTCCATCGAATAAATTCACATTAGGATAATTCCCGCAGTGTCCCGTTCGCATAAATTCAACTACAATCACCTGCCGAGGCACCGGAGTGATCGAAGCAACAATTTTTTAATCTAATTACAGTATTTCAGAAAGAAAAAATTACTTATTTTCATCGCACAAGAAACCATTCCATAAACTAATCTCAACACAGAGCAATAACTGAAATAATCGCGAACTGCGAGATCTAAACACGATTCAACCGGGAGATTCCCACGGGATTCAAAGATGATTCTGCGAAATCTGAGAGATTTGGAAGGATTGGGGAGGGGGAGGAAGGAGAAGATCTAGGAGGGGGAGCTTACGTGGCTGCGGCGCTGCTCGGCGACGACAGCGAGGGAGAAGGCGATGGTGTCGAAGACGAAGACGGTGGCGGAGACGAGAAGGGACGCCATTTGAGGGCGTCGGTGACGGTGAGATGAGATCTACTTCAGGATTTACAGAAGAAGAAAAAAATGAGGCTTGACGTGCGGTGGGACCGGTGAGGAGAGGAGGGGGTTATGTGTGGTTTACAGAGTAGCGGGGAAGGCAATGGGGGACAAGGAAACGGAAAACGGGGTGGTTTGGGACAACCAATGGTCATCTCTTTCCATCGTAGTAGGTTTATTTCTTTTTCTGGTCCCTTTTTATTCTTGATTAGTTTTGTTTGGTTTTACTTTTGGGATTTTTACACCAGAACTTCGGTAATCTTGTGCAATTATATCACAATACCTATAATCATCAAAATTGCATCTCTGCCTATGTAATCTGATTAACTTAGACTAGATGATATTGGTGAGTTAAACTTCCATCCATATTATTGTTGACTCCAATGGGATCGGCGAAAAATTACCATTTTTGCCCTTTAAGACATTATCCTATGTATTCTTTTTCATGTAATAACTTTACAGCCACCTGAATTCCCCCTCCTTAGCCATCTGACCCTGACTTGACACATGCATGCAACTTTTCCCTTGGGTTCTTACTAGAGCAGATCCTCTGTTGTACTGCAGATGTCTGTTGTACAACCGAAGCGGTTAGATCATGATCGAGCGGTTCACACACATAGGGCCGCCAAAATCTGGATTTCGTGTGAATCGCTCGATCTTGATCGAGCGGCTCTAGTTGTACAGCAGACTGCTATATAGCAAAGGAGCCGGACTCGAGTCCTTACCCTCACAAGCTCCACATTCTTATTGGTATGTGACCATTCAACCTGTGAGTCTGTGACAGTCGCATGAGCCTAGTATTTGTAAGGCCTCTCTACCTCTTTACTAGTTCCTCGACAAGTTTTTCTTCTCAGATGAACCATGTTATGAGATACATAAGAGGGAGACTATGAGAGAGAGAGGGGGTGAGAGGAGAAGAGAAGAGGAGAAAAGGAACTCATAGTTCAACTACGAGCCTAACCCTCCTTCGTCAAGTATGAGTTTGTCTTCCCTCCCTTGTCATGTTATTCGAGCTCCTCAAGCCCCACCTCCATGTTGTCCTTATGAGCTTGCCCATTGATCGCCTTAACCACAATGGGGAGTGGATATTAGATATTATATAACAAAAAAACTCTTTCAATAACAAATTATATTGGCAACGATACTAATTCCTATAATCATGTAATCAATTCCCGTGACCAGTTCCATTCTTGTAGCAACTTTTGCTTGACCATGAGCACACAACTATACAATAAGTTTCCTTGGTTGAAGATGCATCCAATGTCCTTGATGTTGTTTACAATATTCATGGTCTGAACATTCTTTTCTTATATTGTTTTTTTTTCTTCTGTAAGAGCACAATAAAGAGATTCATTCTCTTTAAGTTATTGTAGCTGATGTTTTTCTTTATTATATTATAATCATGTTCTTATTATGTTCTATGTTGTGAGGTCTCTATACTATAGGAAGATCACCATCTTATTCTTCTAATTTGTGTAATTTATCCCATTGATGTAAGGCGAGTGAGTAAAACAAAGTTTTCCTGTGTGTTTTCTCTATAGTTTGAGTTGGAAATGTTGCGGTCAAGAGTAACCTCAAGTCGCAAAATATGCTATAATACCAAATGAAGGGTTATACAAAGAGCTATGAATTTCTACAAGCAAACAATTAAGCATGTTAAGGTGTTTGACCAATCACAAGGGTGATTGAAGCATACAAAATGCTATGGCTTGGAGTCCAACATCAATATGAGATGATGGTCATATTGGGTACAATTTCGAGAATAAATCAAAACGTCGTCAATGAAAACTACAACAAAATGATCCAAGAATGATAGAAAGATCATGTATATCAGATCAATGAGGGATTCATGTGCATTCATCAGTCAAAAAGATGTCACTAAAAACTTGTAGTGAATGTATTTCATTATGGATGCATCATTAGGGATGTCTTCATCTCAAATTTGAGGTTGATGGTAACTATTCCTCGAGTCGAACTTAGAAAAGACCTTGGCATGTTGTAGTTTATTGACTATATTATCTGTCCTTTATAGTGAATATTTGTTCTCTCATTACCTTATTTGATTATCAAAAATCAATTCATATGCGTAAATACCCATGCTTCTTCGTCAGAAAAAGGATCATATGTCCTCAAGGAGAAGTATTCGACCTAATGTACCTTTTCTCGAGTAGGTCTTGAAAATAAGTTTGCACACCCTCCCCCACCCCTCCACCTCCACACTTTGTAGGTTCTATCGGGCTATCCAAATGGGTTGAGTCCTGGATACTATCAATATCTCAAACTTCACCTCACAAAATGGCGGCAAGCGAACCAACTCTTTCATATTTACATATAGAAAATATAACAACTATCACCTTCACAACTATCTTTTATAAACACTTATCAGCCAAAGTGATATAGGCTGAATTTCCATCAAATCCCTTGCCAACATCCTCCATGCTTGATGTGCAAAAATACACACGATTGCTTTGTTATGGATCAAGCCCATAAACTTAAACTCTAGCTAGACTCCATGAATACATAACATCTCTTTCCTATAGAAGAAAAGAATTGAGACTCAACACAAGGTCGCCAATCCATACCCGGTATCGCATATGAATCAATATGACATTCGTTGATATTCGCATTCGTATTCGTATATTCATGTTCGTACATAAGTATAGTAATAGATTTATTTATAACTGTGCATAGCAATATTTTATGACTACAGTCATCATTGTTGATATAGTTGTTATGAAATTACTATATCTGGTATATATATTATGGGAAAAATGGGGATGCCCCCTAGGGGTAGCCAACATGGCTGCACCCACCCCAATTTTCCCAAAAAATTTTTTACTTTTTTGGAAAAATATCACCATGTATATTCATCCCTAGATCCCTTTTATATGTCATTCGAATTTCGTCAGAAACAGAGACTCCTATGACCTCCATCCATACGTCAAATTTTTAACGGTCGCAGGATTTTTTAAATTGACTCTGTCTGGATGGAGGCCGTAGGAGTCTCTGTTTCTGACGAAATTCAAATGGCATATAGGAGGGATATAGGGATGAATATACATGACGATATTTTTCAAAAAAAATAAAAAATTTTGCCTCAAAATGGGGCGGGGCAGCCATGTGGGGGCAGCCCCATCAACCCCATATATTATATGTCTAAACCATCCTAAACATTTATATTTTAGTTAATCTATTAAATATTTATGTTATTATTCGTATCAGATTCGTATTCATTTTATATTCGTATTTATTTTTAAGGATATGGTAACGCATTTTTCACATTCGTCAATATTCGTATCCGCATTCGTATTCGTATTTTAAAATGGATAATGATATGATTTATATATATATATATATTTGTATCTGTATCCGACCGTTTTCATCCCTAGCCTTATCGCATGTCTCATATTGTCTTTCAAGATGCCATTTGATTCTCCTTAATCGCATGCTCAATCATTGTTACCAAGTCGGCCATTTACTTAAGCATGGTCAAAATGTGGCCACAAATAAGCTCTTGTGGTCTTCTGCTCAACTTGTCTCTGAATCTAATAATCTTATCAGCCTTTGGTACGGCAGCGGAGCAATGAAAGTTCACCAAGTTCATAAACTTGTGGTAAGCATTCCTCTGCCCCCTTAAATCCATTTAAGCAAAAGATTCATAGCTTACTTGTAGTTATTTATCATTCAATGAATGAATAACTCACTTGATCTCTTAATATCAATCAGCTTCAAATCTTTCTTTATGCATACATTACATAAATATTTCAAGTATTTTAATCTGACTTACTCTTTTGACTTCTACCTATTCAAAGTCTTCTACCATATTTCAAATTCTTCCATTACAATGGCAAACTCGAGGATAGGGAAATGTACTACTACCTACCTAATTTGACAAATCTCATTAAATGTCTTACATTGAGATACCCTACTATACTCTTCTGCGGCTAAGCACAATATAGTATATTTATTACCTTTGTGATCTCCTTTATATCCTTTATTTGAACATCATCAAAATTTTCTCTTCCGTCATCCAGCCAGCGTTGTCTTGGTTAAGGGCTTTGTGGTGTAGTTCCATAGCTTGTAAACGATGGATCGTATAAAAATATCCATCATATTCTCCCGGTATAAATAGTCATGTCCATCGACGCGATGATGCTTTGAAATGGAGAACCCTACGGTAGTTGAGGTGTCTATTAGTCTTTATTGCAAAATTTTGCAAGTCGATCATTACGCGTATAAATAGTCATGTCTATTAGTCTTTACGCGATGATGCTTTGTTGCAAGAACCAATCTCTGATACCAAACGAAAGTGGATCGTATGTCACAAGAAGGGGGTTGAGTTGTGTACCCTCAAAAACTTATGCAAACAAAAGTAAATATATACTAATTTGCAAATGGACAGTTGATATTTATGTGGAAATTCCACTAGAAAACCATGACTTAAAATCACGTTCTAAGATTTCTCTTACATTCTCTGATGGAGTAACCTGTTTTACTTTATACCTTGCTACCTTCAAAGTTGGGTATAGCAAAACTCAAGTATAATTAGTATCCTTTTCTCGAACATACTCAAGAAAAAAATTTCCTTTCAAGATGGAATCCGCAAATGGGGTTCTTATAATATAGTTTACTGATAAACAACAAAATAAAAGAACATAGTTAGATTACAACTAAATTTTGACTGGGGATAATGAATTGAATTGACTTCCCTGAATGGCGGAGTGAATTATGCAGAATGTTGAAAACAATTTCTATCGAGTTCTTTTGCAGATCAAAGGTCGAATAAGAGCTCATGATGCTTTCATTAATCTTGAAGATGGAGTAGACAGTAAGTGATTCAAGTTAGAAACTCAAGAACAAAAAAAACATTGAGAGCTTGAATGCACTTGAGAGTGTTTAGATTAGATTGTATAAAGTGTTGTAACGAGTGTTTCGAGCAGAAGGAAGAATCCTTCTTTTTTAGTAAACCAAGCATGGAAGTAAGACGAGCTTAATGTTTTTTTGTCCAAAAGGTACTTCCAAACATTCAAATGCAATATCTATTTTTCAATAAAGATATAAAATTGAATATCAGTTGATTGACTAAAAGATTAGTCAACTGGTTAGGAATCAATTACTCAATGGATTAAATGAATAATCGATTGGAATTTTCAATGCTCGTCAATTGCTCTAAATACCCAAGTTAGTCAACTAAGAAAAGAATTAGTAGACTGAGATGGAATTTGATCTCAACGTTAGGATCGATCAAAGTCTTGGCTTGCTTGACCAGATAGCTTAGTCGACTAACCTAATGCCTTAGTCAGTTGAACTATAACTTTATGTGTTTATGAACTTTAATTTAGGATCTTTTTATATGAATCTTATTGTAAATACAATATGATTTCAAGATATCATATAAGGATCTTCTATCTTTTCTAGAGATTGTGTAATACATGTGTAGGTAGTGTCTTCCATATTGACCAAGGCCTATTATAGTGTATTAGCATTGATTTGACATATATTTTTTATCATTGTGTCGTTTTGAGTTCTTTCCTTCTTGCTAAGACATATGAATGGCAAAGCCTTCTCCCACTACAAGTAGGGTTGGCTACACGAATTCTTGCTCAAATCCATGTTGAAAGATTCGACTATTTTTTATGTTGGTCGTCGACTACCTAACGCAACCACTGCAAGAGTGGGATTTGAACCCTGGTCTTTTGTGTGGTAGACACACTGCACTACCACTAGACCATTTAAGTGGGTTGGATATAGTTGCACAATATATTGTATAACAAATCATATGCAATATCATCAATATTCATTGTCCAAATCATAATAGAGCTTGGAGAACTTACCAATTCATAACATTCATACTCAATGGAATGACCTTATTCTGATACATATATATAACATCACTACCCTAGAATGATTTGGATCTTGTCTAAATGTTCTCATGCACAGGATTAAATTCACACTACAACAATTCATAGCTTTAACAACGGTTTTTTTGTTAAGAGCACAACGAATAAAGCGTCGCTATATCATCTCGTGACGAAATTGTGATTCGTTGTAAGAACCGTTGCTATACAAGCCGTTGTTAAATATTTAAAAACGATTACTATTCGTTGAGAAATATAAAATTGCGACGAATAAAAAACGTCATGAAATTAAATATTTACAACGGATATTAATTGTCACCATTTTATTTTGTCAACGCTTTTTGTGTCACTATATATAGCATACTATATGGCTCTTCTTATGTATATCAACATTTTTTTCGTCGCTATTTGAAAAAATGCCAACAAATAATTTGTCATAAGAAATCAAAAATTAATGATATAATAACGATTTAATTGTTGTTATTTAAATTAATTTAACCATTTTCTTTATTGAATATAATTTTATATATTAACCAATAATATACATGAATCTATGACTTGTTTAATTCCTACGTCGCTCATGACATTCCAAGAAAATACTAATTATGAAATCACTAAGGGTAAAAGTCACACAAACATTATCTAAACAATTTTTGGAAACATCATAGCACAAATTGTCATCAATAACTATCATAGCTTAGCGAATCCATCTGCTCATTTGCTAGAATAGCTTGTAGATGGTCCATCTCGTAAATCACGAACCTATAACATTAGAGGAAAATAATTAGCATAACCAATATGACAATATTTTGCACTAAAAAAGAACTTTATATGAAAATATACAGCAATATGCATCATGATTATTGAAAAGTCTTGCTTGAAAATTTTGGGGCAAACCAGAACCATCTCATATGAATCGTAAAAAATAGCTCAATCCATCCTACAAAATTATAAAATCATACAAAATTTATATTGAATTGAAGAAACTTGAGAGAGAGAGAGAGGAGCATATATGTTGCATAAGAGAGCTAGAGAGGTTATTCCAATGGGTGTTAATAGTCATAAGATATCCAAAGCTTTCAAATAGATATTATCTTCAAAGTATCAGCATGGATTGCTCTTACATGGGTATGATCTCGTATTTCAAATGGATCTTATCTTCTTCATATGAAAGGATGAGTTGGTGCCTTTGGATTTTGATTGGTGTGATTCTATCTCCTTGTGGCCAAAATTCCTTTGTCAAGTACAATACTTAGAAGACAGGCAAAATAATATGAGAACCTGTGCAAACTTAAAACATTATAAAGAGAAGTAGACATGACAGAAATCTGTAATATTGGATAGATGATGTGATCTCCTTATGGGATTGTTAGAGAATCTTTGCTTGTTTTAATTTGCTTGATGTTTTTAATTTGTCGTGGAAATGGAATATACCTATAGAAAGATATAGGGAGCAAGTGTTGGTGGGCGGATCCATAACACAATGGCCTCACATCACAATGTGAGATCCAATTAGGAATCCGATCCAAGTTGCATGGAAAGTTCTTCACAAATTGATCCCGACCAATCTGGCTAATGATATAAATTGTTAAAGAATGGCAAACTCACTTACATGGAGTCTTTTTTTCTCATCAATCAGAACAAACGGCGACAGGACATCTTACCATCGTGAATAAGCTAAAAAGTCCAGCAACTGATCAAAATGGGGTACTAATTGATGGTAAAATCATAATAAGTTAAAATCATGACTGGTCAAAATGGGGCAATATTAACTCTTAAGGTTGTACTGGTAGTGAAACTTATACTAACTCTTGAGATATATGGCAATTCCATATCAGACCTCCCCCTCTCTCTATGGTCTTTGTTTATTATGTAACATGTCTCCCTATTACAACACTCACTACCACTCACCATGGCCCTATTTGCTAATTAGAAGAGCATTACAATGCACCACCAGATCTGCAAACGATGCAGACTTTGATCCCTATAATATGTAGAAGCTTATATATAGAGGATAGGTGCATGATAGATATGGTGAGGGGGAAGATGTGGATGAAGATAATAGAGAATTTCAATTAGATGTAGTTTACAAGAATTCAAGATGATACGGTATAATAAAAATAATCAAACATACTTACTTGAAAATCAACTTGATGAGTGTGATCACCATTTGATCATAGCAAGGTTAAAAATCCAGCATCCTAATATAAAGATAACACATAAAAAACAATATATAATGACAATATCTCAAATTAAATCATCAAATATATTGACAAGTATCGACAGAGAATTAAAATTTTAGGTCTTACTTGAGACCGCCTCATGTAAGAATTAAAAAAAATAGCTCAAGTGCAAGTACCAGATAGCAATGTAACATGGTACCACTTTGGTAGCCGAGCAAGTACCAGACCGGTCTTACATGGAGATGGGGGTCTTCTTTGGTAGCCGAGGATTATAGTCTAATGGATGTAGCTAATTAGGCCCCTGTTCTAGGCTAATCACTTTTCCACAATCAAATTACAAATATGAGATCCATAAGTATATACAAATATCAAATATAAACAAAACAATATCATGTAGCAGGAAGTATAAATATGATTCCAGAAACACCCAGAGAAGCACAAACTCTAGGCGTATCAGAAATTGGTGCAACACCTGTCTTGTAAAGCAAATTAAAAGCATAGTTCATAAAGATAGAACAATAATTTTCTCCTCCTATTAGGACGTACAAATAAGACAAAAATCCAACAAATAGAAATGGGAACAATTGAGATCTCCTCACTTCAGAGATGAGGAACATGAAGATAAGAGCTCCAATCTAGAGATGATCTAAGGTAACTTGAAGCTTTCCTGTCTGGGTTTAAGAACTAATAGTAGCTCCTTATACTTTGCTGGAGATGATATGGGAGTCCAACATAGATATTTAGTGAAATGATAATAAATTTCTTGTCTATGCAATAATATTGATGGTGACTTTTGTAAGCGCCCTCAAGGGCAATCCATCTTTTTCTGAGATGTCAGGGTGTGGAAACTGTATATGGATCAAAACTATATATCTATAACTGCACTTCACTGTAGAAGAAGTAAAATGTATCGGTGGGAATAAAGTAATACACTAGCTATCTCGAGTATATGTCAATGGATGATCGTGCATTTGTGACCAGCACTGATGTGTATCTTCTCAAGTTGGATAACTGAAATAATCAATGAGCTAATCCAACACAAAAAATCATTTAAAAACATACTTAGCAACTCCTATGCAGTAGTATAGAATAGGTAATGCAAACTTAAATGTTCCTTCTCATTAGTTTCAAAATGATCTTAATAAGAGAAACGTCTAATTCTAATTTGCATTCCAAAACATTTGTTGCTCACTCTAATAAGGTTTGACCAAGCAAACTTGCTGCTTCAAGTAAGGCACTTTTAAACTTTCCAAGGCTCTCTTTTGATCCAACATAGTTCCTTAAGGAAACAAGTTGAAGACCTAGAAAATAGAAACAATATTAAAGTATTCAAACACCAAAGATCTAGAAATTTCGGATAACAACAAGCCTATAACGTGCACTTTTTAAATAACCACATAATATGAACTGTGAATAACCTATCAACCCAGTCCTAACATGACAGCCTCTTAAGTTCCCTTAGATTACAACTGTGAATAATCTGAATTGTGAATAAAACTCAGAATCAGAATCTGAGTTGGAGTTATGGAGGTCGGTCCCATATTCCTCTCTTCTCTTCCCAACAAGAAAATGACCTCATCTCGATTGGTTTCTTCTTCGTTGGAAATCTCCCACATGACCATGTCCTCCTCTTGTCATCCATACAGATTATATACCTGGATCTATGGCGTTCAATTGCCTCTTCCATAGGGAAATCATGGACACTCTAATTGCATAATGGTAGATTACGTCACATCAAACATAATAATATAATTGCATCAAAGAATCACACAAATATATATGTAATATGTTATGTCAATCTAAATGAGGTATAACAAAAATCTGCGTCGTGTCATGACACAATATTAATGCATCCAACAGATTTCTCGAAAACAATCTTAAATGTAATCAAAGATCGAATCAATGACTTTGATCAAGTACATAAGCATACCGCGGAGGGAGAGCCACGACGATGGAGAATCGGCTGTGGCGGATAGCGGTATTGTCTCTCGATCTATGAAGAGTGGTGCAGCTCCTCTATCAATGGAGAAGACTGCAAAGGAAAGAGAAGAAATTAGGGCAAAGCTTCCGATCAACTAAGGACGATAAGGACAATAATACCATAGATATTATTTGTTGTAGTGATAGATGAAAAATATACTATATACTTTGAAACCTACATTATCTTATTACATTTTAACAAAACAGTAAGAATGAAATTCGACATTTTGTGAATACTCCTGAAGTTAGAATCTAACATTCTGCAAGATCTTCTGTATATATATTTATAATTTAACAAGTAGATTATATTTTTCTAAATACAATTATTGCTTACAAATAGGAGTTGCACTACAATCTGTCCATCAATAATGCTAATTTCACAGAAATATGGATCTACGATTACATAGATCATCAAGGATTTTACATGGAACGATTGAAAAAAATATATTAAAAAGTAACATAATTACTTGCATCACACCCAAGACAACGGTCACAGATGAAAGTTTTGAAGATGCATACAAATAAAATTTTTTCGATACAACACTGATTAAAATGTAACCATCTCAAACAAAATAGTCTCTGACAATCAATCCAAGTTAGCATAATTGTTTTGTTTCTTTACTTAGATATTCAACTGCCATGTTAGCATAGAATACAACTACATCGATGCCTTCAAATTATTAGAAAAGGAAGGATTCAACACCAATCTATTTTTTCTAATGATAATAAGTTCATATTGAAGATTCAAAAAATGGAAATACAAATCAATTAAATGTGGATCTACATAACTTTAATTTCACTTATAATGACCAACCGATAAACTTTGAACAAGTCACTAATTATGGTAGAATGTTACTATAAGAAATGGCTAAATTGATCTTTGTAATCAACTTTATGAAATGTAAAATAATGAAAATCTGCTAAAACAAGATAAGATTTGGTTAAGAATTCAAAATACGTTACCTTGATTTTTGTGATCAGCTTAACTTTTGGATCTCACACAGTCTTCACAACAACATCTGCATTCATTTATGTCAATAAAGGTCATTTAACAATAGTCTAGTTCCAATCAAAACATAGCTTTCTAATATATCCAAGCAAGCATGGGCATGGAAATAAGCATAACTAAGAGTAATAGATTCGCTGGATTGAATATATAAATATACATCACAATGAAACAAGAGTAGAATTCGATAGTGGAAAAATAACAAAATCTCATGTTATCTGGCATACAGTTCTAAGTGCAAAACCTTCCTGCCACTTTGAAATAACATTCCATGTCACATATAATGACCACATATCTATATTTTGATTTTTGATGAAATTATCATTAATTAAGATTAACCAATTATTATCCAAACAGATCATGACCAAGAGTGACCATAAGTTATATATTGAATATTATATACAATCATAATCCAATGTAGCTTTAGTGCACATTTCAAAATTCAATGCAAAAAATTTATGTAAACTCACATGAAACAATGGTAACTCGTCATCAAAGAGCTCTAGGGAACAAACTACTTATTATTTTTCCTAACCTCTACATGTAAATGATACTTCCTACATGGATATGTTTTCCACATGAGTAAACTTTGATCATTGGTTGTTCCATAATTGAAATCAGCTTCAATCAGAAATCAAACTGTCAAAAATGGGGAATCCGAAAACATCCATTTTGGTTGTTAAGCGTCTTAGATCTGTGACTATTTCCATGACTTACATCGATATACGATCTATATTGAGAACACATTATAGATGCTCCAGTAAAAATGAAAAATCATAAATCATCAATCTATCCCACTTTTACCTAACCTCGATCAGATCTATGAACAAAACTGTGAAAGCTAGATCCAAAACTATGATCGTGTAAAAGAGCATACCTATGATCGTCGGAGGAGGACGATGTAGAATCGGTTGGTGCAGAGAATGGAGTTGTCGCCACGAAGAAAAGAGAGAGAGAGAGAGAGAGAGAGAGAGGAAATTAGGGCAAAGTCTCTTGGAGGCGGAAGAATACAAATGATGCGGAGATTGAGGTGTGTTGTATATATATACCTTTTAAATGGAGTAGATGATGCGAATGAGGATGGAAACGATGTTCTCGGCAAGAAGGACAGAGACGTCGTTCACGACAAGAGGACCGGGGCTACGAGGATATGTGTTGGAGGGAGAGAAGAAAAAAATCCTAATAACTGTGGTTCAGAGGACTTTTTTATATGCTTTGCAAATTTAAAAATAGATGGAAACCAAAGAAGAAAGAGAAAAAAATCCTAATAATTGTGGTCTGGAGGGATTATTTTATATGCTCTGCAAATTTATAAAATAGAAGAAAACTAAAAACCTCGTAAATATAGTCTATAGATAATTTACTGTATAAAGTTTTTTAAATAAGTGAATAGAATTTTATCTGCCAAAACATGATAGAAATATGTAGATATATTTTTAAGTCTCAGGTAATAACGTGATTTCTTATCTGATTTTTTTACGAATATTGTAATATATATTGATATAATAAAAAATTAGATTTTAAGTTGTAACATTAAAAAATTCTCAATATCTTAGATTTTTTCTGAAATTTGTAATTATCTCATTATATAAATTCAAGATTGAGTAACGATTTATTCGTTGCTATTTCCAAATAGCAACGGATGCAAATATGTGTTGCTATTTCTCACGTACTTAGCGACAAATGCAAAGAACTGTCACTATTTATATTATAAATAGCGACGAATAGATAAAATTGTTGCTATATTAAGGGATTTTAATATATTATGATGAATTTACATAATTGTTGTTATTTAATCGTCACGATAGTTACAATATGTCGTAGTGTCAGTTGCAACCAGGGTTGTTATCATCACATATCGAGCACGATACAATCGCATGAACCAATGACAACTAATTTCATAAATTTGAAAGATGTACATATATTATTTCTTTGAAGAAATGCAAAATAAAAACATATTTTCGTCTATTGCATCATATGAAACTCATACCACAATGTATAATAAAAATAAACTAACTATTATTTGGAAACAAATCAAAACTTCATCAAGGGTGTATCGACGATTACTCAAGATAGTCTAAAAGGAATAGTCTAAAAGTGTCTTTTCATGCACCGATTTCTCGCCTTTGTCACAAAATAACGTATGAGCTATAGCTACCCAACAATGATAACTAAACAAGTTATATCAAGGTGATCATGTGAGGAAAAAATAACATTAACAAATATCGATTACGAAGTTTAGTTAATAATTTAATCAACAAGTCATAAGCTAAGCTGACATATTAAAGAGGAATATATAAATAGCATGTCATTAACAATCAATTAAGAAATTTTGGCATTTCATAGAATATTAATGAAGCATATGCATTCATCTCAAGTTGATGCAACAACATCAACTTGAGCAGCAGCTATAATCAATTTTGCACTTCAACTATTCCTTTAGTCACAAAGATATAGATAATTTACTTCGCCCGAACTATGAGGGAAATAAGCAAAATAAAGATTTTGTTGCATCAAGCATCTAAAGGTACTCTCAATCTCCCTTACTATATGTATCGGTTATCTCAAACATCTTAGTTATAACAGTCTACTTCTTGTTTTTTACATATTAATTTTACTCGAGTTTAGGTTAAATAGTATTAAGTAAAAGTACCAGTTTAGCATTATAAAATCTTACATAGTATAATATGGCATTCTATTTTTTGCGTAAAGAATCAAAAGCATGCTACATATCGTATTCACAAGCTTGTGAAATAATAAACATAATTTCAAAACAAGGCATAATTTCAGGTGGAGCGTATACGATTAGAACTCAATAGTAATTTTAAATCAAGAAATTTGTATTTTTCATTATGCAACCCATGTCAAAAGATGCACTAGCTTATACTCCAATCCTTATGGAATATTTCAAGGATGCATTGCAATATTTACAGATAAAACACGCTAAGAAGTAATTTAAAATTACCCTTTATGTTATATTAAGAAAGAAACCTTGATTAAAGGATCACACAATAGTCAAACTAAGCTTAAGGATATTTCATTATTTTTCTCATTCTATAAAAGTTTTCAGAAACTGCAAGGAGTTAATAATAGGTTTTACAGATTTTATGCTATCTATCTTGAATTTGTTTCTCATTGAAGGTCCAATTATTCAATTTCAAAGGAGCTTAAGGGCATCTACGCAATTTGAAATATTAAAGCTATATTAAAACAATATAGGAGCATGTTATGGGCAATTTATCTACCATTTTAGATAGTTGTCCTCTCGGAAATTTACGAGTACCAATGTATAACTCCATTCTAATGCGATACTAGATCTAATAATATTATTAATAACAATAATAATATCTAAAGGGAATGTAATGAGCCAACGAGCTCTAAGTTCATTAGGATTGCAATGAACACACTCACTTTTACTATTTTATCATTTTGAGCATATCATCTATTGGTTTACAACTGTTATATTCTTACTATTAGTAATTAAATTCACAAAAAAAAATCTTAAATGATCACTAATAATACAAATAAAGATACAATAGTTTCATATTAATGTAAGGTTTTTCATTTTGTGAAAATGATTACTAGTAGTGAGAATATGTATACACTTTGCAAACCAATAAATATAATGCTCAAAATGGTGGAAAACGTTAGTAAAAATGAGTGTTTGCTACGATCTTAATAAGCTCAAAGGTCACTAGAAGAGTCCTACACGCACAAAGATATATAAGATTCAGAACACTCAGATGCTATCTTAAAAGAGGGTCAAGAGGAACATATGGGAGGATTGAGGATCTTAACTTTAACCTTGAGTTTCCCAATGGATACCTATGATCTCAGGATCTTCTTCCTTCACCTCAAATGCTCCAATGGAGAGGGGAGGGAGATTTAAAGTGGGAGAGAAATAAGGATGGTGAAAATTAGAGCGGACGAGGGGGAGGGGGTGTTGGGCTAAGTCACATTAGTTAGGTGTTACACAGTTATCATACTTGTGTAATTTCTTTCATCAGCCAAGTTGTTGCCTCCACTATATTAATTGATAACTAAATTAATGTCTCACTTATGTATTTACAGGGTGCCACATCAAGAATCAACTAGATCCAAAAAAATATGATTTTGTACCTGCCAAGTCACTTGCATTGATCGGTAGATGGTTAGTCCCATTACTCACGCCAAATCTTACTTTTGGTACAATATCATTCAGAGATGTTACAAAAATGAACACGCGCATGCATGTACTCACGCACTTTAGTAAAGAATAACGATTTCGGTCAAACTTTAATAGTGATATATGCTCTTTGGTGGTTGTATATCATGAACATCTGAAAATTGAAAACATTCCAGGACTGGAAAATGCCCTGTAAATCAGATTCAAACTCCTGACAATTAGAGCAAATTTCAGATTGATGATCATAACATATTGACGATTTTTATTTGACATAGATCAGATTGAGATTTCAATGTATATCGATAGGTTTTCATCAAGCATGTCTTTCCATGGAAATCAGAATATACATATGACAACAATGGCTCCATAAGTACACAGATGAATAGCAACAGGAACACCTCCCAACTGTTCACAAAAGAAAAGAAGATTCTTGCTTGCTATCACTGGATCCTTTCTTTGCATTCATGTGGACAAAAAAAACATACAAACGGGCAGCACAAATCATGGTATACAAACAAATATCTGAACTTACTTAAGCATTGCTGGTTGCACCTTTCCCAAAAAGAAAGAAAAAGAAAAACCTCGCAATGGGGAATGCGCAACAATTGAAGCTCCGGGTTAGTGACTCTCGAGGCCAAGGATGACCGAGATGACTCCTGTATGCACAAGCCCAACTCATCACAGCCTTCGGTTTACATTGTGATGCAGTTGCTCGGTTAGGAAGGTGTGAGTTTAGCGGTTACAACATGGTGGTAATTCCCATTTTTGTACAAAGAGGGAGAGGAAACAATGCAAAAAGAATCGAATCCCGACATCCCGATGCCGATGTGTCTGTGAACCAGCCAATAGTTATAACTTATAATACTTCCTGAAGAGCAAGGATCAGTTCCTGTGAAGACCTTGAGATTGTACCACCTTTCCTGCTTGCGGAAATAAGAAGATGAAGATATCATAAAAAACAGAGAGAGGTTCTCACTTGTCTGCAGGGGGTTTGTAAAAGATACAAAATGCTCTAAGAAAAAAACAGAAAAAGTGGTACATCTATGTCTATCCCATAGGAGTGCATATCCTCTATTCCACTAGGTCGGCAATACATCATGGACGATACTGATTCCGTTGCGTCTCGTTGCAGACTGCTCTTTAGGCACATTTTTCCATGTGACATTCATTCAGGCAGCTTTTTCCCTGCCCAAATTTTAACTGATTTCGGTATACCAAAGTATTTGTATTATATAAAGATATTGTGTATATTTAGTTTACTTTTGACAAACCAACATCATTATATTTGAATAATTGATGTTTTTCTTTAAGAATCCCATATACCTGTTGTTAGAATAATTATTTTGTTTAGTTTTTTAATTGTCCTGTTTATGTAAATTACCCATAGAGCTTTTCTCCTATATAAGAGAGCTCTAGGGTTTGATGAAAAAACATCTTGCTTATTCCCTTCAACATGGTATCAGAGCGACGGTCTTAGATCGGAGTTCTCGAAACCCTAACCCTATCCCACCCCACCTGCCGGCCTCTCTCTCTCTCTCTCCGATCGGCGCCGCCCCACCCCTCTTCCGCCGCACGCGCGGCTCGCGCACATCCTGCACGTGCGCACCTCCTGCGAGTGCGCATCTTCCTGGCGACGACAGCAGGGTGAAGCCTGCAAGCCTTTGCGCGTGCTTGCGCGTGCTCTCTCCTTGACTGTGCGCGCGGCACAGTTCGCGTCGAGTGAAGCCTCCAGTGCACTCGACATCCAGTGCGCGCCTCCTTGACTGCGCGTCGCGTGAAGCCTGCAAGCTAGTCAGTGCGCAATAGTCTGCGCGCGACAACCATCCACGTGCGTGCCTCTCTGGCTGGCCCTCTGTGCGCGACAACCATCCACGCGCGTGCCTCTCTGGCTGGCCCTCTGTGCGCGACAACCATCCACGCGCGTGCCTCTCTGGTTGGCCCTCTGTGCGCGACAACCATCCACGCTTGACTGAGGAAGCGCGTGTGCTAGCAGTTTCTGTTTGCCCTACCGAAACAGAGGGTTCATCCAAGGTATGGAGGGCGTTGTGATTTGAGTCTATGTTCACAACGGCCTTCCTATATGTTCACGTAGACATTATTGTCTAGTTGTGTAACCCCAGTTGCAGAATATTGTTGTCATCATGTCAGACAACAAGGTAGATCTTCCTTCTCTGGGTGCCTTTAAAGGTCCAGCAATGATACCCTTTTCTGGTGAAGGCTTCTCTCACTTTAAGTAGGGTTGGCTACATGGATTCTTTCTCAAATCCATGTTGTAAGATCCAAGTCCGATTATTTTTTATGTTGGTTGTCAGCTACCTAACACAACCCCCACAAGGAGGGATTTGAACCCTAATCTTTTGGGTGGTAGGCACACTGCACTATCAATGATACCCTTTTCTCTTTCAAAAAATGGTCACCTGGAACATGGCTTGAAAGGGTGACGATGGAAATGAAGAACTAAGGTTACAAGGGAACGGCGATCACACTACTACTCAAACGCAACTTGGAGGAATTGGTGGCAACGCTATGTTGATGATGTGATCGTCATTGTTGATGATGATAGTAATGACAAAAACTATTTATTGAGCTCTCAACTTGCCTTGAATTTGAGTTCAAAGATGTTGGGAAGCTTAGGTCCTTTTCTCGACATTGAAAGTGCAAGACATTGGGAAGCTTGTGTCCTTTCTCAACATTAAAGATGGGTCTAGTATTATCATAGTATTATCAAAGGAAGTATGTTCTAGACTTGCTAAAAATGACAAAAAAAAAGTTAGGTCGCCAATTGCCACCCTAATTAAGGTGTATCACAAACTTAACATGAAAGAGAGAAACCCCCTTAATTTTCTTAAGGGGTGCACCAGAAGCTTGTTGTGAAATTAATCTAGCTCATTGTAACATACCTGGCATCTCATGCGATGTAAATGTAGTGAGCTAATGCGATGTAAATGTAGTGAGCTAATTTATGCATGCTCGCACTGATGAACTTTTGAGTCTTGTGCATTCGATCATGTGCTATTTGAAGAAAACCCAAGAAAGAGTAGCAAGAAACAGACTAGTGTTGATATTGAGCACCATGTTATAACACTCAAAGTGACGCAAATGAAAAAAATCAATATTGAAACAAATAATCTGATGGTGGAAAATATTTACTAGAAGAATTTGGAGGATGAAAGAAGAGAAGGATCGCCGGATGTGAAGGATATGGGGAAGAAGAACCGTGCAGATCACGAAGAGGAAGAGGAGAGAAGGGAGAGAGAAATCTCAAATTTTAATTAACTTTGAACTGACTATTGCAATGCCAACCATCCCCTTCATATAGGAGGGTGGGATTACAGAAATAGAAAGGAAATTAAATCCTAAATTAACTCTAACTAACTAATTGATTTGGGGATCATGTAAGATATCCTTATTCATATAGAAATCAAATTGCAACGGGCTCAAACAACCAAAAATAAAAGGGATTTTTACCCCACAAACTGTATAAACTTTGTAAATTACCTTCTCGACCTTTGAAACACCGATATTCCTCCCTCAACTCTGTAAACTTGCTAACCCTTACTCCACAGACCCGGTGGTTAATGAACATCCATTTGTTCGTCAAAGGTAAACGGAATACGTCAAAATAGGACCATTTTACCCTTCATATTTACATAATTTACCCGGAGTGTGCGGGGTCAGCATGCGGCAGCTCGGACTGGAGAGAGGGTCACACATGCGGTGACACGGGCTAGAGAGGAGGGTTCACGTGCAGCGACACGGTCTGGAGAGGGGGCCATGCATGCGACGGCTCAATCTGGAGAGGGGGCTACACGTAAGGCGGTGTAAGCTGGAGAGGGGGCGCGTGTGCGGCGGTGCGGGATTAGATTGTAATTAACCAAACGAACTTGATCCTAATTTCAGCATTAGATTGTAATTAATCAAACGAAAAATTTAATTAGACAAAATTGAATGAATGAACATTCTAATTTCGTCCTAATTTGTTGTTCTATGTTGCATCAGCTCTCTGTCGCTTCAAGAAACTCATATCATGATGAGTGGCTTGATCCTCAGATGCGAGTCGAGGAGGCTTCATCCTAGTCTCCTTTATTTAGCGGTGGAAGAATAGGCATAGGGTGTGAAGTAGAGTCCAAGCATCATTCTCATGTGTCGATTACGTACAACCGCTCGGATGCCGGAAGAACAAATGTGGAGCTAATAGAGAAGTCCATGCAGATGTCATCGTACCTCGGGAATTATTGTTAACATCCAATGACTCATGGTTGAGGAATTGATGTGGCATCTTCATGAGGGGAATGATGGGGTTAGGAGAGTCCATGAAAGGTGGGAGTCGCATAAGTATGTTGAGGGAAGTTGTGGTTAATATGTTTGGTCCACATGCCCTTGTATAGAGTGGCTAATAATCCTAATTCCAATAAGATTAGGATTGGGTTGTACATTTCCTATTTCAACATTCTTTTTATATATGTTCCAACTAGAGGATGTCCGTGCAATTTTTCTACTCCTCACTTAGCTAACGTCTTCCTCTTAGCTTCTTTCCAATTGTAACCTTTTTATAAAAGGTTTTCGGGTGAAGGACGTGTGCATAATTTCTCCAATTCAATTCTATTTATAGATCCCTTAACATATGGGATATATATCAATTTGGAGGGATAGCCTTAACCGAAGCAGCTACTAAAGTTTCATCTTCATAATAAGTTTTGTGACGGTGCATAAGAGGTGGGCCTCGACAATGGTGGTCTTCGGAGGTTGATGTGCGGTGGTGGGATCGCCTGTAGTGCGCTCCATACCTCTGGTGGTGTTGGTTGCAAGGATATGGGCAGTGGAAGATACGTTGGTGCTGCTCAAGGAGATGGTGGTTTTGGTAGCAGTTGTGACGATGACATACATGCGAGGAAGGCGATAAATGTAGCCCGCGCACGAGGTGTTGTGGGTAGTGTTAATGGTTGTTGAAGATTTGCTACATCGTCGGGGTTGCATGATGCATTCCAGGTGAGGGATACTCATATAGAGGTGTGAATGGAGGGGCAAGATTGTTGTCGGAGTGGTGTAGGGTAGCATTGAACTGAGGGCTGGTGGTTGTGTTGTCGTCGTGCGAAGACCCCCCGAGGTCCGATCATTTGATGAACGCGAAATTCACCTCATTAAGAGTGGAAAATAAGTCGTAGTATAGGAGGTGAATTCGGTTCAGCAAAAACCACGATCTTTGAATGTCGTGGAATATTTTAACTTGGCAAGTTTACCAAGGTCGAACACAGGGACACGGTTGCCTAATGTGAGTATTGAATTTTGATTCACGAAGGCACAAGGTGAATTAATTCCAATTTCAGGTCCTTATACAAATTATGCTATTTACAAAGTGATGCCATGATGCGTGCATTTTTTTATCGGTTTTTATGCAGTTATAAAGATACATGGATAAATGTGCAAAGTTAGAGGTATGCAGAATAAGATATCACAAAAATACCCTCAAAAGATGAACATCAGAATAGAAATAGAAATCAGAGTCAATTTGAACACATCAATAAAAATCGGTCATCAGATCAAAGCAAGACTGAGTAGAACAGGGTCCCATTTTGCACATAAAAATTCACTTCAATTAAAACAGGAGCAAATAAGACAATTAAGCATGCTAAGATGAAGAGGACAAAACAAGGATCAAAATGACACTAAAATCATGCAATTTGGACCTACGATGCTCAAGTTATGCTAGAAACAGTGCAAGGGCATAATTGTAATAAAAATGCAAGAAAAATAAAGGATAAATATTGCATTTAGGTCCCTGAAAGGACTTAAATGCAATTAAGAAAAACCGCCTAGGCCTGGATGCAATTTTTCCATTTACGCGGGGGCCTTTTTGTAATTTCAGAAAGTATGAAGGGCCTCCCTGTAAATTACCCCAGGCGTGCACGTGAGGCACGTGCCTGGGGACCAAAGTGTAATTCCATAAAAGGTCCGGGTCTTTTCTGCAAATTACCCAGCACCTCACGCGTGCTGCACGTGAGGGGCCAGGCTCGGGTCAGCCTCTGAGGTTCGGGCCATGTGGCGAAGTCTGGAGGCTCGTCTAGAGGTTCGGATGACCCGAGCATCTAGGTCTGGAGAGGAGGCTCGGGTCACCACGTGGCTTCAACGCGGCCGTCCGATCCATCTGATCGAACGGCAATTGTACGTCGTCCTCCTCCGCAGGTCACCGGAGAAGGCGGGGCTCCGGTGACCTGCCATCCCTCCACCGCCGTGTCTATCAGCATCTGACGGTCGGGGAAGACAGCTGGGTGGCTGGCGAAGATCTGGGAAGCGCCGCGAGGCTCCGAGGCAGATCAAAGGGGAAGAACGATGGAGCTTCGCCGACAGAGAAGAGCTCGAATCAGCTCTGACGCAAACTCCGGCGATTGAGGTACCTGCGAGCGTTAGATGCCGAAGCGTGCGTGCGTGTAGTGCGAGTGAGAGGTGAGTGAAGTGAGGGTCGTGTGGGGCGAAGGGAGCGGTGGCCTAGATGCTCTTCCTCCGGCGGAGCAGAGGAAGAGTGGCGGAGGGTGGCGGTGGTTGTGGAGAAGGAAAGATGAGTCGGAGGAGGTTGGCGAGGGTGACGATGTAGTTGCGAAGCTGCTGGGTTGGCTGGATAGCGGTGGAGATGACGATCGGCGGAGGGAAAATTCGAGAAAATAAACTAAAAAGCATCTCGTCGAAGCGAGGTATGGTGGAGGCTGTGATCTGGGCTCGAGGTCCTCATCGGACCTCGGGGGGTCTTCGCACGACGGGGGTGATCATCCCCGGTGCTCGGCGGTGACGGAGCCACCATAGCACGGCCATGATGGCCGTGGGTCGACACCGAGCTCCAGCCGTCTTCGCCTCTACGCCCCGCCCTGTCCGCTGTCACCGGAGGGGCGAGGAAGACTGGGCTAGAGCCCAAAATCGTGGACAGGGCTCACGGTTGACGGGGGAGGGCTTAAATAGGCGGAGGTGGTCGGGGGTTACGGTGGTGCGGAGCGTTTTTGCGACGAGGTTTAATGGCGAATGGTTTAATGGAGGCGAGTGATGAAGGTTGCGCGGGGATGTCGAATCAAAGGGCGACGTCGGGGAGGCGTTAGAAGAGGGAAAGGTGGTCGTAGTGGGTTGCTAAAAATGGAAGGGGGCGGAGGATGCGCGAGGGGAAACGGCTGGGGAAGGGGGGTTACGGAGGTTGACGAAGGTGTTTGGACCGTTGGATCTTACGGTCCAACGGTCAGGACGAGGGCGCTGATGAAGGGTTCCGATTAGATCTTAGGTTTAGATCCAACGGCGGGGAGTTGGGCGCTGATGAGCGGTTTAGATGGAAAGTTGGGTTTGATCTAACGGCGAGGGGTGAAGGGATGACGTGGAGAAACGAGAGGCGTAGGATGAGAATGGAATCAGAGGGCTGAGATGAAGGGTAGTCGTGGCACGAGGAGGATCGTTGGATGATATTAAGATCGGACGGTTGTAGGAGAGGCGCTAAGTGGCGGTCGTGATTTGATCTGGGGATAGATCCAAGGGCTGATGGAAAGTTGGGTTTGATCTAACGGCGAGGGGTGAAGGGATGACGTGGAGAAACGAGAGGCGTAGGATGAGAATGGAATCAGAGGGCTGAGATGAAGGGTAGTCGTGGCACGAGGAGGATCGTTGGATGATATTAAGATCGGACGGTTGTAGGAGAGACGCTAAGTGGCGGTCGTGATTTGATCTGGGGATAGATCCAAGGGCTGCGGTAGGCGAGGCGTGTGTGGTGATGATGAGATGGCGGAATTGATCGTGCGGTGGACGTGGAACGGAACGAGGTGACGTGGAGGCTTAAGGGGCGTAGGATGAGGATGAGATCGGAGGGCTGGTATTAAGGCGCTAATGGGTGGCTCAGATCTGATCTGGGAGTCAGATCGGATGGTGGACAATGGAGCGGGGTTCAACGGGTGAGATGGAGGCGGGCTTAAGAGGATCCAACGGCCCACGAGACCGTCGGGTGTCTGCAAGGGAAGTGGGCCACGTGGCTGGGTCAGAGGGCGCCACATGGCCTAATAGGATAACTCAGAGAATAATTACAAAGAAAATTAGAAAAGAAATAGGTAGAGGCCGAATTAGAAAAAAGTCAAAACATGAAAGTTGCTCGTCTCGACGAGATCTACAACTTTCATGTTGGTCAAAAAAGCCAAAGAGGTCATTTGTACAAAACGTATTTTTGGGGGTATTTTTAGGGAGGTAAAAACACCAATTTTTGTCTTTTGATTTGTTTTTGTATTTTTTAGTGTTTTAATGGTCAGTGAATTATAAACAATTATCTTATCTAATTTTTAGGGGTTTTTTAGGATAAAATAATTACAAGAAAATAAAGAGAATTAAATACAATAAATTAGGGGTAAAATATACACAATATGATATAAGATAAAAATAAAGAATTACAGGTGATTTTTATTGGATTGTTTAGGCCAGGGGTTTAATATGCGGCTTTTAGCATGATGAATTCAAGATTCATCATACCCCTATACTTAAACCATGCTCGTCCTCGAGCATCTAAAGAATGAAGGAGTCGGATTAATTCCTGACAGTGCGTGTGAAATTTTCAAGGCTTGATCTTTCAAAGACCCTTGACCTAAGTGATCCTAAAATTCCGGCTTTATCCAAGCCTTAGTCAGAAGGAATTCCAACTTCTCTGATTATCAGACTCTCTTTTTGTACATATAATATATAAGGATATGACATTTAGTGTACTGCATTTCATAAGAGTCGAGTCGAGGCATCACCCAAGGTTCCAGTCCCAAAGACTCTCCTCTAGACCTCATCCTCGACACTAGGGAATAAGTCTATTCTTGCTTCAGTCAACCGTCTCATTAGTTCGTCAGACTTGAAAGTGCAGATGGACGGCCAGATGATGGAGGGGCATAGGATTGTGTCTATTTTTCTCACCCTCACATTGGAACAAGGGGCCTCTCGAGTGCCTTTTTACTCAACACATGTAAATTTTTAGATTGTTGACCAATGTGTCCGTCAAGAGAGTTGGAGTCGTCTGCACTTGTTTTTCTGGGAATACACCGGGGTGTGTCTCTTTTGAGTATCTAAGATACCTTCGACACCCAGAATTGTAGCATTTACGATGCAGAGCCCTTTTTCGGTGTCAGCCCGACTCCTGGTCCTAATAAGCGCTTGGTCCAAGTGGACACTTTGAAAATGTTTGTGAGCGCTCGCCATTGGTGGAAGCTCATTTATAATTTGACTTTGGTATTCAGAGCTTTTTCTTTGACATTTCATTGCTTTGTTGGCTAGCTCCACTGCTTTTACCAAAAGTTGGCGCACCACTGGTCAACAATAATCATTAAGTTTCATCACACCCTGGCACTTTTAGGTAAATATCAAGAGATAGCATATGAATCTTGTTCACATACTGGCTAGGGTTTTGCTGACACTCAGGTTTTCTGAAGCCTTCATTAACTTTATCACATCCTCGAATATCCTCAGATCGGGTCTAAACTCAAATCTCTGGTCCTAGTTCCTCAAGTGTTACCTCAACTCAACTCATCAATCATGCAGTTGTGGAAGTAATTGTGTTGATCATATTTTTCTTGAAGGTAGAGATGAAGAGTGCAATATAGCACTCAAATCTTTCAAACCAAGGAAGTGTGGATATTTAAGTCTTAATGACCCTAATGACTAAGGCATGTTAACTCAGACTCTCAAGATCACAGAAATCTAGTGTCCTCAAAATCCTCAAGCCTTGCGTGAGTATGAATGTGTCAGGAATACACCAACTCCTTAGTTAGTGATTTTTGTGTGATTTTTGTCTTTTGCAGATTTTTATGGATTTTAATTTTGAAATTTTTTTTAATTCTTGGAGGAGACAATGACTGGCCCATGCTCAAATAAATAAAAGTATCTACTCTCAGCCAGTATGGGTGTAAGTACGAGCCGATAAACGGACCCGTGATCCTTAAGGACGGAGCCAAATGCGGTGTTCTTTAAACCACCCACTCTGCTAAGGGAGACCGAAGTTCCCTCACTGAAAGTGTCTACTAAGCCTTGTAATCAGAGTCTAATTCCAAGAGGTTTTTTTTCATTTTTTATCATTTTTTTGTTTGATTTTGAAAAGGCATATTTACAAAAATTAATCCCTCAATTTTAAGAAAATATTTTTACAAGATTTTTACAAAACTCGGTTCCCATGTTTTACCAAAACCCAGCCCGAAAACAAATTTTCAAAAAAATTTTAAAAATACGAGCTATGGTTAAAGTAAATATACAGTAATATACGGTATAACCCCCTAAACTTAAAATTTACTATGTCCTCATAGCACGAGTGCCATGAAGCCAAGGCTCGATCAAATATAGGGTGATATAGCGGAACTGAGGAGGAGGGTCCCCCTATACTTAGGCCAAAATTGACCTAAGTACAAGAAGACTGGACGAGGGAGGGATGAGCAGGTAAGTCCCCCCATACTTAGGCTACAAATAGCCTAAGTAAGGTCTGAATTAGGGGGGGTGTTATATGATACAGGGGTGAGGGGGAGGGGGTTCATGAAATATACACAGAGAGAGAGAGACAGGGAGAGAGATATACAGAGGGGGAGAGAGTGAAATATACAGGGGGAGATTGTGGGGGTGAGTATGTGCAAGTGTAGGTGTGGGGGGGGATTTTTTTTGCTGTGTACAATATGCAAAACTGGAAATAAATATGCAGATGCAATATTTTTTTTTACAAGATGCAATGCAATTTGACTGATAAAAAGACTCCAGTTGACAAATTAAAACAAATTAAAACTAGGATGGCGACGCAGAAGGCGACGCAGAAGGCGACCGGGAAGGCGATCGAGAAGGCGTCTCAGGGGAGTTTCGCTCCTAGTGAGCGGGCTCAGGGGAAGGGTTGCGCATTGAGCTCGCAAAACATTAGCCCCCAGTTCGTTGCTGCTGAAGGGGAGGAGAAGCTTCCTCAAGATGGAGGTTGGGTGACGGTCTCTCGCAAGAAGCAAGGGCGCGTTTGCTGGCGGTGCGGTGTGAGGGGCCATCTGGCTTCGGTCTGTGTTGCAAGACCTCGTTGCTTTGCTTACGGAGGGCTGGGTCACAAGCAAGCGGGTTGTGGTGCAAGGTCCAGGGGGGATGTCGGTCGCTTCTCTCTCGGAAGACCTCCGGCGCATTCAGGGGTTCCACGTGCAAAAGGGGTTGCTTCAGCCGTTGCAAACAGGTCTTTCGCGCAGGTGGTCGCAGGGGTGGCGCGCTCTTTGGCTGAGGTAGACTGGAGCTGCGGGAGGAAGGAGTATAGCTCCCATGCGGGCGCGATGGTGGGCGACAAGCTCGGTGCAGGTCTCGAGGCTGCGTTGACGTCGAGGGGGGTGCGTGATGGTGGGGGCTCATCGATTGAGGAGGCCCTGGTGGCGGGGGGTGCAAGTTCCTCGGAGGGGAGAGTTGGCCATGCACGTGGCCCGCGAGAAGGCAGGGTGGTGGTAGGGGTTTTTCTGAATCAGTGCTTGTCGGTCGAGGAGGTGAACATCGTTCTCGTGGGGCTTCTGGGGACCAGCTTCTCGGGGGACCTGTTCCTGTTGGGTTCGAAAAGATGTTGCGTTAGAGGTCTTTCAATGGATCAGCGTTTCCGTTTAATTCAAGCAGGGCCTCATGGAGGCATTGTTTGGAGGGATTTGCGTTTTGCAGATGGTGCATGCTCGGAGTTGGAGGTCTGCGTGGCTGAGGTCAGGGGGGTCCCTTTCCTGTCAAGATCCGTCCATTGCCTTCGGCGACCTCTGAGGCGATGGGGTGAGGTGTTGGCCGTCACTAACGACGGCTTATCGCCGGGGGATGATCCAACGTCCACGAAGATCCTAATGGAGTGCAACAAGGCCTTCCTCGATCGGGCAGCTGGCCAGGTGTTCTTTGAAGAATTAAACTTGAGAAGGTTCTTTTGTAGAATCGAGCTTTCGGTGGTGGTGCCTCCACCGCCTCCCTCTTTGTCGGACCGGTTGGCTCTTGGGGGGAGGCCAGCAAGAGGGTCGTTCCGTTTTCCGAGGACAAGCTGCCGCTGTGGGATTTCGCCTCGAGGATCTCACCGCAGTTGGGTTCATCTTTGGGGGCTGCGCATTGCTATGATGTTTACGTAAGGCCTTCTCCCGTCCTCGTACGTGATGCCCATCCCCTCGCATGGAATCGGTGCATGGTAGCCGCCCTTGGGAGTATGCGGGGGGACGTGGCGGGCGGTTGGAGTGACGTGGAGGGTAGGTGCACAAACTTCGGAGGGGATTTGACATTCTCGGTGGGGTCGCCATGCTCTGTCTTCCGGATTTTTTACCCGGGTTTGCTCCCCTTGGGCACGACGCTTCTCCATCATTCGGATTTGCACGTCACTCTGTAAGTCGGGTTGCTGAGCTGAACCCGACAAACCTTTCTCAAGCGGATCCTCTTCTTCTTTCGGGTCGGGCGGGGGTTGATCCGGGTTCGGGGGCTCATGAGGGCCCTCTTCTGTCGAAGGACCCGGGCACCTCGATCTCTTCATCTGCCCTGATCTCCGCACCATGTTCGGACAGTTTGCTTCTTAACCAGCGGGCGGAACCTTCTTCTCCTCTGGCCGGAGCGTCGTCGCAGGAGGGCAGGTCCGGCTGCAGAGGAGGGCCTAGATGATACGGGTGCAGATGGCGAATCAACGAGGAGATCTTGCAAACGCTATAGAAGAAGGCGAAGCGCTCGTTCGTTGTCAAGGGAGCATCACTCGTGCCCCTCCTTCGAAGAAGCGGTGGCGGAGGCAGCGGGGGTGGTTCCTTCATGGGTCTACAAGAAGGTTACTAAATGAAGACCCTATCCTGGAATGTACGGGGCATGGGGGATGCGGCTAAGAGAAAGATACTGGGTTCCAGATTCAAGGAATGGGGGAGCGACGTCATTCTTCTACAAGAAACCAAGTTGGCCTCTCTGGATGATGATGTTTGGCGCTCTCTCTCAGCGGGGGAGCTTGATGAGTTTTCCGCTTTGTCTGCAACTGGGAATGCAGGCGGTTTGCTTATTGCTTGGAAGTCATCGGGGTTCTCCCTTGTCTCTGTTGTGAAGGGCAACCACTCAGTCTCCGTTCTGCTCACCAGGAAGGAGGACTCTCAATCGCTTGTTTTCTCATGCGCGTACAGCCCTTGTACTGCAGCTTGTAGAAAGGAGATGTGGGACGAGCTTCGGCAGATCTCGCTGGATAACCCGGGCTTGCCTTGGCTGATTGGGGGAGATTTCAATGTTACCTTACGTTCCTCAGATAGGCCCCGGTCCAGGGGGGGCTCCGACCCGGGCTCGGTGGAGTTTGCGAACTTCGTCAACAGCCTGGCTCTGCAAGATTTATCGGCATCGGACGTGATCTTCACTTGGAGGAATTCTTCCTCAAAATCGTGCATTGACAGGTTCCTCGCGTCGATGGCTTTCATGGAGTTGTTCCCCTGGCGGAGGTCCTCTCTAGGCCGCGTACCTTCTCGAATCACACTCCTATCATTTGGGACTCCAAGGTGTCTTCTACGGCGGCGGGGTTCTTGAGATATGAGAGGTGCTGGCTGCTTGAGGATAATTTCCGTGAGGTGGTGGCTTCTTGTTGGGCGGAGGTTTGCGAGGGTCGGTCGGCGGTGGTGAGGTTTGGGAAAAAGCTAACGCATCTGAGAGGCGTTCTGTCTCAGTTCAAAAAGAGGTCGCAGGAGGCTAGGGCGTCTGCAAGGAAGGTTGCGGAGGGCGTCGTTGCGGCGTTGGATGCTTTGGAGGGGGTGAGGGAGCTCTGCGCTGAGGAGATGGTCTCCAGGGCTGCGGCGGTGGCCGCGGTGGAGAGGGAGGAAAGAATGAGGGTGTCGGAATGGCGCCAGTGAGCTAAGGTGAAATGGATCAGGGAAGGGGACGCAAATTCTTCTTACTTTCACAGGGTGGCCTCTAACAGAAGGCGGTCAAATTTGATTCGATCCATTTCTTTCGGGGGAAGAGAGGTGGTGGGCGAAGAGGCGGTGGGGAAAGCGGTGGCCGCTTACTTCAGGGAGTTCTCCTCGGTTCGTGAGCCTCGTCGCTGGTGCTGGTTGGGGGAGGATACCTCGAAGCTCTCGTCCGCGCGTTATGCGGAGTTGTTAAAGGAGATCTCCTTCGACGAGGTGAAGGCTGCTGTCTGGGATCTCAACGGCGATGCCTCGTCAGGTCCGGATGGTTTCCCTATTGCCTTCTACAAAGACTTTTAGGAGGTGGTGGGGCTGGAGGTTTGGGAGGTGGTATCGGAATTTTGTGGTGGAAACATGGGCTTTGATATGATCAATAGGGCTCTCATTGTTCTAATTCCTAAGTCTCCATCTCCGCATGCTATTGAAGACTATCGGCCGATCGCGATTTCAAATGCTATCTACTTGATCGTGGCGAAGGTGATGGCGCGGAGGCTTGCATCGTTGCCGGACGATTTAATCGATCCTTCGCAGGTGGCTTTCATTCCTGGCCGCCTAATCTCCGATGTAACGGCTCTTGCCTATGAGATGGGGGACAGTTGGGTGAGGAGGGGGAAGCAGGGGATCCTTTGGAAGGTGGACTTCGCAAAGGCGTATGACTCCTTGGACTGGAACTTTCTTTGGGCAGTGATCCGGGCTCGTGGTTTTCCAAACTTGTGGATCTCGTGGATGCGCTGATGCGTTACTACTGCATCTTTCTCTATTATGCTGAATGGTCGTATCGTTGGCAACTCGTTTCAGCAAAGGAGGGGTGTGCGGCAGGGGTGCCCTTTGGCACCCATGCTTTTCGTTATTGCGGCGGATGTTCTTCCCAAGATGGCGGCTAGGGTGGTCGCGCGAGGCCTCTCCTCGGGCTTCTCCTGCGACTACCGGAACACTCCTACTCTCCAATATGCGGATGACACTATTGTTTTCATCGAGGGAGGCATGGAGGAGGTCAGAGGGATGGCGGTGACTTTGACCATTTTTAGCGAGCTCTCGGGGCTCCTCATCAACCAATCCAAATCCAAAGTGATTCCTTTCGGTTGGGATGAGAGGTCGGCAGCGACGTGTGGTGAGCTTTTGGGAAGTTCTCCATCCTCTCTCCCAATCGATTATCTGGGACTGCCGCTGGGAGCGAGGAGGCCAAGATTGAATGATTGGAACAAGGTAATGGCCAAGGCAAAAAGAAGGCTTGCTGGGTGGAGTGTGGCGATGCTCTCTCGGGGAGGCTGACTCGTGCTTATTAGGTCGGTCCTTACCTCTATCCCCGTTTACTTTCTGTGGAATTGGGTTATCCCGGTGGAGATTAGGAGGCGTCTCGAGGGCCTTATGCGGAGTTTTCTATGGGGAAGAAGGGGTCCCTCGTCGCGGGGCATACATCTGGGGGCCTGGAAGGAGGTGGCGAAAAGAAAGTGCGATGGCGGTCTTGGCATACGAAGGCTGGATTTGGTTAATGACACGTTGATGCTAAAGTGGGTCAACAGACTTTGGGACAGCGCCAACGGTTTCTTTCCCTCTATGTTGCGGGATGTTTTATCGATCGGGGTGGACATGCTGCGCGACGTCGACTCTCCGCGTTCTGGAACCCCATTCTGGCGGGGGATCGCTTCGGCGGTTAGGCGTTTTTCCCATCTCTTCAAGCCTGCGCTGGGGGATGGCAATTCCTTTCTTTTCTGGCGCGACGCTTGGGCGGGGGAGACCTCTCTCGGTAACTCTTTCCCTCGCCTCTGCGCGCTGGCTTCTGACTCTCGTGTGACGGTGGCCTCCTCATGGAGCGGGGGCGAGTGGTCCCCTACTTTTGCTAGCAACCTCTCCGACGAGCGATTTGATGAATTCTTAAACCTCCTACATCGGCTTAGGCCCTAGGGTTGCGCCAACGCCCTCGAGTACCAGGGATCACTGGGTGTGGCGCGACGGCATCTTCTCAACGAGGCGGGCCTTCAGGGCCATCTCGCAACAGCAGAACTCTCAGCTAAGCCTCTTGTGCAAGGATCTTGGGTGGCTGTGGCACATGAAGCTACCGGAGAGGGTGATTTTCTTCCTGTGGCTTTTGAGGCGGGGGAGGGTCTTGACACGAGATAGATGTGCGAGGTTTGTTTCGGGGATTGACTCCTTGGAATGTGTGCTGTGTGGTGACAGTGTGGAGACATTGGAGCACCTATTTTTTCTCTGCCCGAGCTCTACCGCAATTTGGGAGGACGTCAATGTTACTTGGGTCAACGCATCTTCGGCTCACTCGTTTTGGGATTCTATGCGCTCAAGTGTTGATCGGCCAAGGAGGGAGCTGCTCCGCCCCTTCGCGTGCATTTGGGCGCTGTGGCTTGCTAGGAACGCGAAGATTTTCAGGGGTCAAAGGTTTTACAAGGAGAATATTATGGCACACGTCTCCTTGCTTGTGAATGACTGGCTGCTCCTGTAATGCGTTTGGCGTGTGTTTTCTATTTTGGGCCCTCAGGCGGGATCCACTCGATCCTTAGTGTTTGTAAAACTTTTCTTCCTCCTTGTCTTCTTCATCGTTTTTAAATAATATTTGGGGCGAACACCATGGCGTGTATCCCCCGAAGTGCTTTGGTTTCAAAAAAAAAGACTCCAGTTTTTCTTCACAGATTCCTTTGCGGCCTCTTCAGCGGAAGCTCCCGACTTCACGCCTCCATGAGGATCAAGCGTCCCCGATCATCATGGGCCCTGCCACAAAAGAAAAACGTTAGAATACTCAGAGAAATTAAATCAGCAAGTATGATGCAAAGAAATGATGCATGAAACGAGGACCTAAAAACTTTTGAAATTAATTAATAAAAAAATCAAAATCCAAAAATTAAGCTAAGCCATATCCCCGGCAACGGCGCCATTTGATGAACGCGAAATTCACCTCATTAAGAGTGGAAAATAAGTCGTAGTATAGGAGGTGAATTCGGTTCAGCAAAAATCACGATCTTTGAATGTCGTGGAATATCTTAACTTGGCAAGTTTACCAAGGTCGAACACAGGGACACGGCTGCCTAATGTGAGTATTGAATTTTGATTCATGAAGGCACAAGGTGAATTAATTCCAATTTCAGGTCCTTATGCAAATTATGCTATTTACAAAGCGATGCCATGATGCGTGCATTTTTTATCGGTTTTTATGCAGTTATAAAGATGCATGGATAAATGTGCAAAGTTAGAGGTATGCAGAATAAGATATCACAAATATACCCTCAAAATATGAACATCAGAATAGAAATAGAAATCAGAGTCAATTTGAACACATCAATAAAAATCGATCATCAGATCAAAGCAAGACTGAGTAGAACAGGGTCCCATTTTGCACATAAAAATTCACTTCAAATAAAACAGGAGCAAATAAGACAATTAAACATGCTAAGATGAAGAGGACAAAACAAGGATCAAAATGACATTAAAATCATGCAATTTGGACCTACGATGCTCAAGTTATGCTAGAAACAGTGCAAGGGCATAATTGTAATAAAAATGCAAGAAAAATAAAGGATAAATATTGCATTTAGGTACCTGGAAGGACCTAAATGCAATTAAGAAAAACCGCCTGGGCCTGGATGCAATTTTTCCATTTGCGCGGGGGCCTTTTTGTAATTTCAGAAAGTATGATGGGTCTCCCTGTAAATTACCCCAGGCGCGCATGCGAGGCACGTGCCTGGGGACCAAAGTGTAATTCCATAAAAGGTCCGGGTCTTTTCTGCAAATTACCCAGCACCTCACATGCGTTGCACGTGAGGGGCTAGGCTCGGGTCAGCCTCTGAGGTTCGGGCCATGTGGCGAAGTCTGGAGGCTCATCTGGAGGTTCGGATGACCCGAGCCTGTAGGTCTGGAGAGGAGGCTCGGGTCACCACGTGGCTTCATCGCGGCCGTTCGATCCATCTGATCGGACGGCAACTGTACGTCGTCCTCCTCCGCAGGTCACCGGAGAAGGCGGGGCTCCGGTGACCTGCCATTCTCTCCACCGTCGTGTCTATCAGCATCTGACGGTCGGGGAAGACAGCTGGGTGGCTGGCGAAGATCTGGGAAGCGCCGCGAGACTCCGAGGCGGATCGGAGGGGAAGAACGATGGAGCCTCGCCGACGGAGAAGAGCTCGAATCAGCTCCGACGCAAACTCCGGTGATTGAGGTACCTGCAAGCGTTAGATAGCCGAAGCGTGCGTGCGTGTAGTGCGAGTGAGAGGTGAGTGAAGTGAGGGTCGTGTGGAGCGAAGGGAGCGGTGGCCCAGATGCTCTTCCTCCGGCGGAGCAGAGGAAGAGGTGGCAGAGGGTGGCGGTGGTTGTGGAGAAGGAAAGATGAGTCGGAGGAGGTTGGCGAGGGTGACGATGTAGTTGCGAAGCTGCTAGGCTGGTTGGATGGCGGTGGAAATGGCGATCGGCGGAGGGAAAATTGGAGAAAATAAACTAAAAAGCATCTCGCCGGAGCGAGGTATGGTGGAGGCTGTGATCTGGGCTCGAGGTCCTCATCGGACCTCGGGGGGTCTTCGCACTACGGGGGCGATCATCCCCGGTGCTCGATGGTGACGGAGCCACCATAGCATGGCCATGATGGTCGTGGGTCGACACCGAGCTCCAGCCGTCTTCGCCTCCACGCCCCACCCTCTCCGCTGTCACCGGAGGGGCGGGGGAGACGGGGCTAGAGCCCAAAATGGTGGACAGGGCTCACGGTTGACGAGGGAGGGCTTAAATAGGCGGAGGTGGTCGGGGGTTACGGTGGTGCAGAGCGTTTTTGCAACGAGGTTTAATGGCGAATGGTTTAATGGAGGCGAGTGATGAAGGTTGCGCGGGGATGTCTAATCGAAGGGCGGCGTCGGGGAGGTGTTAGAAGAGGGAAAGGTGGTCGGAGTGGGTTGCTAAAAATGGAAGGGGGCGGAGGATGCGCGAGGGGAAACGGCTGGGGAAGGGGGGGTTACGGAGGTTGACGAAGGTGTTTGGACCGTTGGATCTTGCGATCCAATGGCCAGGACGAGGGCGCTGATGAAGGGTTCCGATTAGATCTTAGGTTTAGATCCAACGGCGGGGAGTTGGGCGTTGATGAGCGGTTTAGATGGAAAGTTGGGTTTGATCTAACGGCGAGGGGTGAAGGGATGACGTGGTGAAACGAGAGGCGTAGGATGAGAATGGAATCAGAGGGCTGAGATGAAGGGTAGTCGTGGCACGAGGAGCATCGTTGGATGATATTAAGATCGGACGGCTGTAGGAGAGGCGCTAAGTGGCGGTCGTGATTTGATCTGGGGATAGATCCAAGGGTTGCGGTAGGCGAGGCGTGTGTGGTGATGATGAGATGGCGGAATTGATCGTGCAGTGGAACGGAATGAGGTGACGTGGAGGCTTGAAGGGCGTAGGATGAGGATGAGATCGGAGGGCTGGTATTAAGGCGCTAATGGGTGGCTCAAATCTGATCTGGGAGTCAGATCGGACGGTAGACGATAGAGCGGGGTTCAACGGGTGAGATGGAGGCAGGCTTAAGAGGATCCAACGGCCCAGGAGATCGCCGGGTGTCTGCAAGGGAAGTGGGCCACGTGGCTAGGCCAGAGGGCGCCACGTGGCCCAATAGGAAAATTCAGAGAATAATTACAAAGAAAATTAGAAAAGAAATAGTTAGAGGCCGAATTAGAAAAAAGTCAAAACATGAAAGTTGCTCGTCTCGACGAGATCTACAACTTTCATGTTGGTCAAAAAGCCTAAAGAGGTCATTTGTACAAAATGTATGTTTGGGGGTATTTTTAGGGAGGTAAAAAAACCAATTTTTGTCTTTTGATTTGTTTTTGTATTTTTTAGTGTTTTTAATGGTCAGTGAATTATAGACAATTATCTTATCTAATTTTTAGGGGTTTTCAAGGATAAAATAATTACAAGAAAATAAAGGGAATTAAATACAATAAATTAGGGGTAAAATATACACAATATGATACAAGATAAAAATAAAGATTTATAGGTGATTTTTATTGGATTGTTTAGGCCAGGGGTTTAATATACGGCTTTTAGCATGATGAATTCAAGATTCATCAGTTGTCGTTGGTGAAGAAGTGGCCGGTGGCAAAGATACAGAAGACGTTGACGATGGAGGAGAGGGTTGCAGGGAGGGTGGTGGGATCGATGGGGGTGGTTGTGGAGCAGTCGAAGGGGATGATGGCGGTGGTGAGGGGGCATGTAGCTGTATTGGGGGGAGGGGGTTCGTCGGAGGAGCAAAGCTAGCGGTGGGAAGCTGTAAGGGGCCTGGCGGAGTTGGTGGGGGAGTCGTGGTAATGGGTGATGAATATGTGATTCATCACTCTTAAAGGTAAAAATAGAGCTTTGTTCCCGAGAAATTAATTGTATTAAATCATTTAAATTGCATTATTAACAGTCATATATGTGTATAATATATATATATAATTATAAGATGCCATAAATTCTGTTTAAATGAACCCATGTTTATTCCCATAAATTCTTTTATTTTTATTTATTTTTCATTAACTCCAAATCAAATAAAATCAACTCCATTGTATACATAATACTAACATTAATAAAGAAAAAATATCAGAAAAATACTAACTTGTATAATAGTCAAATAATCCCAAGCCCTAGTTCTGAGACAAAAAAAATTGCAAAGTCCAATATCTCTCAAGAGTTCTTACAAAACAAGATCAAATTCAAAAGAATCGGAGTTCATATGTGAACTTGGGTTTTCGGACTTCGGTGTATAATGTATATATTATCGAATGACTTTATTATTTTATGTACAAAAATAACTCTGTTTAATTTATTTCTTTTTCATTTATTTTATGCAAAAATCCAAATCTAAATTGAAGCAAAAATCAAAGAAAATAAATCTCTCTAAGTCTGCATATATAGTTTGTATATAAGTCTCTCTTCTTTTATTTCCTTATTTCCTTAATCATTAAAAAAACCAAAAATTATATTAACGTGTAAATATTTATTTTATAATTTACTTAATTTTATTTTGAATTTTATGTTATTTAAAAAAATACAAAAAATGTAAACTTAAAAAATGAGGTATTCTATGTACATAGAAGACCACCAAAAACACACTTTGTACAGATGACTTCTTTTGATTTGGTTCCTTCATGAAAGTTGTAGATCTCGTCGAGATGAATAATTTTCATGCAGACCACTTTTAGATTTGAGCTCTTTTCTATTTTAATTCAATTATTCTTTGATTTTTATGATGGACTTTTATGGGGGCGACATGTGGTTGCTCCTGGAGCTGTGACACATCCCCCACATAATCCATCTTAGTCGCCCTTATTCTGGGTTGTTGAATGAAGTACCCCTTCATCCAACGACCTGGATTAAATTTTCTGTTTATTTTCTTTTATTTCCTTTTATAACTTTCTTTTTCTTTTTATTTTCTTCTCGTCATGTGGCCTCGACTCGGATGTTCAATCTCAGTCGGTCGAACGACCGAGACTCCACCCCTCTCCTCCGTCTTCTCTGCTCTACTCCAACTGACTCTGCTTCCTCCGCACACGGCCGACAACCCCTGTCATTGCCGCACCACCTCCTATCTCCCTCGATGGTGCCCCTCATCATCCCCCTCTCCTCCACGATCTCCACGCCGACCTATCCATGCCTCCTTCGTGAACCCTAAACAGCAACCCATCAAAACCACTCTAACCTTCCCCATCGACACTCATACATCCTTCGTGTGAGCGAGAGCCAGCGGCTTCGAGAAAGATCCAGGTGACAGCAAGGACCTACCTCTTGTTGGCGATGACGGTTGTGCTTCCTATGCGAAGGCGAGATCCGAGAAGGACCCCCACCCCCTCCTCGTAGCACCAGCTATCCAAGCTTGTTGCTCAAGCTTCGTGTTGCCTCGCCGAAGCATCAGAGGCAAAGATCAGAGCCCTCCGACGAGGAGCTCTACCCATCCGGTAAGAACCACGATCAGATAATCATTCCCGGTCTGCTTCTTCTTCCTTACTTCTTCTTCATCACTTGTTCTTCTCTCTATTTCTCTGTTATTCCCCCATCGCCTACAACTTCTTCGTTTGACTTTACTCCGAAAAACACAACTCACTAATCTTCCCCCTTGCTTATGCTTCTCTTTTTCATACCCCATCATCTCCGATGAGTCATCACTAGAGCACTTAACTCCAGATCCTCCGCTATCGACTGGAGCATATCAATCTCTTCATCAACTTTTACCCCTCCGAATCTATCTTAGGCCTTCCTCGTCGGAGCATCAAGCTCCTAGTCCCCCACCTCATAGAGGAGTGCCCCCCTTCCACACCCATCGATCGAGCATAAGCGCTCGATCCATCCTTTTCACTGTGGATAATCCTCTGGAGAAGAAGGATCCAAGCTTCCCGAGCAGTCGGATAGCCATCTGAGCCATTGTCAACGCACACCTCGACCCTCTTCGATCATCACCTACCACCCCACGCCACAGCCTGGTCACGTGGAGTGCATGTCGTGAATGCCTTCCTTCGCCGCCTCCTTGGGAACCCTTCCACGCGCAGCACCCACCGCCTCGCACCTCCTTCGACCGAGCTAAAGAAGAAACCCGTCGAGCTCTAGATACCCTCCAAATCCACAGGCTCGCAGGCTTCCACGCCCCCTTCCCAACCCTTCTTCTGAACCTCCAGGTTTGGGTAGCCCGAAGCACTAGCCACTCGCCACGTGGTGTGAAGTAACCAAGGAGTCGCCAAGCCTCCAGGTCGCACGCATATACCACATGGGTGCTAGCCATTTTGCACACGCATCCTCGTGATATCTTGGAATTACAAGAACATCCCGCCATTGCGTGTGCATGGCACGTGCCCACCTGGAATAATTGCAAGGAACCCCCTCTGGGTTCTGGAAATCCCACTTTAGCCCTATCAGTTCCTATTTCAATTTTTTTGTAATTTGCATTAATACCCATGTATTGGTGTATTATTTTGAACCTTTATTTTAAATTTTAAAAATTGCATTACGAAGAACTAATTCTTTATTATGTGGTGAATCACTTGTATTTTTGTGCGCTTGGAATTATTTATTGATTTAATTGTGGTGAAAAAAATTGCATATTTTACCCACTGGAAGCTCTGAAATTCTCAGTAAATCATTCTTTGCTTCAAAAATTCATCAAATCTCAAAATAGTTAGGATTAATTGTGCTCTATAATGCCTCTGAAAATCATTTAATTTGCATGCACATTTTCCTTAAAATAAATTATTTAGCGATTTTAGTAATCTAATTTTAACTGACTATAATCGTAATGCTTTTAGGATTTAGAATTTTTTGTGTGATTATCGTTTGGACATATCTAGGATAATTTTATTTCTGGAAAATAATTAGGTTTGTTAACTATTAAAATTAATTAACTGAAAATCACACAATCTGCATTATTTAATTCACAAAAAATTCATTTTGCGTCCAAAAATTCCAAAAATACAGCAGGTTAATTTCATGATTTTTAACTTACTATCCTTTTTCATAATTTTTTGCATTTTATTTGCATGAAAATATGCAATTAGACCCATAAAAAGTGTTGATTTTTCATCCATGCATATTATTTCTTAAAAATATAAAAAATGTGCTCTAGATTTGTCATTGCATAAATCAATAAGGAAAAATAGCCTTCTGGATTTTTGAGCCCATTTTCATATTAATGTGGATTTTCGATATTGGGCTAATTTGACCTTAAAATTATCATTCTGCACTTGCATCTCACTTATTAATTACAGAAAAAATATAAAAAAATTCTCCTCAAAAACCTAACACCTAAATGATCTGAAAATCAACCTAAGGAGACAGTGGCCTTCCTGAGTTCGACCTTGAGCTTGCCCAAGTAAAAAATACGACCGCTTTAAATTTAATTATTCATAAACAATTTAGTGATTTTTGATAAATCCTAAAGTGCCCGACTACAATGCATTAATTCCGCATTCTTAACAACGGCATTTGAGTGTTTGTCAGCGGGTTGGCTGACCTATAGCATCGGGGAAGGGGTTGGAGGCTTGTAAACTTCCTGGACAATGGCGTTAGAGACGGAAGGTGGTGAATCGGAAGCCTCCTTGGCAGAGATTTTAGTGGTGTTCTCCAATTGATGTGTCAGATATTCAATATTCTGTAGATCCCACAGTTGACTTGCCAAAGTTTGCATATTCTCGCAAATCTGGCACAAGTTGACAAAGGCTTCTTCAACCTCATCAAGCCATGCACCTTTGAAAGAACCCTTTTTTGCTTGAGAAATCCTCAAATAGCTCTATGGATCATCAGGTTGTGAGGATGATCTAGTGGCAATGTTATAGTACCAATTGATGCAAACGAAAAAATTCCAACAGTGAAACAAATAATCTTGATGGTGGGAAAATATTTAATGGGAGAATTTAAAGGGTGGAAGAAGAGAAGGCACACCAGATGTAAAGGATTTGGAGATGAAGAACCACAAAGATCGTATGGAGGAAGAGGAGAGAAGGGATAGAGATAAAACTCAATTTTTAATTACTATGAACTGACCATTACAATGCCAACAATCTCCTTTATATAGGAGGGGTAGGATTACATAAGTAGAAAGGAAGTTAAATCGTAAATTGAATTTAACTTGTTAACTAATTGATTTGGGTATCACAAACAATCTCCTTATTTAAAAAGAAATCGAATTGTGACATATTCAATTAACCAAAAATAAAATTAACTAAATCATAATTTGAATAGACTTTAATTGATAGGACGGGAAACCAATGGGACAAATTTGAACATTCTAATTTCTCTCTAATATGTTGTTTCATGTTGCGTCACAAAGTCAGTGAGATGCTTTAGGTTCATATTACGCTTGAATCTTGATGATATTAAATTTCAATGTTAATCGTCCAAAGAAGTTGTACTTTGATGCTAACGCCACTATCAATCTTGTAAAGAATCATGCCCAACATGATCGCACTAAACAAGTTAAATTTGAGTGTTACTTTATTTGAGAAAATATTTATGTTAGGCAACTTTGCCTTCCTTTATTAAAACAATTGATGGATATATTCGTCGATAAACCTCTTGATAATGCAACATAAGATGGATGTGGAAAAGTTGGATATGATTAACATCCATGAGCAAATGTGGGGGGAATGTTGAGTCGTGTGATTGGTTAAAAGGACCTTGTATGTGAATCTGTTTACCATATCCTACATCAAGCTTGCAAAAAATGATCGATTAGGTCGTTTAGTCGACTCGAGTAGGGTATAAGACTAAGTGATCAATAATCGAGATGCCGACTAGTCAACTAATTTTTTGGGAGTCTTTTTTTCCTTTTCTTTTTAAAAGCAAACTTAACCTAAGAAGCTTAATAGTTGGTTTTTCAAATCCAATTGATTCACTTATTTCATTATGAAAGTATAGAAAATATACAATTCTAGGTAAATATATAAGATTACATGTCTAAAAATGATATATATATATAAAGTAATTAAAAATAAAAAATCAACTAAAGTTCTTGTTGGGAAAAATGAACAACATGTTTATTCCATAAGCCCTAGGCTCTCTTATATAGGAGAGTAGCCTATGGGTAAATTACATAAGCATACAACTGAAACTAAAAATAAAGAAGGGATACAGGTACTACTCTATATGCGTCAACACTCCCCCTCAAGATGGAGCATAGATATCAATCATGCTCAGCTTTGACGCACACTTCTGGAATGGGCCTCGAAGTAATGTCTTGGTAAATATATCAGCAGTCTGATTCTATGAGGTAACATGAGACGAAGCAATGAACCCCTTCTGAATCATGTCACGTATGAAGTGGCAGTCAACCTCGATGTGCTTGGTCCGCTCATGGAATGCTGGGTTGTTTGCAATGAACAAGGCTGCCTGATTATCACATTCCAAGTTCATAGGAAGTGATACATTTAGACATAGGTCTGTAAGTACAGCTTTCACCCACATCATTTCTGTAGTAGCCTGGGCCATAGCCCTATATTCGGATTCAGCACTAGATCTGGCTACCACCGTCTGTTTCTTGCTTCTCCATGAGACTAGGGCATCTCCAACATAGACGGCATACCCTGAGGTGGACTTCCTGTCCTTGGGACATCCTGCATAGTCTGCATCCGCACATGCTGAGATAGAAATCCCCTTTCCTTTCTTGAATAGCAAACCTGCACCTGGAGATGATTTGAGATATCTAAGAATCATATGTATTGCATCCATATGAACTTGGCGTGGTTGCTCCATGAACTGGCTCACACGACTCACTGCAAATAATATATCTGGTCTAGTGATCGTGACATACAACAGTTTGCCTACCAGTTCTCTGTATCTTCTCCTGTCCACCTCCTCTGTGTCATCATCATAGAGCTTCATGCTGGGATCCATTGGTGTCGTAGCAGGTCGACACCCAAGCATAACTGTTTCACTCAACAGATCTATAACATATTTCCTTTGTGACATTACTAACCCATATGGATTTCTAGCAAATTCCAGCCCCAGAAAATATCTAAGAACACCAAGATCCTTAGTGACAAATTCGCTTCCCAGCATTTCTTTCGCCTGCTTTATGCCCTGCTCATCATCTCCTGTGATCAAGATATCATCTACATAAACCATAATTGCAATAATACCTCTAGCAGTCTTCTGTACAAACAAGGAATGATCCGCATTGGAACGTTTGTATCCTTGTTTCTCAAAGAGGTCTGAGAGCTTCTGAAATCATGCTCTGGGACTCTGCTTAAGGCCATAGATAGCCTTATGTAATCTGCATACCTTGGAACACTCCCCCTCAACAGCAAAACCGGGTGGCTGTTGCATATAGACTTCCTCCTGCAAATCTCCATATAAGAATGCATTCTTCACGTCCAGCTGATAGAGCGACCAATCTCTAGCAACTGCAACGGACAACAAGATCCGGAGAGTGGAATGACGGGCCACAGGCGAGAATGTATCAAGGTAATCCACCCCGTATGTCTGTGTAAAGCCACGTGCAACAAGACGTGCCTTGTACCTATCAATAGAGCCGTCTGCATTGTGCTTCACTGTAAACACCCACTTACAGCTCACCGGGTTCACATCTGGAGGTATAGGAACCAAACTCCAAGTTCCTCTGGATTGAAGTGCCGTCATTTCTTCCTCCATTGCTAGCCGTCATCTACTATCCTGCAGAGCATCTTAATGACTCCGTGGAATATTTACAGCTGACAGTACCACCACAAATGTCCTGAAATCTCCAGATAATCTCTCAAAAGACACAGATGCTGACAATGGATATGTAACACAGCTTCTCTTCGATTTGCGTAGAGCAATGGGAACATCAAAATCTGTTGTAGCCTCATCTGGCCCCTGCAACATATCCTGCTCAGAAATATCGTCAGATCCATCAATAGAAATATTTTCATTACATACCATAGGCGAGCTAGGAGACGAGTCATGACCATGAGCAGGAGGAGGCCTGCGGGTATAATGGAACGGTAGCGGTGAGACAGGTATATGTGGTGGTGGCGGTGGTGGTGGTGGTGGTGGTGGTGTTGATGACGGCATTTGAGGTGGTGGTGTCATGTATATGGCATCAGTAGATGGAGGTGGTAGCTGCTTGTCTCCCGAGGCTGAAAAATACATAACATATTCAAAAAATGTAACATCTGCACTGACCATATACCGCCGACGCAGGGGATCAAAATACTTGTACCCCTTTTGAGTTCTGGAGTACCCAACGAAAACACATTTGACAGCCCTAGGAGAGAGCTTGTCAGTACCAGGCGACAACTGTTGGACAAAGGCAACCGAATCAAACACACGAGGAGTAAGAGTGACCAGATCCTTCCCAGGATGGATGAGGGAAAACGGAATCTGTTCATTCAAGACAGAAGAAGGCATACGATTGATTAGGTAACATGCAGTGAGAACTGCATCACCCCAGTAAGAGTAGGGAACATGACTCTGTATAAGAAGTGATCTTGTGACATCAAGAAGGTGACGGTGTTTCCTTTCAGCAACGCCGTTCTGTTGAGATGTATGAGCACAAGATGTTTAGTGAACAATCCCTTTTGAGGAGTAATAATTGTCAAGAACATTGGTGCACATTTCTAAAGCATTATCACTTCTCACAAACTTCACAGATGTGGAGAAAACATTTTGTATTTCATTCAGAAAATGGATAATGATATTTCCTGTTTCAGATTTATTTTTCATCAATAACACTCATGACACTCTAGAAAAATCATCCACAAATACTATATAAAATCTGTGTCCCTGATGATCAGGCACACGACTCGGACCCCAGACATCAATATGAAATAACTCGAACTTGGAGGTACTACTCCGACCTGGACGACTGGGAAAGGACGACCTGTGATGCTTTCCCAACTGACACGCCTCACATTGAATAGGTGTGTGAGGAAAACCATAAGGTAACACGTGACGCAACTTCTGAAGCGGTAAATGTCCAAAGCGCAGATGCCACAATAAAGCAGATACTTGTCCAGTGGGAAGGGATGAGGTTCCAGCAAATGGGGTCTGATTCAGGCGATAGAGACCTCCTTGCTCATAGCCACGACCAATCACGTTGCTCGTATGGATGTCTTGAAAAATCAAAGAAGATGGATTAAAAATTGTCCGACAATGTAGATCTTTCGTAATCTGACTAATTGACAACAAGTTCATTGAAAAATCAGGTGCATGTAGCACATTCTTGAGCTGCATAGAAGATGTCAATCTAATCTCCCCCTAACCAGTGATGGGGGAATGTGTACCATTGGCAATTACTACTGTCCAGTCTGGAGGAATCTGAGTGTATCCTGTAAGTAGACTCTGGTCGCCACATAGGTGATGTGTAGCGCTCGAGTCCATAATCCATGGTAATGTATCTGATCTACTACTGTTGAATGCAAGTATACTACCTGAAGTATTGGTAGACGCAGAGGCAGAAGCAACGGCATCAGATTGACTCTCCGTAGTCGGTGCTGGACCAGATGGTGGAATAATGCCCCTCAGACGGGCAACTAGATCGTCGAATCGTTGATCCAAAGTAGCAGCAGATGGAGGCTCTATCTGCTCAGCAGCTCGTACGGATGCAGGAAATCCATACTTCGAGTAGCATGTGTCTTCATTGTGTCCAACTCGGTGACAATAGGTACATGTTGGCCGAGTGCGTCCACCTCTTCCTCGAGGTCCACGTCCACGGCCCTAGTGATGAAATCCGCGACCCCTGTTGGCTGCCATGGCTGAAGAATTCTGAGTCGAGGCCGTGGAAGGAACTGTGATCCGACTCAGTCTATGGAAAGCTTCCTCCATGGGAGGAATAGTAGAGTCGGCCAAAATCTGTGGCCATGCAGCCTCATACTCTGGATCAAGTGCAGCCAGGAACACGCCCACCATAGTCGCGTTCCTATATGTCTTCTGTTGTTCTGGCGTGGCTGTCAGGGGCATGAAGCTATAGAGCTTCTCGAACATCCCTCTCAGTGATGTATAGAGAGAATGTAGAGGGCGACCATTCTAATTGATGGTAAAGATATCATGCTGGATTTGCAGAATCTTTGTCTCGTTCTTCGCCTGTGAATATGTGGCCGCTAGGATGTCCCACATATCCTTGGTCGTGGGTTGATGTAGAATGTCATTGGCTATCTCAATTACCAGTGTACCGGATAGCCACACTTTGGCGTATGCATCATCCGCCTCCCAATAGGCATTGGCTCCAGTCTTCTCAACAGGCTCTGGTTAGGTAAGGATGTGCTTCTTACCCGTTGACTTCATCATACTCATGAACTGCATTGCCCACAGTTAATAGTTTGTACCGTCCATCTTTACAGTAGGCGCTGGACCACGAAAGGCGCCAATAGATGGGATATCCGCCTTGCTTTCTGACATACTGGAGATGGAAGACTGGAGCGATTGACAGAGGATGAGATTCGTCTACAATGACATAGACGGGTCTAGTTACACATGTAGACCTCAAGCAACTAAACCCATGTTAATGAAGATGTGTGTGCCCTAGGGCTTAGGGCTTAGCACACGTACACGCGCGCAAGAAACACGCGCAGGCAAGGAGATGCACGCGCACAGGAGATGCACAGGCGAGGATACGCGCAAGAGGGCTACAGCACAGGCGATGCACGCTTGCGCACAGGCGCAGGGAGGCGCAGCTAAGAACCACGCACAGCGCAGTAGAGGTGTGCTCGCGCACTAGGGCTACAGCGCGCAGTAGCGCTTCAGCGCAGTGAAGGCGCAAGAAGGCTACGCGCAGAGGAGATGAACGCGCACAATGCGCAGAGGCGCAGTAGCGCTGTTTGCGCGGAGGCGCACTTCGCGCAGGAGCACCGGCGCACGAGGATGCTGGAGCGGCTACGACGAGCCCCGACGGCGCCGATGAGATGGAGAGAGAAGGAGAGGCCGGTGGGTGGGGTGGGGTAGGGTTAGGGTTTCGAGAACTCCGGTCTAGGACCGTCGCTCTGATACCATGTTGGAAAAAATAAACATGTTTATTCCATAAGCCCTAGGCTCTCTTATATAGGAGAGTAGCCTATGGGTAAATTACATAAAGCATACAACTGAAACTAAAAATAAAGAAGGGATACAGGCACTACTATATGCGTCAACAGTTCTATTATATCAAATTAGTCATTCGACTGCCGATTAATCCTTACTCTGTAACCCGAAATACCAACTACCAACTTTTGCATCCTTATCCTAAAAAACTATATGCATTAATTTCTGTTACAATAGTAAAGAAACCCTAGACAATTGTGATAAGTCACAAGGTTACCAATCACGTGATTTTCTCCTTGTTGTGGAAGAAGATTTTCACGTAAATCATTTATGTGATTATTTTGTGACTATATTTCTCACCACAAGAAGAAATGCAAGTAAAGATGCACTAAGCCTTAACTAAGGACTCAGCCATATTTCCTAAAGTCGCTCAACCATAAGAGTCATAGGAATGTATAACAATTCTAGACTATCTGTTAATAGGGAAGCAACTTTTCATTCATACAGATCATCTCCTTGTCTTTCACTATGGTCTAAGCCCATAGAAAGAATTTCTCTAATCATTTATCACCTACGTTCGGACCACTCCTTACTTATGGCTCTTAAGGGAAAAAGATCACGAAGCTAGACATATACTTTGCAGTCTGCCAATTATTTCCATGTATTACTTCGTGGACATAATACTATAAACGCCACTTAAGAAGGTTGGGAAGTGGGATTTTCTGATCTCTCGCCTGTTTGTCGCTACCAAGGGTTTAAATATCGGTTTCGGATATCGTATCGATACCCTGTCGATACGATATTTCGTCGATGACATTTCGCCCATATTGACCATCATTTGTGAAGAAATGACCGAAAACTGCTCTCATATCGCCATTTCGCTCGAGATTTCGGTCCCTTGTCAAAACCAAAATTTCGCCGAAATTTCGTGAAATCTGAAACAATGGTCACTACCACTGAGCTCGGATAAAATGATGAATAGATAAATAAGGTATCATGTCTCTGTTGCGTCTATAGAATCTAAAGTACAGGAATGATTATGTCCATCGGAACATAAAAGGCCTTATTTGACGAGATAGCTCCGATAAGGAGATAAGGTTGATGAGAAAGGAGACAAGATATGTTAATATGCAAGACTCCTCGTTAAGGCCATGAAAATCAACATGTGATGTAAAAAGAGTGATAAGATCCATCTCTTCCTTTCCGTTTATAGACAACTATAAAGCCAAGCCAATATCTTTATCTACCAAGGTTCAAATCCATAACGAGGTGACAACGAGAATAGTGTGCAAAAAGATAGAAAGAAAATAGTTAGCTTCCTCAAAATGCATAATAGCAGCTTGCTCGAGCCAGCTAATTGTGAACCTACTCTTTTCCTTCTTCTTTTGGGTGGACACTTCCAAAGAATTTAGATATCCATTAAGAAAGGGGCACTTTTCTAGAAATTCAATTCTTGAATACTCATGCCCTCGCATATGCACAGCGCACGCGTCCTTTCAATGTGAGGCATGTCAGTTGGGAAAGCATCATCGTTGAACCTTTCTCAGTCGTCAAAGTCAGAGCAGTAACTCCATTTTTGAGTTGTTTCATATAGATATTTGGGGTCTCAGTCGTGTTCCTGACTTCCTGATCACCAGGGACACATGTTCTATCTAGTCATTGTTGATGATTTCTCTCATCTGTCTTGGCTCTTTTTTTGTTAAAGAATAAATCTGAAGCTAGAGATGTTATAAAAAATTTCTTTACAGAAGTACAAAATGTCTTTTCTACCTCGGTAAAAATTGTTAGAACTGGTAATACATTGGAGTTTTGCACCCATTATCTCTCCAGTTATTTTTCAACCAAGGGAATTATTCATCGGACGTCTTGTGCCTATACTTCACAACAAAATGGTATTGCAGAAAGGAAGCACCACCATTTGCTTAATGTTACAAGGACACTTCTCATTCAGAGTCATTCTCCTCACTCCTTTTGGGGCGATGTTGTTCTAACGGCATGTTATCTTATTAATCGCATGCCTTCGTCAGTCTTGGATGAGAAAATTCCCTTCTCTCTTGCCTATCCTGAGAAGGAATTGTTCTCCCTCATTCCTCAAGTATTTGGTTCAATCGCATTCGTCCACCAAGTGTCCCCGGGTATTGACAAGCTCTCTCCTAGAGCTGTCAAGTGTGTCTTTGTTGGGTACTCCAGAACGCAGAAAGGATACAAGTGTTATGATCCAATGCGCAGGAAGTATTATGTTAGTACCGATGTCACCTTTTTTTAGTTAGCGATGTACTTTTCTCCTACAGGTGATTGGTTGGTGTCTTCTGATACTGATGATAATATATACATGCAACCACCACCACCTTTACCTCCCACATCTCCACCATCACCACCCCCTTCACCACCATCATCACAACTTCCTATGCTACTTCAACCTACTATAACGATACCCGTTCCACCTTTGCCTCACCATTATACCTGTCGGCCTGCTTCTGCTCATGGTCATTGCTCATCATCTAGCACCCATGAGGTATGTTATGATAATATTATTTCTAATGATGGGTCTAATGGTCTACCGGCGCATGATTCTTTAAAAGAGGCAGATGTAGAAGCTGCAGATTTGGATCTACACTTCGGAAGTCGAAGTGTAGTTGTGCATCATATCCTATTGCATCCATGGTATCCTTTGATCGCTTAACAGACGATTTCAGGAATTTTGCGGTTGCCTTATCAGCAGTGGATATTCCATGGAATTATAAAGATGCTTTGAATGACAATAGATGGCATTTGGCCATGGAAGAAGAGATGGCTACTCTTCAGTCGAGAGGTACTTGGAGCCTTGTCCCAACCCCCATTAGAGTCTCTACAGTTAGCTGTAAATGGGTGTTTACAGTTAAGCAGAATGCATATGGTACCATCGACAGATACAAGGCACGCCTTGTTGCACGGGGGTTTATCCAGATGTAAAGGGTGGATTATCTCGACACATTCTCACCAGTGGCTCATCATTCCACCCTACGGATTCTTCTCTCTGTTGTTGTCATCCGAGATTGGTTGTTGTTTCAGTTGAATGTCAAGAATGCATTTTTGTATGGTGATCTTCAGGAGGAAGTCTACATGCAACAACCACCGGGATTTGTTGTTGAGGGGGAGTGTTCCAAGAGGTGTAGACTTAATAAGGCAATATATGGCCTTAAGAAGAGTCCTAGAGCTTGGTTCCAGAAGCTTTCAGACTTGTTTGAGAAACAGGGGTACAAGCGCTCGAATGTAGATCATTCCCTTTTTATACAGAAGACATCTCGAGGTATGGTCGTTATTATGGTATATGTTGATGACATTCTTATTACAAGAGATGATGAATGAGGAAGAAAAAGGGCGAAAGAACTTCTGGGTCGTGAATTTGTTACAAAGGACCTTGGAGTTCTTAGATACTTTATGGGGCTGGAGTTTGCCAGAAATCAACAAGGGCTTGTGATGACCCAAAGGAAATACATCACTGATTTGCTAAGTGACACGGGAATGCTTGGATATCGACCTGCTACCGCACCCATGGATCCAAGCATGAAGCTATATGATGATGAGACTGATGAGGTGGATAGGAGGAGATACAGAGAGTTGGTAGGAAAACTCCTTTATGTTAGCATCACTAGACCCCGATATTTCCTTTGTTGTTAATCGGGTAAGTCAATTTATGGAGCAACCACGTCAGGTTCATATGGATGCTATACATATGATATTCAGGTATCTTAAGTCATCTCCAGGTGTAGGTCTACTATTTAGAAAAAGCGATGATATTACCATTTCAGCATGTGTAGATGCATATTATGCAGGGCGTCCCAAGGATAGGAAATTCATTACTGGGTTTGTTGTGGATGTTGGAGACTCACTTGTCTCATGGAGGAGCAAGAAGCAAACGGTTGTAGCCAGATCTAGTGTTGAGTCTGAATATAGGGCTATGGCCCAAGCTATTACAGAAATGATGTGGGTTCGAGCTGTCATTACATATCTATGTATAGAATATGACAATCAGGCGGCTATATTTATTGCAAATAATCCAGCATTTCATGAGCGCACCAAGCACATCAAGGTTGATTGTCACTATATACGAGATATGATTCAGAAGGGCTTCATTTCCACGTCTCATGTCAACTCAAGGGATTAGACTACAGATATCTTCACTAAGGCCTTACTCAGAGGACTTTTTCAGAAGTGTTCGTACAAGCTGAGCATGATCGACATCTATGATCTATCTTGAGGGGAGTGTAGAGATATGTTTCTTTACCATTGTTATTTCTTGTTTCAGTACTATTTTCTAATCTCCTGTACTTGTGAACTTCTTCTGTAATTTACCCATAGGCTACTCTCCTATATAAGAGAGCCTAGGGTTCATGGAATAAACAACTCTTTCTATTTTCCCAACCATTATTGCACGGGGAACTATTCATGAAAAATGTGTAAATATAGATAAAGGCAAAGAAAGAAAATACTCCCATCGTAAAATATGGGATGATGACTGACCTAGTAAGAGACGGTAGGCAACTTTTGACTTTTTGTAACTCGATAAAGCATATATTGCAACGTTCGATTCTGGTAATACACAAGGTAAGTGAGAAAAAAATTCACACGCTCAGGAGAAAAAACTAGCTTGTGAGAATAATTACCTCTGTTCAGCTTCAAGGTCTACACCAACCGGAGTAGGAGCTGACACTGTTGAACTGATTACAGCACCAAACATCCTCACCAGTTTTAACAACATTTCCAAGGAAATCGATATGCTCCTATATGAATAAAGCTCGTCAATCAATTATTCATGTCAATCAGATGTTGGCAGATTAGCAGATTTGTTCAATAGAGGCATCCTCAAGTCTGCCCACGTCCATTATAGAAGAAAGAGTAAAGAAACATTAAGCCTTAACTAAGGACGGCCAAATCCCCCAAGTCATCCAACCCATGAGGTCATGGGAACATGAACGAGATGGGGACCCTTGCATATATTAGTCACGAATGCCTATAAGCAATCCCAACAAGGCGCAGGTTTGAGTCCATCGCAATGCTTCATCAATAGATGATGCCAAAACATATATGAAACTTAAGAAAGCCAAAATTTCATTAGAGCAGCAATCATATCTTATGGAAGTCAACTCCAAAATCATATCTCCATGACGAGGCATTTAACAAATTTGGTAAAAAAATGGCATTTTTTATAAAATCAAAATATTTAAGAGCAGCTCAAATACATGCTAAGATGCAGGAAGATGTCACTTCACAGAAAGAAGTATTATTTTAGATAAGCCTGTCTAGAATTCAACTTTCACAACACCTAGACAGTCTCATGGGAACAATGAGAACCTCCTTATGACGTTTCGAAAATTAGTGTAAGGCCGGATGAACATGCAAGAAGAAGAAAGCTAAAACTGTTATGAATTAACCAGAACAATTCTAAGTTTTTCAAAAAAAAAAGATGATAGATCCTTGACTAGAGCAAAGCAACACAATTTCAGAATGGTGGGAAATAGCATGTGATGATTTTTTAAAAACCATACCTGTCTGTATCTCCTGTTAGAAGACCGTTAAGGAGCGGCAGGAGAGAAGTGCAAAGGTCCAATGTAATAATGTCACATTTCTCAACAAGCACGCTCACAATATCGGTGGACACCTGCACGTGTGATAGTATGTGATCTTACACATTTCGTGCAAACTAACAATGATACACAACCCTTAACACAATACCTACAGCATGATCAGACATTTTTTCCGCAGCACTAATTAGACCTCTTGCATCTTTTCTTTGCCAAAGCCTGTGTAAAACCTGCATATATACGACAAGATTCCTCATGCCACTCTTGAACATATGCAAGTTAAGCATTGAAAGAGCTTGTACATCAAACTCTTTCAGTTTTTCTATGTTCTAAGATTTAAGTTGTGCATCATCTTTTTCGGTTGTCATCCCAAACAAGAGATGCATTCATTTACTAAATTCAAAACAGACCATTTTGTTTTCACCAGAGCTACCGCAGGTATCCAAGATTTTAAGAATGTTTTTTGACAATACATTTATACTCCCATAAAAATGTACTAAGCCTTCTCCCACTACAAGTAGGGTCGGCTACATGGATTCTTGCTCAAATCCATGTTGAAAGATTCGACTATTTTTTACGCTGGCCGTCGACTACCTAACGCAACCACTGCAAGAGTGGGATTTGAACCCTGGTCTTTTGGGTGGTAGACACACTGTACTACCACATTTATACTCCCATAATGAAGAAAAAACCATTTGATGTTTTAAAAAGGACAATATAATGGACTCAATCCCTCAGAATTATTACAAAAATGCTATATATACGAAGATAGAAGCCTTTCAATCTCATCTTATAAAAATACAATGCAAATTACCTGCAATTTTGTCAAACGGCATTGCATGGAAGACAAGAATGGCTCATGCTGTTCTGAAAGATTAGAAAAAAGATCCTCTGAGTCATCAGAAAATCTATCTTTCCCAACGGAAGCGGAGCGCCCTCTCTGTTCAAGAGATTCATTTCAGTATAAGAAATTCAGAAGGTTCATCTATAGATGAAACAGAATCCAAGAAAGGGAATAAAACAACAGAATTTTGAAAGAGATCAAGGGCTTGAGAGTGTGACAGGCATGCGCATAAATTTATGTTATTTTAAATACCAGGAGTTATGTGCCTGCTCTAAGCATCTGTTACACCCATGTTACCATTCAGTCTTAAATTATTCGGAGATTATACATATTGCGGGTACATCCTCCAAGGACATAGTATCAAAATTTTATAGGCTTCTAGGTATCTATGCCCTAGGTCCAATATATTTCAAAATATAACTAAAGGCTGAAATGTCAAACAGCACCACTTCACAGCAAAATAACATAGGGCCCAGATATATCAGCACAATCAATTCAGTTCAATGCTCATAAGGAAAGCTCTACTTGACTGACAACAAGCCAATATCATAACAATTTAGAAACTTCATAGGTAGCAGAAAGTCGCTGAATTGCCTTTGACTTGGGCCTGAGCTTTCTCTGTTACTGCCCTTTTCTGTCTAAATTTAACAACCTATAACAGGTCAAATTTCTTCAATATATTAAGCCTGACTTCAGTCGTTAACTAGCAGATGCCCTCCCCTAAGGTTCATGTTTCTCGCCTACAACTGTCAGTGTCACCGAGTTTCTTTTCTTAACTATTACAAATTCAACTAAATTGGACTGAAGAATTGCATACATATTGTATCATCGACAGTCTGATCATGCTGTCACACAGAATTTGGTTATTTTTTCTTTTCCAAAAAAAGCCAAAGAATGGGTACTAGAATTTGAAACACATATTGTCGCATGATGAGTTATAACCCCTTATAAGGTAACTCGTGTCTTCTCTTTATCTTTGGACATTGGTGTAACCCTAACTAATATACCATTTCCTCATGGAAAAACCTAGACATTATAACTTTTCATGTTGATAGTAGCATAAGTAGAAGAAGCATTGCTGCAGCCTGCAGCTTCCTCAAAGCAATGTTCCTGTGCATCTTTGGTGAGAAGTTATCCATGAAAATTTTCAACTCTAGTCAGCAATCCCCTCCTTAATTGTTGTTTCAGCGATTTTGAAACTCTCCAATCTTGCAATGATGATGCCAAGTCTGAGAAAAGCTGGTCTGTCATTGCAAGAGCTCATTTAGCCTCAGCCCGTATTGGATGTCCTATTGAACGTGATTGTCCTATTGAACGTGATTCTCTAATTTTGTGTTGGTAGAATGCACGGAAGGATCGTAAAATCATGAGAATGATATGTAAGCCATGCTCTAATCCCAATAGAAGCAAATCAAAAAATGATGTTAGAAAAATAGAGAGGGTGAGAGGAATAGAAAGAAAATGTGTTTGTAACGGGGGATTTGGGTGGAGAAAGGGCGAAGATGCATTGGGAGAGAGGAGGGAGGAAATAATTAGATAAAGTCCTAATTTTGATCCAACTTGAACTTACTCATACAATGATCTATAACCCCTTTGTATAAGAGGGTTAGATTACAAAATAAAATAAAAAAACAAATCCTAATTTGACTCCTAAAATACTCTAACCGAATAACTAATTAGAGATCACATGCAATCTCGTTATTTAAATAAAAATCAAAACTTCAACGGACTCAAATTGGATTAAGAAAATGACGAAGCCTTCTCCCACTTTAAGTAGGATCGGCTACATGGATTCTTGCTCAAATTCATGTTGAAAGATCCGACTACTTTTTACGATGGTTGTCGGCTACCTAACGCAATCCCCAGAAGGGGGTATTTGAACCCTGGTTTGAGTAGTAGACACATTGCACTACCACCAGACTGTTGGAGTGGGTCTAAATAGACGGACAAAAAATCCTATTTTAATTGATCCTAATTTGGATAAAAGTGATGGACAATAAATCTCTAATTTAGCCCTAATTCTTGATTCCACGTTGCATATATACTAAGCTTTATATGTGGTAATGTGGTTGCAGCTTCGTATCTCTTAAAAGAGAATTATTTATCAGGTTATCCAAGAAATGGCAATTATAAAGAAGAAAGCTACCGTCAATCTAGTAGTAGATGATGGATTTCCCAACCTAAGTTCGGCAGATCATAGATATAAGAGATATAAGGTACTGTTTTGGTCTTAAAATATTTACAAAAATACTTGTTTACTTTGTGGTGATTACACATTTGTTTTTTTATTATTTTCAATTGCTCGCAAAATTAATCCCCCTTAGTGTGCCCATTTCAAGTGATATATTGATATACAAAAGCTGATAGAAAGAAGTCATTATCAAATATTATTAACAATTATTTGTAACCCTGCATCATTCAAGTTAAGGCAATAAGGTAGATGTGATGCTAAAGTTTGCAAAACTAATTTCGGCTCATTGACAGGAGGATAAGATGCTTAAATGAAATGTGTAAATAGCAATAGCATTGATCCAAGAGTTTAAAATAATATATACAAGACAGCACAATCCTTCATTTGACGAAATATTTAGTAAAGCATTACCAGACCATATGGCATGTTAGCAAATGGTCTATTCTCGAAGGAACTGTTTGATGACGAGTCTTCAAGACTGGGAGATCTCTCCCTATGTTCCCAACCAGAAACTAATGAACCTGTTCTTCCTGATTAGTTTATATTTGACAGGTCATATATCAATCAAAGACTACATACGCAAATACAAATGACCTGTCAAGAAAGGAACGAACCTCTTCTAGAAACTTCAAGTGGGTAAGTTTCTCTAGGTTTCTGCAATCTAGCATCATCTAGAAACCATCAAACATCAAGAGTGAATAATAAAATTTTAAAAATAATATGTAAATAAAGATAACTCAGAATAGATATTGATGGTATTGCATCTTGCAACTGTCTAATAACTGGTCCTTTTTCAAATTATAGGAAATAAAAAACTAATTGAGAAATTAATATATATATATATATATATGTTCCCAATACCATGCATAATTATTCAACTTTCCTGAGGAAAACATAATAGATGACCCAACTGTGCTAATTTTTGTATACATTGTTTTTTAAGGATTGTTTACATTTGTTTAAACATGTAAATAAAGAAACTGGAGCACAAAAACTCACTATAATCTTGAGACTGGCACACATAATATATTTGAGATGTTCAGGTTGGTTATGTAGAACATCATGAATATAAATGTACTAAGCCTTCTCCCACTATAATTAGGGTCGGATACATGGATTCTTGCTCAAAACCATGTTGAAAGATTCGACTATTTTTTATGCTGGTTGTCGACTACCTAACGCAACCCCTGCAAGAGTGGGATTTGAACCCTGATCTTTTGTGTGGTAGATACATTGTACTACCACTAGACCATTAAGTGGGTACTAAAAAGGATATGAGAGCCACGAATGTAACTTGAGCATAAAAAAAGAGTAACATTGGAGATAGAAAACAAAAAACATGCAAAAAATCTAGTATGCAAAAATGTAACTAAAACCTCAAAAAATACACAACGCAATGCGAGAACTCACGGTTCTCAAGAGAGTAACTTGGTGTTGGTCCTATTGCCGGTGCCACTGATCCAAGCTTCCTCTCACGGGCATATCTTACATCTATCACATTTCTCTGGAAGGAACAAGTGTCTGTTTCACAACATTGGTGGATGAAGAAAAATTCTGGCCTGTGGCTTCAGCAGATTCAGAGGTTCTAGGACTTGCCGAAACTGCAGGTATGGCGGAGGTTTCTCTTTGTGCATCATCTTTGGCTATTTCCTGTTTGCGAAAATCAAACAATCTGGATCTAACAGTACTCGGTGTTCTTGCCAGGGTGGTTTCTTTTCTAGGTTCGGGAGCTACTTCTGCTTGTGGGCCATCTTTAGGAACAATAACTGGAATGCCATCAGGCTTGTTGACATTCTGAATATTATTGGCATTTTGTGCCTTCGCCAAGCCTCTTTTGTTGATCAGTGCACTAGGAACGGATACAAAAGTCGAGGAGTCTGTTTTCACGTTAGCATTAGATCCCAATCTCGGTGGAGTGGTTTGGACGTTTTCAGTTGCATCAGGTTTGGTATCTGAAACAGTAAAGATAAATTTCTCCCATGACTCCTGAGCATATTTGTATAGAAAGTAGAAACAAGTACCAAAAACACGAGGAAAGGGAAGGTGTCCTACATTGTTTCACCTTGGTTTCTTTGGTTCCTTGATCTGCATTCTGCGATAATGGCAGCCTTCCCAGATTAGTCTTTAGATCATTGTCACTGTTAATAGGTGCAGTCCTAATAGAACTCGGCTTTGGTCCAGATCTTCCATTTACTTTTGTGGCAGAGGAAACTGCATAGGGTTCTACTTGCTGCGTAAGATAAAAGAATTGAATCCAAATTACAAAAAAATGCAAATATTTCTTTATATGCAAAATCATAAAATGGATTTCCACCATAAAATCAGTAAAGAAGTATGGTTTGAACTGTACCGAAAGGTCAACAACCCACACTCCAACACAACTTTGGTTATATGAGCACCCAAGAAGTTTTCCTTCATAGATATTTAAATCCGACAATTTAGACCATCCCACATCAACAGTATCATGGCATCTCATAGGCTCCCATGACAAAACCTAGAAAAATAATGTAAAATAAAGCACTCAAATTGCACCATGAATAAACATCAAACCAAGAATTCAATGTCACAAATGGAGGTGTAAGAAGGACAAGCAAACCTTTAAACTTTCATGCAATCCACACAGGAGAGTTCTTCCATCAGGATTAAAAGTCATGGCTCGAACACCTGAAGTCTGTAAAAGCTTTCGAATCAGCAGTAGTGAATTTTGCAGATGCGCTGGATAATTAGCATCAGATCATGCTATGAAACTTGTAAATAATGTGTGATGCATCAGAGAACACGACCCTAATATCAGCATTTCTTATCTCATATTACTTTCATTCGTTAGAGTACTAAAGGCTGATAAGTTTTGCCTAGAAGCAAAAGATGAAACACAAACCTTTGCCAGAATGAGCATGAAGCCACTTTGATTAGATATAAATAGCACGGATAAAATTCCAACAAGAAGTAAGCTAGAATACTCATGTTACAAAACTTAATGCACAAAAACACGCTAAAATATCTAAGTGAGTGCTAAGTTAAAGATCAAGGAAGGCACATAGTTAAAATAATGTAAACCTATGATTACAGATGATGACCGTTTTGTTCTCCACCAAATTCCACCATCTAAAAAAATATTTTGTGTGAATATTCAAACTCAATAGAGAGAGAGAGAGAACCAAAACTAAAAAGAATACGCTTAAGATATTCTTAATGCCACTGAACTTATTTGCAACAAAGTCCAAGATATACACAACGTGTGGGAACTACAGAAAATACCGCCACTTTTCCAACAGATTCAAAAACATCATATACTAAGAGATTGACAGGAGAACATGTCTTCCATCTCTGGCAAAGAATAAGAAGGCACTACTTTATGTGAAGTTGTAGAGAAACTGCTAAAGCAATGGTAACTTAATGACTGTTTAAAATGCTACATGACCATTACCTCTGGACCAGAAGAGCCAACCATCTCAAAGGTTTCCAGATCCCACAACTTCACTGTCTTATCAGACGAACCTATAAAGCAAATCACAATGATCATTGAACAGTTATGATCTTCGCATAAAAGATGCTAACTAATTGTAATGGGCAAGGAATCAGAAATTGCATGCATGCACGAAAACTATTAAAAAATGAACCATAGGAGATAATGGAGAGTGCAAACTTAAAGCAACACTCAACCCAGGCGAAGAAAATGCCTTAAACAGGCAAATACTCGTTGTTGTGGTAGTAAATGAAACTCTCGGTGATTATTTCGCAAAGGATTCTGAATGTCCAAATCTTACTAGATTTTAAGTTTTTAGTAAATGGCTATAACTACCCAAATCCCCATCCCATGCCTATAACTGATTATTCTTGTTATTAAAGACTCGTTGTTGTGGTAGTAAATGAAACTCTTGGTGATTATTTCGCAAAGGATTCTGAATGTCCAAATCTTAGATTTTAAGTTTTTATTAAATGGCTATAACTACCCAAATTCCCATCCCATGCCTATAACTGATTATTCTTGTCTGGCGGGACGTATACAAAATGGAGATCGTGTATGCAATATAATAGCATTTTACATTTCATTTGAACAAACAGCACGGCACTAATTAAGGCATTGAAACCCATATTGCAACAATGATCATAGATTCCATTATAAAAAGGTTTCCAAATTCCATAATTAGTTCTAGGAGGGAAATGGTTGTGAAATGTATAAACACATCCAGAATCAAAGAACGCAAATTCCAATAATAAAGCAGTGTATTCAGATGCCATGGCTCTGAATGGTTCAATGAACTTAGCTAGAATTTGAAATGGTGTCAGGCTTCAGCTTCCAGATGCATTAGACATGCAATATCCACAAGAAGTGAGGCAGCCAGGTGTGACTATAGTTTCACATGGCTTCATACTTTTCAAAATGGCAAAGCCTTCCCCCCCAATATAAGTAGGATTCTTGCTCAAATCCATGTTGAAAGATTCGACTATTTTTGTGTTAGGTGTCGACTATCTAATGCAACCCCCACGAGGGGGGATTTAAACCATGTTCTTTTGGGTGGTAGGCACACTGCACTACCATCTAACCATTTAAGTGGGTTTAGCTTCGCACTTTTCATTCCAAAAAAATGATTTAAACATAACAGATCTATTGCCCATTACCTATAGATATTGGTCATTAACTACGCATATCAATTGTAACCTTGTGAATTAGTGGTGAAGTTTTTTGGATGCACACCTATACGGTGGCCGTCCTTTTTCCTTTGAAAAAAACTATGCAAATACTTCCCCCAACCATGACCAGCATGTATCAGTAACCCCATTGACAAAACATATAAAAAAGAATGAACTGTTTACTCGTTAAAAGCAGACAAGAAGAAGTATCACACTTGATTTAGAAAGTTTATAAATCAATAATACAACCTGTTGCTAGAAGGAACTCATGTGGATGAAAATCTATGCATTGAATTTGACCCTCATGGCACTTGAAATCATGCAAAAGCTTTCCAGCGGTGAGATCCCAAAGCTGCCAAGACAAGTTTCAGATGTCAATATGATGAACACGGTGAGGTCGACATTTAAGGACAAAATTTCTTTACAAAAATGCTTGAAGTCTGCACCTTAAAATAGTAATATACCGTAAAAGAAAGAAATGCATGTGGTCAAGAATTCATGCAATTAAAAAAAGAGAGATGATTACTGGAAAGCCGTGCAACGCCTATAATTGTTTAAAATGCTAATGTGCACAAAAGAAGAAGAGAACTTCCAAGCCATTACCTTTACAGAATTATCTTCCCCACCAGAAACAACCCATCTTCCATCCGGGGTGAATCTAATGGCATTGACACCTCGAGTGTGCCCTTTGTATGTGTGAATGCATCCTTTCCTCCGTATATCCCATATCTTCAAATTCGTGTCCAACGATCCCGACGCAAAGAACTCCCCAAAAGGATGAAAGTCAACGGAAATACAATTTGATCTATGCCCCGTAAGTGTGCGAACAACTACATGAGAAAGTAACCATTAGATGTGGCACTCCTTGATCAACAATTTAAACTCTGAGAAAGGGTAAGCTGAGTTAATACTCTTCGCCTCCTCCAAATCCCACAACTTTATGGAACCACTGGCTGCCCCTGCAGCTACTAGTACTTCCGAAGAGTCGAAGTTCACGGATTCAATCGCACTCGTATGACCAGATAAAGTCTGCCAAGACAAACAATATACACATGAGCTCAAATATCGGATGCACGGAATCAAGAGAAAATTTTGCAACTAACCAGTATGGCATTGGGTTTCCCAATTGACCATAGATTGACCTTGTGATCCTCCCCTCCAGTTACCAATACCCTCGAAGTCTTTCTGCCAATCTTTAGACAATTAACACTCAAAGAGTGTGCCACAAATTCCTCTGAATTATATCCAGTCAAGGTAATCAAATCCCCCAAACTCAAAGAGCGTCATTGCAAAGAAAAAATGTCAAATTTCCATTTAACAACTGCTGAAAAGAATCGAAGAGCCGGGCCAACAAGGAAACACCCGCAAAGAGATGTCCAGCAGACCAAAACAGTGACTGCATTCAAGTCTCATGCACTTTTCCAATGCCAATCTAATCCAAAACCACAAACTCTTCCATTCCAAAACCAATGCATACCCGCCAGAAAGAAACCACAAACAGATCCAAGATCCAAACTTTGGACCGACCCAATTCGCATCACCACATCTAAAACCAAAATAACAACATTTCCAATCCAAATCATTAAAAAAAAAGGATACGCAGTTTATAAGCTCTCTTGGTGGTGGTCGCCATGGAGACGGCAACAACACTTCTTCTCTGATCTCGCAACAAGAAGCCCTAGAACGCCCTAATCTCCACCGCTGCTCCGTCGTACCAGATCGGGCTCAAGCGCCGGCGCCGCCACAGCTGCCGTGGATTTCGAGGGCAGTCAACGGCATTGGGATGGACAGGAAGGCGCCAAGAACGCGTCTTTCTGAGGTGGGCGCCTCCCAGAGGCCTCCACAGATAAGACCCGCGTGGGCTTCGGAGTGCTGCTCTGCTGGTGGTGGAGTTGGATTGGTGATCTGGGGGTGCAAAGGGACGAGCTCGGTGAGAAGAGGAATGTTGGGTCGTGGGTCTTTGGAGGGAAAGGTGGGATCTTGTGGGAGGGAAGGGAAGGAAGAAGGCGTGGAGGGCTTCCTTGTGAAGAAGAAAGACCTTCTCTCTCTCGGGGGGGGGGGGGGGGGGGGGGGGGTTGTTTGTTCTTGTTAACTCTTGTGGATTAGCAACTGATCCTCTCTCTCTCTTCTTTTATCTTATTCCCACCTCCTTTTTAAACCTTTTTGTTTGAATTTATCTTAAATGACCTCTTGATGCCATGAGTTTATTATTTTGAGTTAAGGGGTTTAAAGAGGAGTTATGATGTCAAATATGATCTTCAAATAACTAATCTTATTGTTTGGTGAAATTTGTAAATGAATGTTCTCTCTTTTTCCTCGTTCTCTTTTAATCTTTGGTAACTTTTTTAGATATAGAAATCTTTATAATATTCAGGGGTATTTTTTGTTGAGAATGTGATTTTCGATGGGTTAAAAAAGATGTTCTTGAGTCTTTTAAGCATACGAAGTCCTGTATTTCTATTTATATATGAGTATATGGATTTAGTGATCAATGACATCGTAATATTCAAGGCGAATGAGAAATTGGTTATAAGATTTTAAATGAAATGGAAAAAGTCATTCTAACTTTATGAGACTAGTTTATTAATGAGCAACATGTTAAAAACTTCTTAATTTTGAGAAAATTTACGAAACTAAAAATGTTAAAATCTTAACTTTACGAAACTAGTTTATTAAAGAAACATGTTAAAAACTTCCTAATTTTGAGAAAATTTTGAGAAACATGTTAAAAATCATTCTAACTTTACAAAACTAGTTTCTTAATGAGAAACATGTTAAAAACTAGTTTATTGATGAGAATTTTGAGAAACATGATGGCTACTTTAAATTCATAAATGGTTTTCAACTTCGAAAAATTAGACGATCGTGGAAAGTGGTTATTACACATGTTTAAAACTTCTTAAATTTGCAGTTGTATCTTTCAAGCCAAATTGTATCCCTCCTCGTCAAACAACAATTAAGTCCCTTCTCATCGATCTTTATAATCTCTTAGGAGTATGTTTTAAAGATGGTAGAATAATGAGGTGAGATGAGAAATGATGATATTTTTTCATGTGTGATTCCCATTTTTTATATACTTGTTTTGATGAGATAAAAGCTAAATTATTCATATTCCTTGTGTAAGACACCAAACGAGCAGATATATTATATTTAAAGTAACCTGTAAGTTCTATTTGAACAAAAAAAATGGAAGATGCTTTGACCACTTAAATACAATCAATGATATTTTTAATGTCTCCCATAGGAAAAAGAATGTGGCACTGCCAACCCTTGGTTGCTTGTTGTGTTTAGTTAACATTAATGATATTTTTAATGACTCTATTCTTTGTTTAATGCTTGAACAACGAGCCTCATGTTGAGATCTGCTAGCTAACTATCATAAGCATTTGAAAAAGGCAATGGATGTGGATTGTTGTGCTCTTTGCACCACCATTAAGAGATAAATTAGTCTAGTTCTAATCTCAAGACACAAACAACGAAGAAATAAAGATTATAACTCATGACTCTATCAGTAAACATGTGGGGATGATTGAAGGAGCATATGTAGTAGCACTCGAAATGCAGTTCGTGAGACTCGAATTTAGTTTTTCTTGCCAAAGCCTCAGGTGTAAAAAGTAGTTGCGCGAAGATTAGATGGTGGTGAAGTTTATACCATGATTGCATGTTTTTCACAATAAATAAGAAATAGCGATCTTCGTCAATACATCCTTCGAATTATATATATCCTAATTAACTTCTTGATCACTGCATAATCAAGCATTTGCCTTCTTATAAACATATTTTATTATGTTTGATTGAGGCCAACTTACTATACCCTGTCTTATATATGTCAATGTCCGCACGATACAATAATATGATTTTCGTTTGCATGTAAGGATAACAAAAAGATGGAAGAAGAAGAAGTAACTCATATGCAACATGTGAACACTCCTATCAAATAATCACAAAAGCAAGGAAATCAAGACCACTTGGGAAAAAAGAATGACTCTAAGATAACAATGTACTAATCATTTATAAACCATGACCTCCATTATTTTATGGTGCATATGATTTCACAAAAGTTGTTGCCAATTGTTACCAACCAACCAACCCATTAAAAAACCCATCCCCCACAAGCTAAGCAAAGCCATTCACAAACATTAGTACTCTTTTAATTAATAAACCTTCCCCAATAAAGGATAGCAAGCCCTAGATGGAACCCAATGTTATCCACTTGCTCCCATTTAGGTGGATTAGGCATGACCTTAAATGCTCCCCATGGATAAAAGTGCCACAACATTACCTAATGAGAGAGAATCATTACAATGCAATAATGTGATGTTGGGTTAGTTTGGGTTAATGTGGGCACCATGTTTATGCATCTTGTGGTTGTCTCCATGTGGGTCCTATGCCTTTGGGATTAAAATAATTGCGAAAGCATCTGGGATATTTAGGTTAGGGAATAGTAAGGTGTACCAATCAAAGGAAATGAGGTCATATCATGTGGTTGGAATGTCCAAGTCAATGCTAAAATCATGTCTTAATTTTATGTAGGACATTGCATATTCCACTCCCACTCTATTCACCTCGTGCCATTGTCCTCTTTCCTTCTTCAAATATGTTGCTTAGACTACATGAGGCCTAATTCATATATAACATACACATAATTAGGGTTAGGCTCATGGTGGTATATCATGGGGTATAGTTATAGTTGGATTAAGAATTTGCCATGACCAAGCAAAGATGTAGAGGTCATGATGCAAAACCATTCTTCATTCCGCAATGGTTGGATGATGCAAAAGGAGGAATTTACATGTTTCGATGACAAACTCTCCCCCACAACAAAATTAGCTTACAGTTAAATATACAATAATGAATAATATTTGTTACTTACTTCTTTTAAATTCACAATGATTGTTATATCGTTGCTATATTTCTAGCAACGAATCTTATAGTAATGGTTATTTGTTGATGTTTTCTTCTAGTCTTTGTTAATTTAGCAATTATTTATACAAAATTTAATGAATAAACTAACAGATAAATATTGTTATATGAATCTTCAGCAAAGAGTGTGGCATTCTTTACTAATTACAACAACAAAAGTTAATTTTACAATGAATAATATCTGTTGTTATATATTTAACATCGGACGATATGACAACGAATATTCAAATTATTCGTTATCATAAATCGATTTTCTTGTAATATTTGAACACTGAAAATTATGATTACAACCAGATTTCGGTATATCGGTATATTGTATGTTGTCATAATATCCATTTTATACAATTTTTGCCATGTTTATCAGTTTCACAAATGATGAATTCTTAATGAATATACCAATGTACATGTAAGCATACACACTTCTATACAACAAAAACATTTTATACATTTTGTGACCACATTTTGTCTAACTAATAAAAGACTATTTATATGTAATTGTATATATGTAAAAGTACTTACGTGGTAATTATTTTAAGATAGATAACGCGAATGCGACGGATAGAGATGATAACCATTGTTTGAAGGAGGAGAGATGAATAGAAAGATTGTTATACAACCTCTTAACAAATAAATTAACATGCATGTACTTATACAAGTTTATCTCGAGAGAAGTCCTCAACCTTAAATCCTAGCTCCAAATCTCAAGTGGCATTAACAAAGTTTTTTCTCAAATTAAATAGGGTTAGCTATGTAGATTCTTTACCTCCATTTATATTTATCTTGGGTCAATATTGAGCTTAGATTCAAAAAATCAAGATCCTTCTGTATAGTCACATTCCAATACTTCTTGAGCATTCTTCATCCTCTCTTAGCCGGCTCAACATCCCAAAACTCGCATCTTCTAACTAAACATCAACTGACCTCCTTTACATATAACCAAACCACCTTAAGCAATTTTCTCGCATCTTATCTTCGATAGAAGATACACTAACTTTCCTTCTTACTGCATCATTCTAAATCCGTTCTTTACGTGTCTATGTTTGTGTGTCTACGCATCCACCTTAGCATTTTCATTTCTGCTACTGCAATATTCTGCATATGTTTATGGTTCATAGGACAACATTCAGATCCATAAAGCGTAGCATGTCTCACAGTTGCTTGTAAAACTTTTTTTTGATTTTCAAATGGATTTTCTTATCACAGAGAACGGTAGATGCTCCTCTCTACTTTAGACATTCTGCATTTATTCTATTAGTAGCATCTCTATCAATTTGTACATCATGTTGGGAAATAGATCCCAAATATTTAAAAGAATCTCTCTTCTGAATGTTAACTAAACCAATATCGATTAAAATTTACTCGATTTTTTAAAATAAAAATATTAAAATCGCAATTAAGCAAGCCATCGTTTTTCGATTAAATGTCAACCCTTGTCAAAGGGTGCAAATGCAATTTAGATAAATTAAAGACGAAAGCGACTAATAGGTTATTACTGGCCTAAGCTTTTTCCTTAATAAAAGATTTTCGTGGGGCATACGATCATGGGAAAATTATTATATTTTTCTATACTCGTCTTTTGGGTTGTATGACAGTGTCTTCCAGTAATAAGGTTGGAAAATATTGATAAAATGTTGAAGTTCGTTATTTTAAAAAATAGATTCATACAGCTGCGAATGAGTACGATTTTATATTCTCGAATTTTAGTAAAAGATCACATCCAAGTCTCTCTCAAAAATAATATATATGCATATATAGTGAACTCCCATGGCCATATGTTCGATTTCCCTGGATGTTAGACATCGGTTGTAGAAAAGATAATTACAATACAATTAAAATTATCAATACACTACAACAAAATTGAGTTATAGTAATGTTTTTTTTTTCAAAATCCGCCACTAAATTAGCCGTTGTTAAATATATAACGACGATATTATTCATTGCGAAATGAGTTTTCTTACTCGAAATTAGCAACGAATATCATCTCTGTGGTTACATTAGAAGCGGTCCATATAGCGACGATTATCTATTGTTATTTTTGAAAATATCAACTAATCATCACTAATTTTTTAGTTCAAAATTTAGCGACGATTAATTATAAGTTTGAAAAATAATAACGGATAAGCATCGTTATGTGGACCGTTGCTAATGATATAGTGACATATATGATATTCGTCGCTAATTTTGAGTACGAAAAATTATTTCGCAACGAATAATATCGTCATTATATATTTAACAACGACTAATTTAGTGACGGAATTTGAAAAAACCGTCACTATAGCTCAATTTTTTATAGTGATAGTGACGATTGGTAGAGGATATTCAGCGACAATATTATTTGTTAAGGTGGTGTTTTTATACTTGAAATCACCGATGAATGCCATAATGTTATGTCAGCAGTGATGGTGCGTATACTCTGCAAGAAATTTGATCTAAGATAATATATAATTTGAATATCCATTGTCATATTTTCTGATGTTAAATGTATAACAATAAATATTATTCGTTGTAAAATCAACTTTTGTCTTATAATCAGCAACATATGTCATATTCATTGTTGAAGATTCATATAACAACGACTTACATGTTGGCTTGTTCGTCAAAATTTGTACAAGTCGCTGTTGAATTTATCAATGATTAGAAGAAAATGTCAATGAATATTTATTGTTATATAATTCGTTGCTAAAAATTTAACAGTGAATGCAATAGTCCTTGCAAATTTAAAGAAGGAAGAAATGAAATTACTCATTGTTATATATTTAGCTACGAATGATATAGCAATGAATGTCAAATTCTTCGTCACCTTTGGTCAATTTTGTTGTAGTGGGAGCAATGTTTATCCACTGCTATTTTTTAAAAAATTTAACCATTTTTCGCTAATTTTTTTAATTCAAACTTTAGCAAGATAAGTTTTTTAAAAAAATACAACAAATAGTCATTGCTATATGAACCATCTTTAATGATAAAGCAACAGATGCGACATTCATCACTATTTTCGAGAATAATAAAGCAAACATCGTAACGAATAATATCCTCATTTTATGTTTAACAAAGGATGATATAGTGACGGATTTTAAAATCCATTTTGTTACAGTATCAATAACTACAGAAGAACATCCATCCCATGAAATATTTACATGTCCTCTCTCTAATTAAGAAGCCTTTTTTTCAGTCCAATCTAATCAGAACCAAACGTGTTCTACTCCTCCAATTGGTTAAAAAAGAAGGTTAACATAAACCTAATTAATTAGTTATTTTATCATAAGTACAATTACGAAAATCATGAGTTATATATAATCCTTATACATTTTAATAAAAATACAAAATGTCAACCTCCCAACAAATCCTTGTGCAATGTCGGTGCAATCAAACGACAAGGAAATGTGATCTCCATGTGGCAAATACGACAAAATATATGAAAAATAAGAGAATTGGTTTTGTCGATATGTGAATATGCCAATAGCTAAGGTTGACACCCCAACCCCCATTTCATGTGGGTTGGGAGGTACCCATTCCATAGACAGCTACTTTGCTTAATCTTCCTCGTTAATTAATTAATTAATTGAAATTTTATCATTGTGCCTCCTCGAGTTTTCACAAACACACTCATGCATCTGCATCTATTGTTTTTGCAATAATAAGTTTTCCTATATTCTTACAAAATTTACAGTATTATTTTTCTATGTGTAATGTAATATAGGAGTATACGTGTAATAAAGGAAGGGTAATACTGCAAATTTCGTAAGATATAAAGCAGAAGTGTTATTGCAAAAAAAGGTGATGCATGAGTGTACTTGCAGAAACTCGGAGGAGCACATGTGTAAAACTCCCTTAGTTATTTGGAGATTAATTACAACCTTAATTATAGTATGTTCAACTATCCCAATCTGCGTGTTTCACATTTCATCTTGATATTTGATGCATATGCTAATGCAATTATATAAAGTTTTAGAGATACGTTGCAGTTTGAAATGGTATTTTAGAATAAGAAGAAAAAAACCCTTCGCACTAATATCGAAGAATACGGATTTTATAAGAGAATATAGTAGGGGAAAAAGGTGTATGTTCCTTGGGTGTAACTAAGTAACATGTTCTCACCTTTTTTCTTCTGTATTTTTTTTACTTTTCTGAAATGAAATCTATTGGAATTTAGATCACAATATGTCACCATTGTGTCATTAAAAATTCGAAATTGGTCGAAATTGACCCCTTTCATTAAGACTGTCAAATTTTAATGGTCTCAGGATTGTCGAAATTGACCCCTTTCATATGGAGGGCATAGGAGTCTGTTTTTGATGAAATTGGAATGACATGTTAAGGGATATAGAGATGAATATACATATTTTTATTTTCCAAAAAAAATAAAAAATAATAAGAGGAAAATTGGGTTGGGAGTAGCCAATTCACTGCACCCAAGATGTAGCCTCATTTAACCCATATAGTAAACTACTCACTAAAATTTGTTGAAGTTGGCGATTATATATAGAGCAAAAATTGAAATACAGGCAAGGCATTAACACATGGAACTTTTACATTTGTACCCTTTCTAGTTTTCCAATAACACATATGTTTCTAAGGCTTTTCCAATCAACATGGCACAAAAGAATTCACACGATTGCCCCTCCACTAGTATAATACAGGGGTACAAGTATAATTATAAAAAAGTTAAGGATGCAACTGTTATTGGAATAACTTGGAATCACAACTGAAAAACCACTTAACATATTATGAAGTTATAATGTGTGTATGTTTTTAAGGAAAATGGACATATGTTGCCGTGAGCTGAAGAAAAATTTGTGTTCATTGCATCGCATCCACCCTTTATTCTCGAGCTTTTTCCCAGACAGGGCATGACCCTGTCTGGAATGTCCGAGCAGGACATGGAAGGGACCAATATTTTTATCAGGGCACGGATCGACAAACGGTTCGCCTATCGGCGAACTGTTCGCTGATCAACCCCCAAATTTCACATCAGTGGGAGCTTAATGAGAACCAATGATTAGCATTAAATACATTCGGCAAAACATTCGCCGATCCAGTTCGCACCCTTCCCTCCTATTTCTCACCCCTTGCCTCAAACAATTAAAAAATTAAATAAAAGAACAAAAATACTAAGTCATAAATGGGGATAATCAAAAAAATAATATATTAAAAATTAGAAATAAAATGCATGTTAAATATAATATTTAGTCTATACAGATACATATTCCTTAATATAATTAAGGAATAAATACTTAACAAATAATTAAAACGGGTAATAAATAATTAAATCACTGCCATTATAATTTTAAAATTATTAAAAATAATGTACCAAATATTTAATAGTTGTTAAATAGTTTCAAGATCTTCGATTTTTTTCCTAACACATGTTTAAGAAAGGAGTACGCACTACCATTACAATTGGAAAGTAAAAAGACGATCTATCGTTATCTCTATTTCATACTCCAATTTTAATAATTAAATGTTACAAATGCGAAGTAAAAAGATCGCATCTATCATTACATTAGATAACATGATTTTAACAAAAAAGTACAGTACATTGATGATCTTAATCATCTCCTCGATCCGACTCGTTGTCCTTGTAGTACGCTCAGATGTGCGCACTTCAATGCCATTATGTAATGCAAATCAACTAAGTCAACATACATATCTTCCTTCTCGTCGTACATTTTCATGAGCTGGGAGGTCTCACTCTGAGAACTCTCAACCATATGTGGAGGTATTGACAGTGGTGAGTAGTCTGTGAACGACGAGTCAATCGACTGAAGCGGTTGAGGTAACGATCGATCTTCTAATAGATACTCCGTAGAAGCATCTGATAGCTATGAGGTCAGCTCCCATCTCTGAGTTGTGGAGAGCATCCTCTCTTGGAACTGCAAAAACTCAACCTCCACCTCGCAGTGGCTATGGTGAAGCAAGTAGAGCATGGCGTGATGCATTAGCACTGGACGGTGCATGAACCATTAGGAATCGGTTCGCCGAAAGATGCATTGACTCACGAGCTGTGAATAGAGTTTTCGTCATAACCTACAATAATAATACAATAGCATTAGAAATCCAATAAAAAGAGTTATCTTAAGTTCGTTAAAAATTGCACCCAATATAGAATTGAAATATAGTAATATGAAGATTACTTATGGATTTTGTCACGCTTACAGATTATATTTGAGTTTGTATGGGGGCATAATATGGTCTTTTAGTATTAATATGGAAGCATGCTAGTATATTGCATCAAAATCAAAATAAACGATAATACTGTCAATATTTTATTAAGTAGAATAAGATTGTTGACATAAATTATCATGAATCAAAAAAATCTGTGTGCCCGACGGAAGAGTGATGATATATTAACCCTATGACCTAGACTACCACCACTGGTACCGCCCTCACTCTCTTCACTTGATTCTCGTAGTGGTTGTCGTGGTGTGTCCCTAACTGATGAGGCTCTATCAGTCTGTAGAGGTCGTTGACGATGATGTGATGGTGGTTGCTTTGGCTATGGTGCATGTTGTTGCGGGTAGATCCGCATCATATCTGGCAGAGGTGTGCGTTAGAGATTCTGAAATGCAGTCACACGGTTGGAATCTGCGTAATAGGAGAATCCAGTCGATTGATGTGGAATAAAATCATTGGTTAAGAATTGTGTGAATGTATGCGTCTGTGGGGGCAGGCTAGGGTTTAGACCCCAAAAATCACCAGCTTGTGAAGGTTGCGTAAATTGTGCCTAAGAAGGTCCCACCTTGTCATCATTTCTACCAACAACATTTCAGTTGTTGTGCGTGAAAAGCATATGTTTGAGAAGCAGCGTCATGTTGCGCTTGTGGTTCAGGGGCATGGAAAGGGACCACATAATGCTCAGTAAAGTAAGAGTACCTCGGATTGTACTGCCTCATTTGATCCGCCAATGCAGAGTTTTGTAATGCGGAGTCAAGTAAGCTAATTACATTCTACAACTCTGAGCTTCATTCATAGTCCTCAAGAATCTCACGAACTTTGTACACACTCTGTACCTTTAAGTAATTCATACATGACTAGAAAGTTACACACTTACCCCTGGCCTAAATCTGGGAGCGTAAGGCTCGTATGTAAAGTGTGGTGGTAGGATCGAAGTATGTATCCATCGTCGTGTAATATTCCAGCACCACTGCATGTATGTTTGCAGTCGCTGCTCATCAGATTCTGTCGAAGCTCTTTCCATCACCATGGTTTGACGACGTTGATTCCACTGAATGATTTATTCTCGGAGCCTATCAAAGGCATTTGATCTGGGATATGAGATCACAGATCAAATTATCTCATATAGCGATCTGGCACGTGCATCACCACTACATTAAAGCAAATTAGCATCATCTGGGACCTTCACAATTCCTGTCCCTCTTGACAGATAGCGGGTAGGGTATTTATGATATCCATATCATATGGAGATCACCGCATCTGCTAAAAGTCAGTGATAACTTTTTTCATATTAGTCCAAAAAACGATATATTTACGAAGTGTACGGACCGTACCTGATGCTCGTCCTGTGTATCCAACTCATTGTGGTAGAATGTCAGGTTCGTTGTTTGGACATTATGAGCGAACGATCTGCATCCTAATGTCCATCTGTTATATCCATGTGTTAATATCAAACAATCAATTTTTGGAGTACTTACATATCATACCTGCAAGCGCGTGGACCTTGGTTCAAAACCGTTGGATCCATTCTATATGGTCGGGGCACCTCGATGTGTATGTGCTCTCAAGACCAAGTCTGCAGTGAGGTCAGAAAATCATAACATCTCATGCATTTCCCCAATGAACAATCATCCAATTGTTGATATAACTGGGCAACGAGTTACACTCGAAGTAAGGTACACTAGAAAGACATAAAAAAATAAAAAAAACATTGTACAAAATCTTTAAATGCTCTAGTTCAAACTGGAGCATATACATCATTCAACAATCTGATCCCTTAAAGTTATATTAGAACTTCACATCATCCCTTTTGTATCAAATCTTGGGTGTAATTATATTCAACTTCCGCATGCATTATATGCTTATAAAAGATTATTATAGACAAAGACATTATATTACATTATTAAACTCGAAATGAAATTTTTTTAAAAATAATGTATAAATATTAAATCATGCATTCACTTGGGAGATGGAGCTTGCAAGAGAGAAGGTGAGGGCATGAATGAGGAATGAGGAGATTGAGAATGAGAGAGAGAGAGAGAGAGAGAGAGAGAGAGAGAGAGAGAGTTTGAGGGAGAGGGTGAACGATGGATGGGTGGGAAGTGAGGGGGGCGGGAGCGAGAGCGGCTTAAATAGACACGAGATGGGCGTCATTCGTCGGTTGGCGAATGGTTCGTTGATCAACGAACGGTTCACCGACTGACTGGTTCCACAAATCTCGGGCACACACGTTACACCTTGGGAGGAGTCGTGTCGGGAGTGAGCGTTGAATTGGCATGTAGCAGGTTTATCGACAAACAGTTCACTGATCGATGAACCGTTTGTTGATCCATGCTCTGACAGGGAAATTGATCCCTACCATGTCCTGACCGGACATTCCGAATCGGGCCAAGCCCTGGGTAGCTGAGAGGTGGAAGTTACATGCAATTGATTTGCACACTCCCTTGTCTCATGTTTTAATTAAGCGTAAAATAATTATCCTAAAAGAAGCTATTCATCTCAAACTACGATTTACCGATCATTGTGTAAAAATGTAAACTATAACGTAAAATTGACATTATTTGTAAAAAAACACTTTAGAAATTCTAAATACGGAATTTTCGTGTAAAATCAGATATATGCATGCAACGATTTGTGTGTATATATATATATATATATATATATATATATATATATTTGAATTGGTAATACTAATGTGCTTGCAACATAGAAATCAATAATCTGCCTATAAATTCTTAAATAAAAACGGTGTGTTACTTCCAACAACAAAAAGGATAGAAGTAGATGTTTCAAGAAAAAAGAGGAACTTTTAAGTGCCTAATAGCTATTGGTATTCATAAACATTCATTACAAAAATAAACACAAAAATAATCATACAAAAATAAATAAGATCTATCAAGTTCCGACTTCCTTAGTCGGTAGAGCAATTTTGTTATACTTACATCTAATGAAATCCACAACCATCACATGCATATTATAACTACTTATGAAAAAAATCATCGTAAGAAAGTCATCCATTTCGAGCAATGATTTAAGGATTTTCATTACTTGTGCCATTTTTAACTTATGCAATATCAGTTATGTCTCTCCTTTTGTTGTAATATCAGTTGTGCCCTTGATTTCTTACCAAATCCACAATTTCATCCTTCCATTAAGGTAAAGTATGGTCATAACTGATATTATGAAAGGACATAACTATGAATTTTATAAGAAGTCAAGAGCGCAATCGATATTACAAAAAAGAGAATGTCATGACTGATATTACAGAAGTTAAGAGGGGTACAAACAATAAAAAATCTTGATTTAATGATCACTGTGTAAAAATGTAAAACTAACACCATGTAAAGTTTATATATTTTGTAAAAAAGGAGAGCACATACTTCGTCACATGTAAGATACAAAAAGGATTCTATATGTGCCTCGATTATTTTGGTTAAGGTACTCATTTTAAAATGTAACAATAAGAATACTAAAGTTTGAATTTTAATGTTCAATATCTACATAAAAGGACTATGCAAGATTTTGAAAACGTGTATTTGAGACAAAATAATATTATCGGATCCTTATTTGTTCCGTTCCAAAAATGAGCCTCGTAAATGGAATTCTAAAACATATATGCGACTCTTTTTTTTATCATTTATCCTAATAAAAATAGTTGCTTTATGCGTGCCTGCGTGGACATGTGCGTGGGCATGTATGAATAGGAATCAATCTCATCCGTTGATTTCAAGAAATTTAAAAGTATATCGAAATTTAGGTTTAAACCAAATAATCTAACCACCTTAATATCAATTTTACAATTATCAAACAGATGTGGGAACCCAAGGAGTGGTCTGGTGGTAGAGCAGTGTGCTTCCACTTTAAAAGACCCGTGTTCGAATCCCAATGGGAATGTTCCGGACTCCCGAAATTACCGAGCCTACTATTGAAAAAAATAGATGTGGGGCAATTTTCAGATGTTGTTTACATAGATAGCAACAACGATCATATATTGAACTTGGCAAGCAAGTCCTGAGTAGTTATTTATTACTTAAAAGCCAAAGGAAGTAAGTCAACCCTACGTCTAAATCTTGTGACTAGAATTTTTGGTGAAAAGAAGATTTGATACCCCCATCCACAAACAAAATTTAAATATTTTTGTTTAAAGAGTTTCTCTTGTTTGCCCCCATTGTTGGAAAGGAAGTGGTATCGAGATCAACATGAGATAATGAAAATTTTAATTCAATCGAGCAGTCTTTTGATTTAGGATGATACGGTTAATAAACGAAGTCGAATATGGTTCTCAAGGCTTTAAGCTAGCATGCCAAGTACTTAAATCTAGAAATACATGGACTTTTTTTAGCATGAATGTATTCAAGTATATCCAGAAAAGTCACATTAAAAGATCTACCACCAAATAAAGGGTCATACCTAAGAGATGAATGTTAGACTGTTAACACATTTTACTCCAGAAAGCTGGCTTTTGCATCTTAACTTCATTTTAAATGAAACTATCTTCATTAGATAGATAAATTAATTCCAAGAACAATAAAGGTGATTTTGAAGAATTTTGAGCTTGTATGGAAAAGATATTGGCATGTGAAGTCCATTTTATGGTTTTTTCACGTGTATCCTAGTCACGCCATGCACTATTTTCTTGAAAATTATTTTTTATATTTTTTATGAATTTTTATGTACAAGTTTTGTGTGTAATATTTCATTATTTGAGGTGTATAAAATGTAAAATAAAATAGATGAATTGAGTTATATACAACTAATAAATTAGGGTTTGTGTATAAGTTTCTGTGCATTTATTGGCCCTTTATCCTCCTAATTTACTCCTAATCGACAAAGTCAATATTTACTTGGCTTCAGGGTTTAGGGTCATTAAGTATTTTCAATACTTCACTTCTTTTTCTTCTTTCCCTTTATTCTCTTATTTTGGGTTTAAATACATGTAATGATGCAATATTTACATGTCAATTATTGAGTGTTATTTCAGGTGTTTTTGTGATATATATACATACATTTACAAAGGATTTAAGGCCATAATAGATGAATAAAGGTGATAAAATGTAGATTCCTCAACTTTTCCTTTGTATTCGTCTATAGCTTGCACGTTTCAAGTAACTTCCACTACTCGCTAGATATCCCAAAGTGATCTTTATATTTCCTTCACCAATAAAAAGCTTATGGAAGTACTGCATCCATCTAGTCTCTATATCCTTCTGAGTAACAAGCACACGACCTTACTCATCCTTAATGCATCTCACTTGAGAAAGGTTTTTACACTTTTAGTCTTTCTTTCTCTTGCCCTAACCAACCTGAATATATCCTTCAGGCCATCCTTAGAGTCAAGATTTTTATACGAAACTCCACAAGCTTTTGACTTAGATTCACTTATGACCTTATTTTTTTCCTTCTTCACTATTTTTAGTTTGTGATATATTCATATGTTCTATCCATAGACGTAGTTTTAAGGCACATTCTTTTAGTTTTGAGCTTCTCTTGCATCCATCCACTCCAATACCAAGCCTCCTTTTGGCCAGGAGCTCCTCCTTTTGATTCACATAGCATCTCTTTGGCTACCCTTCAGATACAAGATAATATCGCCTTCCATATCTCATTTGCACTTCCGTTACAATCCCATAATATGTCTTCCAAAATCTTCTCTATGAAGACTTGATTGCTTCAATTGAAGATTACACCATCTAGTTCTAGTGATCTTGAAGATCCTCCTTTTAATTAACAATCCTTTTATTTGTACATCCATGACTAACAAGCAATGTTGGGTGGTCAAACTCTCTCCTGGAGTTACTTTGCAGTCTTTGCAACACAACTGATCTCTTATCCTCAATGTAAAGTAATCTATTTGTGTTCTAGTTGAGCCATTCTTATAAGTAATAAAATGCTCCTCCCTCTTCTTAAAGAGAGTGTTTGCTATGAAAAGATCAGAAGCCACTACAAAATCCAGAATGACTTTTCCCTCTTCATTTCTATACACTCCATGAACACTAGAATACCCGAAGCACACTTTCCCACATGTCCATTAAGATCTCCACATAGGCAAATCATATCTCTTTGTGGGATTCCTTGCATAATTATTTCATCTAAACCACTTTATAGTGCATGAACTGAGATGATATTCATAATTTCTTCTTTGATAATCACTTTTAGAAAAATACAGATCCTCGAATCTTTGCACCTCAACCACACAATCCTTCAAATCCTTATGAACAACCACTCCATGACCATTTTGTCCTTATCTTTGCATGAACACCAATGTAACGTCCCAGGCTTAGCTTCTCGATCTGTTATCGAGGAAAACTGAAACCAGACAACTTGTTGGGTTTAGGCCCAAATGGATCCGTTAATAACTCCCCAAAATGCTTAAGCCCAAGTTATCAAGTAGTAATCCCCACCACTTGTAATACACTCTCACACTTTGTGAGTTTTAGATGTGGGACTATTATTAGGGGTATGGGTGTTACAACATCCACCACTTATACTCGCAAACGTCCTTGTTGCAACATGGTCCATCACTTATTCCCAGTGACAATGGCGGTTGCACGCTCCGGTAGCCATTTTCTCCTATCTCTTTATAGGGGTGGCTCTACCTCTTGGGTAGCTCTTTCTACTATAAAAGAGAAATTAGCTCTGATACCATTTGTAATGTCCCGGACATAGCTTCCTGATCTGTTATCGAGGAAAACTGGGTATGACAACTTGTTGGGTTTGGGTCCAAATAGATCCGTTAACAACTCCCCAAAATGCTTAAGCTCAAGTTATCAAGTATTAATACCCACCACTTATAACAACCTCTAACACTTTTTGAGTTTTAGATGTGGGACTATTTTTAGGGGTCTATGTGTTACAACCAAAGTTTAAAGCATGTTTTCTTGATCTCCCTTGCTTCATCCCCAACCTATTTTGTCTCTTGGAGACATGGTATCTGAATCGTCCTTCATTTCATCATATCTATTATCTCCGTCAATTTACCAGTCAAAGTACCAATATTCCGACTACGTATCCGCAACTTCCTTTGCGGCATCTTTTGGACTAACTTCTTTACTCGTATGTGTCCATCATGCGAGAACCTTGTAAAATTTGGACTGCATCCGGGCAGCGATGCAGTGGAACTAGATTATTTACTCACATGCGTTCCTCTTGCGAGAACTCTTGTAATTTTTAAACTACATCCAATTAGCAATTGTAGCAGCCATTGCCAACTTCTCTCTGCATTAGGGCAATGCAATGTGTCGCTAGTAGGGAACACCCCAATGAAATCTAAATGTTTGCTTAAATCCATGTTCAAAAGATCCGAATTTTACTGAGACAAATTCCTAAATAGTGTTTAGGAATTTGTCTCAATTGCATTGTCTATTAACCACCTAATGCGCATCCATTCTCAATTTACCTGGGCTTGGAGCTGGTCATGGCTGAGTTAAAAAATTAAATAATTATATACATAAAAATACATGTATTTACATGTATAAAATACTTATATACAAAGTATAGATATTTTAAATTATTTATTTTTACAAAATACATTTTATTTTATATTTTATTATCTAAATAACAATTTGGGGATAATAAAAATATTTTTATTTTATTTTTATGAATTAGTTTAATGGTACAAATACGTACAAGTATGTACATAATAGGTACATTATACTCATATACAAGATATATATCTTTAAAGATTATTTGTAAATATTTTATTCATTTTACATTTTATTTATTTACAACAAATTAAAATCATTTTAATTATATTTTTATGGATTTTTATAAAAGTATTTACAAGAATAAATAAATAATAATATTTACAATATAGATATTGGCTACATGTATAATAAATACAATTACTTATTTTTATTTCTTTTTAGCATTTCTAATTTTTGATAATTTTAGTAAATATAATAAAAATCTTAATGTGTTGGAAATAAATAAAGTATAAAATAAATAAAATATTCACAGATAATCATTAGAAAATTATAAGTCTTGTATATAGGTATAGTGTACCTATTTTGTATATACTTGTATGTATTTATACTAATAATTAATTCATAAAAAATAAAATAAAAAAATATTTTTATAACCATTAAGTTATTTTTAAATAAAAAACATAAAATAAAACATTTTTTGTAAACATAAATAAATTTAAAGTACGTATACTTTGTGTATATATATACATGTAAATACATGTATTTTATGTATTTAACTATTTAAATTCCGTATTAATTTATTTAAAGTTACCATAAAATAAATAATTAAATTATAAACATTTTGTATTTTAAATAGTTTTCAATTCAAGCTCATTTATATTTATTTTCTAATCATTTCTATTTATTTTATTTATTATTCTATCTTTTCTTCTTGTCTTATTCAAGCTCGTTTCCTGTTGACCCAAGCGTGGTTTTGTTGATTGAGCATGTCAACTCCCCCTTTCCCCTCATTTCAACCAAGTCCAGTGCCAAACCGTGCTTCGTCTCCAATTGCTCTAACCTGATTACCAATGCCATTCAACCCAATTTCACTGCTTGGTCATCCTACTTCCATCCGTGATCCACACTCGAATAAATTCTCCATGATCAGATCAGCTCCTTGCACTAAAAATTCTCCTCCTTCTTGAGCCTTCTCTCCATCTTTAAATACACTCCCATATCTTCATGCCCTGGTTGATCCGTCTTTAATCTCATTTTCTCCATGAGCTCGAGCATCAGGTTGGTTCTATTGGCAATTAGTGACATAAATTGATCCTCTGCGACCAGGAGTGAGAGAGAGATATCAGAGGCGTTATTCATCTTCTGGTGAACCCATTTCCCTTCCAATTCTTTCTTTGTCATGTAATTTATGTTAAATTTAGTTTCAATTCCTTCCACTTTCATTTGATTCAAATATGATAGCAGTAGAGTATATCCAATATCCGATCGAAATTGATTTGGTTTTGATCCATTTTGATCACCATCTCATCACGACCACCCCACTTCTCCGCACCTTCCTCCTGCATCTGTTCACCTGAGATCGATCTAGATATGAGACTACTGGGTCTAAATCCTCCCTATAAGCAGAGATCCTACCCATTTAAGCACCCCTTGTTCTTCGTTGAATACAAAGGAAGTAATGAACTTCCATCGCGGGGAAAATAGCAAATTTTTTGCATAAAAATTTGTATGTTCATCGTATGAACATGCAATTTAAACACAACAACTTTATACTTTGGGAAATCATTAATTTAGGAAAATAATTTTCTTATTGTGGTTTCTAATATTCTAATGAATATTGATATGAGATCAGGGTTACCTTTTAAAGTGTTAGTTTCTAATGCAAGAAACCTTCCGAATCAAGTTTGATATGCACTTGCTTCTCTCGAGGACACGATGATGAGTCGCATAGCACAAACTTCGATGTCGACTTCTTAAACTTGTGCATGCGAGGATGATCACGCTCATGATACCATTGCACAAAATTGATCCTTCTTCATGCACGAGGAGCATGGAGAAGGAGGCGATCTTTTTCTCTGCAATGAGGAAGAATGGTAGAGTCTTGGCAAGGTGGATGTGTAGGGCTTAGAAGAGGAGACGTGCATGAGAATCAATTTCTCAAGACTCTTCTTTTCTTCAATTTTCAAGTCAATAGGATAATGGGAGGAACGATCATGCTTTGGAAGAGAGGCACAACCCTCTCTTTTATACCCATGGTAGATGTCTATGAGGAGTCTTCTCCTCATAGTTGACATCCACTATATGGTCCGTTTGCATTGTGGATCAATGGTTATAATCAAGTCCTTATTCAGCAACAAATAGGACTTATATTTCTTTTAATTTATCAATTAATTAAGCAACAAAATCATCAACAATAAATATGATTATGGTGGACGTCTATGCTTCTCCAAGCATGGATGTCCACCTTATTCTAAATCTTATTGACGGAGTTATTGTTTAATTATCACCAAGATAATCCAATCATCACAATTGGTTATTCTATGAGAGAACACTCGTAAATTATGAATCTTATTCATAGATTCAAATAAAAATATAAAACTAATTTACATTTAAATTCCAATATAAACCATATTCACATAAGTGTCTTGAGATAATTATATCAGTTAAATTCATATAAATATTAATTATTATGAATCATTTTTCATATTAATTAACGAATTATATTTGTGAATCATGTTCATAGAAACATCCTTATGCAAAATTGATTGTGACAATAACAATTATTGTCTCAATAATGACATCACATAGTACAAAACCTAATCCAGTTAGGACTCGTGAGATAGAAACTCAAATACTTGGAGATAATATCGAGGAGATCATACTTTCTATGTATAGTGACTTGAAATTTGGAAAACTATCATTTGAGGGTTTATACCACTTTTAGAGAAAAAGTGTCACTTAGAAATATTCAACTCGAACTGAAATGATTCACACTCTAAGTGAGCTCAGTGAAACACATTACACTCTCCATGAGTTGGAGAATGTATCAATGAGCTGAATGCAGATTCCTTGACCATTTCTAATCATAGTTCAATCTATTTGGAGCTTAGAAATGAGCTCAAGAAGGATGTTCATCTCCATTTCCATCACATTTCATTGCCCACCATATGGAGATTAAAATTAGAATTGAACGCTAGATTTAAATAAAATAAGACCCAATCCAATAAATTCTCAAATCATCAAGCTAAGAAGTTGAACCACTAAAATCCATCCAGTTACATCATTCCCTCCGAATGGAAGTATCATGGTAGATGAACTATTAAGATAGATTTAATCATGGATATTCTCAATACCCATTCATTCATCATACTAGAAGACTATGATATATCCGAAGTTCAAACACTAGCTTGATTGTCTTCTTCATAGCATATCAATAAATTTATCATTCGATAATTGGGCGATAATATTAATCATATATTTTTTTCCAAAATCATATTTTAATATACCAAATTCGTGTCTTATTTTATAAACAAAACGACCGTGCATGGAATTCATTATAATTGCAAATCATCTATTAAATGAGCTCTGTCTCCCGGTTCATATAGTATGAGCATGTGTGATTCCTTTAAGAGAACATACTTCTCACATGTCTTCATATGCACACCAACTCGTTGATATATGGACCTTGATTAGGCCATCAACTTATTGATCTGTAAAATGTGCATACTTATAAATATAGATATATATCTATCTCTGGTCAAAGGATGTGTGCATGATTGTGACAGTTACAATTCAGATATTAGTTTAACTCGACCTCATCAAGTCAACTCTTTGACTTGACTATTCCAGCACTTTCGAATCACTATTTATATGTAGAGGACATACATCAGGAAGCCGGTCAGAAATAGTCTTTAGAGAAAGATTGGCATCTCTTTCCCAGACTAGATATCATTATTGAATATTACATATTAATGTTAGTTATGTCTTCCCAAATGCATGGTGTTTAATATGTCTACGGTACATAAATCCTAATTGTACAAAAGGACCTTCATATTAAGTGCATTCGCAAACATTCATTTCAGATGGACACGATAAAATAATAACTTTTATTACATTAATGGGTTGCCAAGGACTTACAAGTCCAACAGAATAACCACTGGCCCAAGTGTCTTCTTCAAACTCCAATAATTTCCAGGTCACCTGGAGTTCACATGTCTTTACAATAGCCGATCGAAGCCTTCATTAGACCTTGAGCATCATGCATCGTGAGGAACATCTCCATCTCTACTCTCGGGACTCGGATTCACTCTTAATCGTCCTGGAGCTGCTATCCCTATTCAAGGTGCTGAGATTGGTAAACGAATTATCATTGAAGAAGATTCCATTGCACATATAGATGAGTGGAGATAGATAAAATCTTCCTTCAGATATATGGAGTGCACAGGGTGCAATATGCACATGGTGCAATATAAACATATATGTCGGTTTCTCTAAATTCATTAAAAACTACAAGTGATTTATATCTTCTTCATTTATGACTGCGATTCCCATGAATGTTGCATAAGCATTTGTTGATCCTCGATAGATTCGTGTCATGGAAGAAGAAATGAGAGTTCTTAGAAAAATGATACCTCAGGATATTGTGGACATCCCTGAAAAGGTGCATATGGTTGGATCAAAGTGGTTGTATACTATAAAGAACAAGGTAGATGGACAAGTAGAGAGATATAAAGTAGGAGTTTTTGCAAAGGGGTTTATTTAAAAATACAGTGTTGATTAATTGGACACTTTTGCTCATGTAGCGAAAATGAATAAGATGTGTGTTGCTCTTTCTCTTATCATCGTCAAGGAAAGAAAACTTCGTCAAATGTATATAAAGAACACCTTTTTGAATGAAGATTTCCATGAAGAAGTTTACATGCATATGCCAACTGGGTATGGAAAAGACAAAAAAGTGTTGCAAGCTAAAGAAGGTGATATATGGTCTAAAAAAGTCGCCAAGAGCTTGATTATAGAAGATTAGAGTTGCAATGATCAGATTGGGCCATCGCCAAGAAAATAGGATCACATTATCTTTGTTAAGAGGAGAACAAATAAATTTGCTCTTCTTCTCGTTTATATTGATGATATATCGCTACAAGTGATGAAGAAGAGGAGATTGTTAGGAAAACTTGCTGCAACATTATGACTTGAAAATTTTTGATAACTTGAAGTACTTCTTCATCATTAAAATATCAAGATTGTTGGATGGACTTGTTCTGTCTCGAGGAAAGTACAATATCGATCTCTTAGAGGAAACTAGAAAGTTGGAAACTAAACCTACCACCACTCCCTATGAGGAAAATCACATGATGGAAATCAAATATTGGAAGTAACTTAAAGAGTCTTCAATGAACCAATACCATAGACTTATGGAGAAGCTTTTTTTCCTCGTTTTCACCATATTAGACATCACCTATGGTGTAAATGTGGTGAGATAATTTATGCATTCACCAATTGATTTGCAACAAAGGTAGTGGATCACATTCTCGTCCATATAAAAAGGAACCCCGAAAAAGGACCAGTCTTTACAAAAGAATGACAAGCTCGAGGTCGAATGCTACACTGAATTTGATTGGGCTAGGTGCATTGGTACAGGGAGATCTACTACTGGATATTGTGTATATTTGAGCGACAAGCTTGTATTCTGAAGGAGTAAACAACAATTTGTTTGTGGGATGTCAAGTGATGAAGCTGAATACAGAGCGGTGGCAATGGGTGTCATGAAGATGTTCCGACTTTAGATTATTTTGACATACATCGAGGTTGGTCTTGACATGCATATGAAATTCTTTGTGATAACAAGTATGCCATAACTCTTTCCAACAATCATGTGTTGCATGACATGACAAAACATGTTGTGATTGATCATCACTTCATTCGAGAAAAAATGATCCCAAAGAATTGGTGTTGCGATATATATATGAACAGAAGAACAAGTTGACGATTTCTTCACCAAATGGTTGTCTATACAAAGTTTGAGAAGAATGCTGGTATGTTGGGCATGTTTGATCTATGTGTCTAACTTGAGGGTAAGACAAAAATCTAACAATCAGAGAGGGCTAGGAGACTCCTCTCCTTCATTCGTGTTGTTTATGGGTATTTGTTTATCTACAAGATGCATTTGTATATTGTGGGAAAAATGGAATACGATGGAAGAGAGAAGCAGAGATGTAAGATTTGTCATATTTGTATAAATATTTGAATTATTCGTTATTTTAACTAAGAATTGATGATTTGGCTCAGTTGCTATTGTCAATATAAAGAAATCTTGCGGAGTAGATGCAAATGGGCATAAAATTAAACAACGACACTAAAGATTTTGAAAGCAAATGTTGTGGAGGAGCTAATAGGTAATCACATTTCTTTGTTAACATATACATTCTTTTTTGCATCTTGGCGGAGTAAGATTTTTCTCATAAATAATTTTGTTTCTTAAGAATGTCTGATACATATTTTTCCCCGTAAAAGATTAGGGATTCATTCATTTAAAAATATCAAGGTGTCGGAGTGCACAAAAATATTGTCCCTAAAGAGCACATTAACATATTACAACAAAGCAATAGAAAAGAAAACAAACCGACGATCGCATAAAGGGTAACATATTACAACAAAGCAATAGAAAAGAAAACAAACCGACGATAGCAAATAGTATTATTTTTTGATAAAATCTTGAGGAGTATCATATTTTTGTTTTGTGAAATTCATATTTGATTTCACCACATGAAGTGAGGATGTATTAGCCTGATGTTTGATTGTGTGACACAGATTTATCAAATATTGAATATTTAAGAAACATTGGAAAATATGTGGAAATCAATTGTGTCAAAAGGCGTCATTGATAATAGGTTAGAACTTGTGAAATTAAATAATGGGTAAAGTACTTTTGTAATTAAGTGAATCAAAGAGGACACAAAAATAATTTGGAACCTTCTTCTCTAATGGTCAGGTTCATCCATTCGGATTAAAATCTATATATGACACCAAATAATGTGGTTGATTGAATATTAATCCATGAAAGTACCATAGTACATGATATGTATAGGAATTTTTTTACTTTATATGATTTATAGGATAGTCATATATATGAGGATAACTTCTCTATTCGTCACAGTAATGGACATTTGCATTGTTTATGAGGACTAAAAAATTAGGAGATGCCTAATAGGATTGAGCACATGTCGTTTAAATGGAATGTATGTCCTAATGAATTCTTGGGAACATTACACAAGAATGAAAATAGTGAAATTAAAACATAACTACGTTAAAAATTTAACTAAAAATCATGGTTGAAAAATATTGTAAAGGAGCCATCGGACAGCTTGTTATTGTGTAGGGTTTTTTATCACTTGTGTCCTTTGAGATATTGCAATGTCGGTTCCGTCCTCTCTTTTTTGGAATACCAGTTGTGCTCCTGACTTCTTCCAGTTTATTATTTGTGCACTTCAAGTTGGTTCCCATCCATCCATGCCCCAAATGGACGTTAACTTGTTGCCACAAAGGTAATTTTTAACTAATAAATAGGGGAGATTGGTCATTTTTTTTAAAAAAAAACCTACCTTACCTTCTTCCTCTCCCTCCTTCCTCCTCCTCCAACCTCCTACGAACCCCTCCGTCCTCGCCCCCATCTCCTCTAGCCCCCCTATACCATTGCCCCCACCTCCTCCAGTCCCCTCCACTACTGCCACCCCCAACTTCTCCACCCCCACATCCTTTGGACCCCTCCACCACCTTCTCCAACCCCTACCTCCTCTGGACCTTGCCACTGCCACGCTACGCTCCTCTACGAACACCTCCACCACCATCCCCACCTCCTTTGGACCCCTCCACCACCGCGCCCACCTCCTCCATCTCCCAACCTTCTCTGGACCCTTCTGCCACTACCCCAACTTCATACGCAGGGAAAAGTTGATGGTTTGGGGAAGAAAAATGGATAGCATCTGATCTGGAATAGAGATCTAGAAAGAATGGAAGAGAAATCAAGGGGAGAAAGGAAATAGAAATAGCGCATTCAATCCCCTCTTGCAGCATCGCAACACGTCTACCATCATCACCAACACTGTCTTCTTCGGGCGACCAAAGGAAGGAGGAGCTCTCCTCTGCCTCGATCGTCCATCGAGCACTACCTGGAGCACCCTCATTTGCCACCTATGTCTGGAGCAATGCCCTATTCCTCTTTTGAACTTGCAAAAACACGTTCTCATTCTGGACTTTTTAGATCCAAACCATATGTCTTTGATGGTCAATTCTGATTGTTGGGAGGAGGAGCGGGTTCGGTTGGCTGATTTTGTCATTTATGCCCCACTTTACCATATCATGGTTTGAATAAATCATGAATAATTTAACTCATTTACGATCAAACTAACAGAAGTGTACAAGTAATAACGGTGAAAGAAGTCAGGGGCACAACTGATATTCTTAAAAAAGAGGGTCATAACTCATATTGCAATATTTCAAATTTCAAAGGGACACAAGTGGTATAAACATATTTTGCATGTTGGATAAAAAGGTCTAATATAGAAAGATTCCACACATACTAGAACCATTTGATAAGAATACAAATAAAAGATAGATAATAAAAATATATAAGGTGATAAGAAAAGGAATGTTATTGAATCAAAAAAAAAGAAGCAAACTTAACTTTTCTTGTCTTTCAAACTTTGCTTTGACATTGTTTTGACTTCTGCATACACCCATGTATATACACATACACCGTATTGATTCATGTTCGATACCAATTTTCTTAAAATAATTACACCGACGAAAAATTAATATCTTGATATGACATCAACTTTCTATTGCAGATCATCGTATTTTTTAAGAATGCATGATAACTTTAGAGATTAAATTGAATAAAAAAACTTTATAGATTCAACCACACAAATAAAGATTGTATCAATGATAAGTAAAGGCTTGAACTTGACCTCTCGGTTCCTATATCATATCCGACTCATCAAAAGAAAGCCAAAAGAATTTGTTTGTGTGAATCTGACTTCTTTTTGAATTGTTATGATTTTCGGAAGAAAGAAAAGTAAAGAGGTTTAATATGTCATTAACACTTAATGACCATCATTTAAGACTAATTAGCCATGATTAAGGAAACTAATAATAAATTCAGGACTACTAATCATCATTAACAAACACTAATTAGAAGTCAGCAGAAGATAATCGTGAGTTATGAAATTTAAATCGTGATTAGTGAAAGTTAATCACGATTAGTGCTAATTATCATTAGCGAATCTAGAAGCTTCTGTAAGGTTCTAACTTAAGACATAAGTCGGATAAGCTTTGGCTAAAACCATTGGTCAAAATCATGAGCCGCCAACCGTGATTAAGGGTTAAACCATGGTTTACTAACCATGGTTAGTGGTTTTCTGAAGCTTATAAATAGCCCTGTCTACCTATTCATTCTTACGATTTCCAGTACCACCACCGTCCGAGGGCTAGGGTCGAGAGGTCGGGAGGAGGATATGGAGGAGAGGGAGGAGGAGAAGGAGCGCTGGCGAACGCTGTCAGGAGAACGAGGAGGAGGACGATGCAATCCTTTCCTAGTCGGCTTCATGTAAAAGGTAAATAACTCTACTTGAGCAAGGTTATCGATTTATTTTTTTCAAGTCATTTAGTGTTATTGTTCGAGAAGAAACCTGAACATAGCTTTTTTCGAATGTGGACGGCTCGACCGTCAGTGAGCATACCAGTTCTTCATATGACTCATTAACCCTGGACGAGAGACTTGCCTATTTTGCATTTATTATCAATTTTATGGTTGTTTGATGAATGAATCTGTGTAACACTCTGATTAAGTATGGACGGTTGGGCCACTACTAAATCATGTAATTCATTACACACTTCTCTTACCTAAGATGCGTGGTGTCTATCAATTCTCCATTGCTTGCATTTCTGTTATATTCTTTCTGTTGCATTGTTGCTTTCCTCCCGATAATTTTATATAGGAAACTCTTTCCATTTTTCTTTTGAGATATGTACCGATATTAAGGAAAATTTCTGTGAAATTTTCAAATAAATATGTCTCGATATAAAGGAAAAGTCCCACAAAATTTTCATATAAATATATCCCGATATGAGGAACTCTGCTAAAATTTTCCTAAAAATATCATCCCTTATAAGGAGAAGCTCTGTTGAAATTACGAGAGAAAGTGTGCTCTTTGTTCTTCATTTTTTGTGTTCTTTGTTCGTTCTCTAACTCTTGGCACATTCTCAGTGTTCTTAATAGAAAGTGAAATTCGATAGTGTCAGGAGTCTAAATCACTCTTTTTTAAAACACATCACGATAAAAGTACTACATACACGAGAGAGAGGGCTTGATTAGGTAACAAAGTCCTTCCTTTTGTTGTTCGATTTTTAAGTTAAACTGGATAAAAAATTATGTTTATCATGCTATGTATTTTGAAGAATACTCGGATGCTTGTTTCGTGATTTACTTTAAAATAATTGCTAAAATAGAGTTGGTGTAAGGAATCATCCTTGAAGTTGCTATGATTATGTGCAGTCTTACATTGATATTAGATGAAAAATGGACATGGTATAAATGAGATCCAACTTCGATGTTTAATCTATCTTTTACGATAAGGATGACTCAGAGTAGATAATACAGGTTAGGTATGCAACTTGTAGCTTTGTGTGACGTCCCGCCCCTCCGGCTATCGAAACCGACAGAACGAGATCGTCGGACCTACGGTCCAATTACGCCCATGATCTATGATACTCAGCAAACCATCTTATGCACATTAGATTAACATTTGAAATACAAATAACAATAGGAGAATAATGTGAAATGGAAAATAAAATGCAGCATCCATTCTCATTAATAATAATCATCAAGTCCATGTCCATAGAATGGGATACATCATACAATCTTAAATTTTGTATAAAAAGCTCTCCACATGTATCAGTACAATGCCTCTCAAAAATAATATAAAAAGATACGGAAGTAATTAAGTCACTCTAAGTAGAACGCACCCTGTTTGGTGCAAGTATGATGTAGAAGGTCTGATCTCCTCAATAGACCACTACTGTGGCGGTTGCTGCTCAGGTACACCCGTTGGGTTCACACATGGGTAACGTTATGACCAATTACCCAGTAACGAGACAAACACTATAATGACTAATGTAGGGGTAAGAAAAGAATGTATACTCAACTTTATTTAATGGAATATGCATCAATTGTAGAAACTGATAAACACACCCAGTTATTCTGATTCACATTGGGTCACATAATAATTTATTTTTATTTATTTATAAAATAATCATTTAAGTACCACCGTCATAATCTTGATATTTCTACAAGTTGATTTGAGTCTACAAAGATATTTAATTACGATAACCGACATCCGATCATTAATCATTTCTCGTATTATTCTAGCACATGCAAGTACGCGACTCACAGGCCTCCGTTACTCGGGAACTTGACATTTCTCTTGAGTAACTCTCAAGGATCTCTTCTTGATCAGATATGAAAATATTTACAACCCCAAATCTCCAACTTCAAACCACATCCCGGAACACCTCTAACAATACTATTACTCGAGGTAGAATTTGATGCGGACACACCAAATTATACTTCGAGTCCTAATATCGTGTATAAGTGTGAAATCAAGAACGTCAACCGTTGTCACCTGCCTACTCCGTCGAGCGACTCCGGATACAACCGGGCTGCTAGGTGCAACGTCACCCAACTCGTCCGTTGGGGTCGTGGTCTTCATGGTATCTACTCGGGTTTATACGATAACAAAAGTCGGAGTCCTTAATAAGGGTTCACATAAAAATGTGCACATAGGGGCAGTTAACCTGTGAAATATAATTGTATTCCATAGATTTGCATTCACGTTAACAATGTAATTCCTCCATTCAAGATATATTACTCCTTAGTAATTAAGACAGAATATGCGTTACATATATTAATGAAAATAACAATCGGTGTATGGATTTCGATGTAAAGATTTCTACATGTTATATAGATTCAACGATCTCAATGAGAAACTTGCTGGTATAACAACTATATATATTTTCTTGTGATTAAACGACAACATTATTAATAAATTGAAAGGCCATAAGACTTGCAGGTCACAGCATATCCATCTATTTAGTCTTGTTTATCTCCTTTATTTATAGAAATAATTATATCATGACAAAAAAACATTTAAGATAACGTATAGACATTCAAGAGAAAATAAACCAATTATAGGTAGATATTCGTGTCTATTTCAGGGAGAAACCATTGAAATCATATAAATCTAAAGGCAAGGAGAGATACAACTTCAAAGGGTCTTATTTTATTTGTATCTATATCGAGACGATAAAAGAATCGAGATAATATTATTTACGAAATACGGTTCGTGACATGTAGCATCAACAACACGGTATTATTCATGCTACCAAAAACACATATAGCTCTAGAGATGTTTTAAGACATAGGAAAAATACGTGGAACCCAACAACAAAAGGAAGGTATTTATCGTTACCTCCGAGGATGTTCCCTCGGGATTTCCATTCAGACGGAATGATATTTCCGTTTCTCGATTGTAGCGTGAATGTGTGTGCGAAGGTGACCTCGAACTTTCCTACGTTCTGGTGGCCGCGGATCTTCGATCGGAGCTCCTTCTCCGACGTCGGTAATGGTTCTCCGGTTATCAAATCCGACCAAGGTAGTTGTGCTCCAATGAGAGGGAAGGATGGTGGTGGTTAGGGCTTTGAGAGAGTAGACTATCATCTTCTATTTATAGAGGGAGAGGTGAAAATGGGTGCAATTTCGGATATGGTTCGGATCCATATATGGGTCTCAAGTACTATACTTAAAACATCGATAACTTGAGCTAGGAATATCGGAATTGGGTGTTCTTGAGCTCGTTGGAAAGATCTCGACGAGATACTACGTATTAGAGTGATTATTTGAATTTTTTGAACGTAAAAAATACTCTAGATTTTAGGAAAAAGAAAATATGAGGTTTCACATCATAAAAATCTTAAAGGAATGTCTCGTCCTCGAGACATAAGATTTAACGTATAAGTTTCCAATGTGGTGTATATTCGGGAATAAAAATCTTAAAGAGAACGAAACCCATAAAAATCTTAAAGAGGATTGAAATAGGATCTCGTGAACATACCTTCAAAAAGATAGGGGTATTTCTGTCGCATATCTGCCTCAGGCTCCCATGTGGCCTCCTCAACATTCTGAGTTTGCCACAATACTTTGTCCAAAGGGATGTCTTTCCGTCGTAACCTCTTGACTGCCTAGTCTAAAATCTGCACGGGTGCCTCAGGAAAAGACAAATTCGGTTCAACCGTGAGGTCCTCATAGCTAATCACATGTCGAGGGTCTCGAATATACTTCCGGAGGTTTGACACATGGAATACATCATGCAGCCTGCCAAGTGAGGGGAGAGTGCTACTCGGTATGCTACCTTCTCAATACGAGATAAAATATCGAAAGGGCCAACAAACCGTGGTGCCAAATTTCCCTTGACACCAATCTTTGAATACCTCTCATTGGAGATACTTTTAAGAATACAAAGTCTCCGGCATCAAATTCAAGATCACGACGTCTCTGATCAGCATAGCTCTTTCGACGACTCTGTGCAGTCAATAATTTCTTCCTAGTCGTTTCCACGGCTCTTGTTGTGTTCTCGATTATCTGAGTGGAATAAATACCCTTGTCACCCACTTCCTGACAACACAAGGGAGTGGTGCATCTTCGCCCATACAATGCCTCAAAAGGTGCCATGCCAATACTAGCATGGTAGTTGTTGTTATAAGTGAACTCCACTAAAGGAAGGTGATCCTTCCAAGATCCTTGCCACTCAATGGCACATGCTCTGAGCAGATCCACAAGAGTCTGAATTGTCCTCTCTGATTGTCCATCCGTCTGCGGATGATATGCTGAACTAAGACACAGTTCAGTTTTTAGGGCATTCATGAATTCTCCCCAATAATGCGACGTGAAACGAGAGTCCCTATCATATACAACCTCCTTGGGAATCCCATGCAAGTGGATAACATGTTGAACATATAGTTTGGCCAGATCCACCGGAGTGCATGTCATGTTCACGGGAATAAAATGTGCAGACTTAGTCAACCTCTCCACAATAATCCAAATAGCATCATATCCACCTACTGTACGAGGTAAGGATGTCACGAAGTCTATAGAGATACTCTCTCATTTCCACAATAGAATAACAAGTGACTGTAGCAAGCCAGGAGGACGCTTGTGCTCTGCCTTCACCAATTGGCACGTAAGGCAACGACTGACATGTTCTGCAACATCTCTCTTCATCCCCTCCCACCAGAAGTGTTGACGGAGGTCTCTATACATCTTGGTGCTCCATGGATGGATAGATTAGAACAGTGAGCCTCATCTAGGATGTCTCTCCTTAACTCACCATCATCAGGGACACAGACACGGTCCCCCTTCCATAAGATGGACTCACAGACTCTGAATTCATCAAACTCCTCCTTCAGGCATCGATGGAATAAGTCTTGTAGTTTCTGATCTGTTTGCTGATCACGCACAGTCCTATCCCATAGTCCACTATACTTGGCAGGTACAGTTACAGTGTCTGCAGTACTATCAAAGGGGTGCCACTCACTAAGTGCTGTGAGCATATCCCAACTCTATAGCCATGTTGCGGTGCCCTCGGTATGTGCTCTTCTACTCAAAGCATCAACTACTACATTTCCCTTACCCGGATGGTAAGAGATAGTGCAGTCATAATCCTTCAACAGTTCCATCCATCGTCTTTGCCTCATATTCAACTCTCGCTGGTCAAAGATATATTTGAGACTCTTGTGATCTGTGAAAATCTCAAACGTGATCCCATATAAATAGTGACGCCATATCTTCAACGCGAAGACTATAGCTGCCAACTCCAAGTCATGAGTAGGGTAGTTCCGTTCATGGTTCTTTAGTTGTCGTGATGCATATGCTACGACATGACCATGTTGCATCAACACTGCTCCTAAACCCTCCTTTGATGCATCAGTATACACTGTAAAGTCTAAGGGGCCTGAAGGAAGGGTGAGAATCCGAGCACTGGTCAGTCTTTCTTTCAACGTACGAAAGCTCAGCTCGCACTTGTCGCTCCAAATGAAAGGGACATCTTTCTGTGTCAGACGGGTAAGTGGTAGAGCTAGCTGCGAGAAGCCCCTAACAAAACGTCTGTAGTAGCCGGCGAGGCCTAAGAAGCTGCGTATCTCGGTAACTGTCTTGGGCTGCTCCCAAGACATGACTGCCTCTATCTTGGCTGGATCAACTGCCACACCTGCTCCTGAAATTACATGATCGAGGAAAGCTACTTCGGTAAGCCAAAATTCACAATTGTTGTATTTCGCATAGAACTTGTGTTCTCTGAGCGTCTTAAGAATAGTATGCAGATGCTGCTCATGCTCATGCTTATTACGTGAGTGGATCAAGATATCATCAATGAACACTACCACAAAACGATCTAAGTATGGACGGAAAATTCTATTCATCATATCCATGAACGCGGCAGGTACATTCGTGAGTCCAAACGGCATAACCACAAACTCATAGTGACCGTATCTGGTGTGAAAAGCAGATTTAAGCACATCTATGTCCTTAATTATCAATTGATGATAACCCGATCGTAGGTCAATCTTTGAGAATACCGCTGCACCTTGCAACTGATCGAAAAGATCATCTATTCGTGGAAGTGGGTAACGGTTATTTACCGTACTTTTATTCAATTGCATGTACACAAACGCATAGACCCATCCTTCTTCTTTACGAAGAGGACCGATGCTCCCCAAGATGATGTACTGGGATGTATAAATCCCTTTTTCAATAACTCATGCAGTTGTACTTTGAGTTCCCTGAGTTCGGTTGGTGTCATTCTGTATGGAGGAATGGAGATCGGTTGCGTGTCGGGTATCAAAGTAATCTCGAACTCGATATCCCTCTCTGGTGGTAGTTCAGGTAATTCCTCTAGGAATACATCCGGAAAATCTCGTACAATTTTGACGTCTTCAATCATATGATCTTCGACGGGTAACTCTACAACATGGGCGAGAAAACCCATGCAACCCTGATCGAGCATGTATTGAGCCTTCAATGCTGATACATACAAGATCTCATTATCTGAGGTACGTCCATCAAATTGAAAGGTAGGTATGCTTGGGAGACGGAACACTATCGTCTTCTCGAAGCAATCAAGACATGAGTGATATTGCTCGAGCCAATCCATACCTAAGATAACATCAAAATCTTCTAACCGAATGAGTAAAAGATACGCGAGCAATATGTGCCCGCCGATCTGCACTACTACATTCTCCACTGCTTGTCGCACTATGAATAATTGGGCCCCTGGGCCCGTGATGTAGTAAGGAGATGGAACACAGACTGTCTCTTTATCTAATTTGAACACTAATCGATGTGCTACAAAGGAGTGCGTAGCTCCCGAATCAAATAAAGCATGTAAAGATATACCATGCACTGAAATCATACCTCGCACTACAGCTCCTGAGGCGTGGGCCTGCTCCTGTGTGATTGTATTCAATTGTCCCTGCGGGTGTGATGGGGTGTTAGAACCTGCAGCACTGAAGGTTGGCCGTGGTGGAGGACGTTGAAAGCCTCGACCTCCACGACGAGAAGCTGATCCATGTGACTGTGCGGGTGAGAAAGTTGGTCGTACACTTGGTTGAGGACTGCCTGAGATGCCGACAAGTAAGGGACACTTGGCCTTGAAATGGCCCAGCTGTTGGCAGTGGAAACACCCACGATCTCCTAGCTGAGAAAAGGAACCTCCCGAGACAAGGCTAGCACCTCCTGTCTTGCGACTCTGCGAGTGTGCCGAAGAGCGAAAGGAAGTAGTACCACAACCCGCCAAGCCCTGCCCCAAAGTAGGTGTATGGGCAAATCTGCTAATGGTAGGAGTGGTAGCCACTGGGTGAAAATGACGCTCTCTACGAGCTCTGTAGAAATCTCGACGAGCAGATCTCCCAGGCTGAGTGGTTGGAAATGTGATGGACTCCCCTGAAGAAGACTCTGAGTTGCCTCCATCTTGGTAGCTTTAGCAGCTACCTTCTTGATGGAAGTGAAATCTAATGCAGATAGATGGTGTTGCACATCGTCTCGCAGTCTCCGGATAAACTTCTGTAAATTCTCCTCAGGAAAAGCAGTAGTTGCTGGTAAGGGGCGGGAGAGTTCAGTGTAACGAATGAGGTATTCTTGGGCGGTCATTGACCCCTACTTCAGCTCAGCAAATAACCTTCTCTGATCCTCAACCTAGTGATCAGGATAGAACTGACTACGGAACTCGTCAAGAAAAATTTCCCACGTTATGAGATCCTCCAGATGTTCCTTGGTGGCGAACCACCAACGCTCAGCATAACCTGCTAGTGAAAACTCCACAAATGTAAGCCAAGACTCTTCAGGAGCATGAATCATCCTCAACACTTTAGATACGTGATCCAGCCATAGCTCAGCCTCATCTGGCATGCCGGTGCCAAAGAATTGTGGCACCTTAGATCTTTGATATGCTGCGTAGGTCGTCTGATGTTTTTGCAGTGTCTCTAGGTCATCTGATCCTTCCGGGTCAAGAGACACCGAAGGGTGAACACTATCCTCCTCCTCCCGAGAGGGCTGGTATGAGGAATCAACCTGCTGAAGGAGCCTTTGCTCCAATACCTCCTGACGTTGTTGTATAACCTGTACGGCCTGAACTAGTAAGGCCAACTGCTGTGCAATATCAGGGTCAACACGAGGCGGCATGATCCTCTGCGAGAATCATTATATAAAAAAAATTATTTCCATGGTTAGAGAGACAATGGAAACTTTAAACAGAATTGAATTATTCTCCTTACTAATGATAAAGTCAGAAGACTCTGTCGCTATATTTATATTTCAAATATTGTTAACAATTCTAATATGCAAAAAAGAGAATGGAGTATCGGGCTCTGATACCATCTATGACGTCCCGCCCCTCCGGCTATCGAAAATGACGGAACAAGAGCGTCGGACCTACGGTCCAATTACACCCATGATATATGATACTCAGCAAACCATCTTATGCACATTAGATTAACATTTGAAATATAAATAACAATAGGAGAATAATGTGAAATGGAAAATAAAATGCAGCATCCATTCTCATTGATAATAATCATCAAGTCCATGTCCATAGAATGAGATACATCATACAATCTTAAATTTTGTATAAAAAGCTCTCCACATGTATCAGCACAATGCCTCTCAATAATAATATAAAAAGGTGCGGAAGTAATTAAGTCACTCTAAGTAGAACGCACCCTGTTTGGTGCAAGTATGATGTAGAAGGTCTGATCTCCTCAATAGACCACTACTGTGGCGGTTGCTGCTCAGGTACACCTGTTGGGTTCACACGAGGGTAACGTTATGAGCAATTGCCCAGTAATGAGACAAATACTATAATGACTAATGTAGGGGTAAGAAAAGAATGTATACTCAACTTTATTTAATGGAATATGCATCAATTGTAGAAACTAATAAACACACCCAGTTATTCTGATTCACATTGGGTCACATAATAATTTATTTTTATTTATTTATAAAATAATCATTTAAGTACCACCATCATAATCTTGATATTTCTACAAGTTGATTTGAGTCCACAAAGATATTAATTACGGTAACTGACATCCGATCATTAATCATTTCTCGTTTTATTCTAGCACATGCAAATACGCGACTCGCAGGCCTCTGCTACGCGGGAACTTGACATTTCTCTTGAGTAACTCTCAAGGATCTCTTCTTGATCAGATATGAAAATATTTACAACCCCAAATCTCCAAGTTCAAACCACATCCCGTAACACCTCTCACAATACTATTACTCGAGGTAGAATTTGATGCGGCCACACCAAATTATACTTCGAGTCCTAATATCGTGTATAAGTGTGAAACCAAGAACGTCAACCGTTGTCACCTGCCTACTCCGTCGAGCGACTCCGGATACAACCGGGCTGTTAGGTGCAACGTCACCCAACTCGTCCGTTGGGGTCGTGGTCTTCATGGTATCTACTCGGGTTTATACGATAACAAAAGTCGGAGTCCTTAATAAGGGTTCACGTAAAAATGTGCATATAGGGGCAGTTAACTTGTGAAATATAATTGTATTCCATAGATTTGCATTCATGTTAACAATGTAATTCCTCCATTCAAGATATATTACTCCTTAGTAATTAAGACAGGATATGCGTTACATATATTAATGAAAATAACAATCGGTGTATGGATTTTGATGTAAAGATTTCTACAGGTTATAATTGTTTCAACGATCTCAATGAGAAACTTGCTGGTATAACAATTATATATATTTTCTTGTGATTAAACGACAACATTATTAATAAATTGAAAGGCCATAAGACTTGTAGGTCACAACATATACATCTATTTAGTCTTGTTTATCTCCTTTATTTATAGAAATAATTATATCATGACAAAAAAATATATTAAGATAACGTATATACATTCAAGAGAAAGTAAACCAATTATAGGTAGATATCTGTGTCTATATTCAGGGAGAAACCATTGAAATCATATAAATCCAAAGGCAAGGAGAGATACAACTTCAAAGGGTCTTATTTTATTTGTATCTATATCGAGATGCTAAAAGAATCGAGATAATATTATTTACGAAATACGGTTCGTGACATGTAGCATCAACAACACGGTATTATCCATGCTACCAAAAACACATATAGCTCTAGAGATGTTTTAAGGCATAGGAAAAATATGTGGAACCCAACAACAAGAGGAAGGTATTTATCGTTACCTCCAAGGATGTTCCCTCGGGATTTCCGCTCAGACGGAATGATATTTCCGTCTCTCGATTGTAGCGCGAATGTGTGTACGAAGGCGACCTCGAGCTTTCCTACGTGCTGGTGGCCGCGGATCTTCGATCAGAGCTCCTTCTCCGACGTCGGCAATGGTTCTCCGGTGACCAAATCCGACCAAGGTGGTTGTGCTCCAATGAGAGGGAAGGATGGTGGTGGCTAGGGCTTTGAGAGAGTAGCCTTTCACCTTCTATTTATAGAGGGAGAGGTGAAAATGGGTGCCAATTTCGGATATGGTTCGGATCCATATATGTGTCCCAACTACTATACTCGAAACATCGACAACTTGAGTTAGGAATATCGGAATTGGGTGTTCTTGAGCTCGTTGGAAAGATCTCGACGAGATCTGCATATTAGCGTGATTATTTGAATTTTTTAGACGTCAAAAATACTCCAGATTTTAAGAAAAAGAAAATACGAGGTTTCACACTTTGTCAGAAGAACATCCGCATTGGTAGGTCATAACTAGGTGGTACACAGTTGCCCTGTTATGATAAGTGCAAATGAAATGAGTGAATGATTTGCAACGTGTGGTACTCGATTGCCATTAGGCAGAATGAGTAACTAAAGATGTGGTTGTGGCATGTGGAGGCCTGGGTGGCTGGATAGAGACTGGACCACAATAACATGTATTTAAAGCTGCTAGTATATGTGATTAAAGATCAGCTTGCGTTTTTAAGCTACCATGTTCTCGAGTACGGTGTGCCTATTTGTTTATCGGATTGAGGGTTTGAAACCTTGGATAATAAAAGAAAAGGAATATGTTAGATTAGTATTGGAGGATTGGTTGAGACGACGTGCGGCGACATAAGCTCATCAGATTAATGCAATCTCCAAATCCAAGGTGTCCACAGCTTCAAAGTCCATGAGTGGTAAGGTAAATTCCCTGGACTAATCATTGACATTGAAAAGAAGGAATATGACTTAAACTAAAGAGAATAAATAAAACTTTTTAGTATTTTTGCTAAACTACACCACTTCTTTACTTTTCTCTTCTTCGTTACTTATCACTCGCTAATCTTTATCCTACGATTTTTGAAAGTCCAACAAACATTAGAGAATCATCACAAGGATAATAGCCATCCAGCTAGCCTCAGTAGCATTACTTATAAGTTAGTTGGTAATCTTTTTATGCATTTCTTTTCCAGCTGATGTACATGTAAAAGATTATAGTGGGATAATGTAGCATGTAAATTTTATTTTATGAATGGAAAAAGGTTGAGACATTTCTTTCTCAATAATTTCACTGAATGTTAGTTATGATTATTGAATAAATTATTACTGAGTAATCATATCTAGATATGGTAGGATCTTATGACCTTGAAATGAGGTCATGACATGATCTTTATAAGTATATATTACAAATTGAAACATCTATCTATGAACATAGATATCCACATGTCCCAATTTTAAAAAGAGAAAAATGGGGCTGCCTCCAACTTATTGTCCAGCTTTTTTTGTTTTTCGACATATATTTTCATCACTATATCCTTCTAATTTGTCATTCAATTTTCGTCAGAAAACAAAGACCCTTATGTGCTCCATCCGGAACAAGTCGATTACAACAATTCTAAGACCGTTAAAATTACATATTCTAGATGGAGGATATAAAATTCTCTGTTCTTGACAAAATTGAAATGACATATTCGAAGGATATTGATGAATCTGCGATTCATCACTCTAAAAGTTGAAAATAGAGCTTTGTTCCCGAGTAATTAGAGGCATATTTCTACTTATATCGCATAATTAGCATTCATGCATACATTGATAATATCTGCATTTTAGTATTCATATTGGCATAAAATAAGAAACCAATTTCACTTGTAAATATTCACCTGTATATTAGATAAAATATCCTATTTGTATATATTTTATACTAACTCCAAATCCAATAAAATCAACTCCATAGTGTATATATTACTAACATTAATAAAGAAAAAATATCAAAAAAATATTAACTTGTAAAATCGACCAATAAAACCCCAATCCAAGTTTGAAACCATGAACCTTAAAATGCACATATCTCTCTCATACAGTGTCCGATTGAGGTCTACTCACTTTTCAAGTAATATATTTTTAAAGACCATCGAAACAAGACCAATTTCATTAAAATCGGAGCTCGTATGCAAAACTTGGGTTTTGGGCCCCTTTTGTACATTGTACATAATGACCGTTTTACCCCTGTATTTTATCCAAAAAATTAGATTAAGTTGTAAATAATCTTTTCATATTTTCTCTATTTTTATTTTGATTTTTCTCTCTCTTAAAAATGACAAGAAAAAATACAAAAGATAAAATGCAGTATTTTATATCTATAAGGTACCACCCAAAAATACATTTTGTACAGATGATCTCCGTTGATTTTTCGGCCCTTCACGAAAGTTGTAGATCTCGTCGAGACGAGCAACTTTTGTGTTGACCACTTTTTGATTTAATCCCTTTTGTTATTTCTTTTTGATTTTCTTTACATTTAATCTTTGAATTTTTTGGGAGCGACATGTGGCCGCTCCTGTAGCCGCCACATGTCACCCCAATTTTTTTTATTTTCGGATTTATTTTTTACTATTTTCGGATTTATTATTATTACTATTTTACTATCATTATTTTAATCATTTTTAGTAGCCTACTATATTATATTATTAAATAAATTATTTTAATCCTCTTTTACCTCTTCTCCTTTCTTTTCCCCTACTCCAAGCCACATCTTCTCCACTTCCTCCACCATTTTCTCCACTCTCTCCATCTCTTCTCTAACTCCATCCATCCTCTTTATAATCTCCTCCACTCCTCCATTCACAATCATCCACCGATCTTGAGAGAGAGAGAGCCCCAGCCCTCGTATCGTTCTTGGTGACAGCACGGACGAGACGATCTGAGCGACGACGAGCTTGGCCATCTTCGGCCTTGGTGAGATCCAAGGAGCCTCACAACTCCTTGTTGCAGCTTCCAAATCGGCTGCCCAAGCTTCGGAGACCGTCATCTCCTCGAGGCCACAACGGAAGCCGTACACGCGGCTCCACTTTCGACGAACCGCAGGTAAGTATCTTCTATCCTAACTTTTCATTTTTTTATCTCACAATTTTCTTCCTTGTTAATCACCAAACAAACCACCACAATCACCATCACAAAACACCAATCTACAACCATTATTTTTTACATCATCATCATCATCACCATTTCATTCAATTACAACATCTTCATTCCTGTTCACAAAATTTAAAGAAAAAAAATTGCAAAAAAAACACAAAAATAAGTTGCAGGGGCCACCGCCCAAGTCGTGATCTCCACCGCCAGCGGCCTGTCGCCGGCCCGCCACACTCCGTCGTGGGCGGCTGTGCGCCGACAATCACCAGCTCGTGGACGCCCGCCGCATCTCCTCCAACCTCTCAGCCGCGGCAGCCACGCTCCGCCAGCCCACCGTCCCCGCTTCTTCCCAAGCAGCCCGCAGCCCCTGGAAGCCGCCGTGCGCGCGACCTTCTCCCTTGTGCACACCCAGGTCCGCGCCGCCCCTCCGCCGGCTCCCTCCTCCGTCGTCCGCCCTCAGTTGCGCCGCTCCGGCCAGCCAGAGCCACCGCGCGCCACCCCGCGCCATCTTCCCCGTTGGCCGCGCGTGACCGCGCCCCCCAGCGTCGTCCTTGCCCACTCGCGAGCGGCGCGCCCAGCTCCAGCCGCCTGAAGGCACCACCCGTTGGCCGGCCCTCCGCCCTCACGGCCGTGCGCGGCTTGGCCGCCACCCCGTGCGCCGCCTCTCTTCCTGCCGCACCCTCGCTGCTGCACCGACCTCCACCTCGTCTCCAAAGAAGCACCAAGCAGCAGCCGCCACGCCCCAGGTGCAGCCGCACCTCCCTCGCCATCTCCGATCGCCCGCCACGCTCAGCCCCTCCCCTTCGCAGCGCCGCGCGTGACAGCGCCTCCGCGACACCGCCGACCGCGCGCCTCCTCTCGCGTGCGCCGCCGCCCTCGCAAGCCCTAGCCGCCCATTCCTCTAGTGCGCCTTGCGGAAGAAGAATAAGAGAGGTCGATTTCCTTTTTCATTTTTTATTTTATTTTAGTTGTCTAAATTGCACGTTCATTCCAGCAAGTTTATTATATTGCAGAAGTGCCATTGTGCACCTTTGAATTTGTTTATTTCGTTTCAGTAATTGCAAAGATAACCCTGACTTTGCGTGGTTATTTGGACTGTCATATTGCATCATTTATTTTAATGAAAAATAGCATGTTGTAGAGAAATTCATTCTTTATCTTCCGGCTATTTAATTGTATTTTCGTGAACATCTGACATTTTATTAAAAATCAGAGATCAAAAATCAAAGATATTTTGCCCTTTTACACTCTGAAATTTGCATATAGTCATTTATTGATCCAAAAATTACGAAAATATTATTAATGATGTATCTAATTGTGCTTTAATTACAGTCCAAATTTCATCCAATTCGGAGTTGTCTTGTGCATAAAATAAATTATAGGGTGATTTGTGTAAATGATTTTTAATTAATTCCACGAATAACATTTTTGAAAAATTTTAACTCTCCTGGATTATTTATTGAAATATCTATTTGAGATAAATCAATCTCTGGATAATTTTGTTTCGTGGATTTATTAGGAATTAAATACCCACAGTCACTATGTTTTCAGTAAAATATTCATAAAAAAATAAAAAAGTGTCAGAAAATTCCAAAAATATTAGCTTAGCTTAATTTCCTCAAGTTTAACTTTCAGTAAATTTTTCATAATTTTTGCATGTCATTTGCACGAAAAATTGCATAGAAACCCCAAAAAACGTTTGTATTGTTCATTTATGCATTTTAAATCCAAAAATTCCAAAAAAAAAATATATTTTGCATTCATCATTGGATTAGGTTTATAGAAAAAATATAACTTGGTCGATTTGAGTTAATTTGACATCAAAGATTAATTTGGCTAAGTGATCATTTTCTTAATAACCTAGTTCATCCGTATTGTTGCATTTTTGGCATTTTTATCGCATAAAAAGAACAACAAAAAAATCTCACTTGGAAAACCATAATCTAATCCATCTAATCTGATCCCGAGTTGTTCCTTTGCCTCCTTGAGTCGACCATGGGACTTGCCCAGGCTAAATTTAATAACCCCACCGGAGTATACGTAGTCAAGAGAAGCAAAAGCTTGTGGTCACCTTGTTACTTGCAGCGGGAGACTTAGCTACACTGGCTGAGCTTCCAAAAGTCTATACTTCTTTCCCCTCTTCTTGAGCCGGTTGAACTTGAACTTAGAAGGGAATACCCCGCTTCTCGAGGAAAGAGTTGCTAGACCGAGGCATTAGAGTTACCAGGTTGGGGGAGGTTGTTTCTTTGTTACTTCTGAGGTGGGGAGTCATTTATCACTTACACTGCATGAAAAGATTCATGGTCATTAGAGTTTGTGTATGTAGACTTGTTCTGATTAGGTGAGTTGAGGAGTCTTGAATAGAAGACTTGTGGAACTTGAAGTCTGTTAGGTCTTAAGTTCAGGTCCCAATAAGGTTCCGCCACACAATTAATCCAAAGGTCGAGTCAAACTCCATTTTCAACTTTTGTTCATGACCTTGGTATGGAACCCAAAATCATTTCACTCTTGCATTTTCATTTTAGTTGCTCGGGGACGAGCAAGGTTTAAGTATAGGGGGTTGATGAATCTGTGATTCATCACATCAAAAGTCAAAAATAGAGCCTTGTTCCCGAGAAAATAGAGGCATATTTCCTTTTATCTTACATAAATAACACTCATGCATGCATCCATAATTCATGCATTTTAGCAGCTCATCTGCATTTAAATAAGAAGCCAGAAATCCCCTGTAAAATACCTCTTCATCAAATAACTTCTTCTCTATAATATATATATATATATATTCCTTAATAATAGAGGGAAGAATGCCAAAAATCACCCTTGTAAAATAGCCCAAATATCCTGAGAATCCTTGTACATTAAAACATACATAAAGCCCTCATACAAACCCCTAATTAGGTCTACTCACTCTTAGAATACTACATATTAAAAGACCTTCAAAATGAGACTAATTTCATTGAAATCGGAGCTTGTATGAGAGACTTGGGTTTTTGGGTCATTTTGTATACTACATATGTACATTTATGTATCCTTTTATTTATGTATCATATTTGACCTTATCTCCGTCTTTAGTCAACATGAAACTTGTAGATCTCATTAAGATCTACAACTTTCATGTTTTGAGTTTTTCCAAATTCGGCTTCCTCTTCTCTCTACACGTGTTTCTTTCTCCAGCCATTCACAGCAGGCCACGTGGCGCCCTCTGGTTGCGCCACGCGGCCCGCTGCCCATCGCCTCATCCGCCCGCGCCCTCCGCCGTTGGATCTCGCTTTTGATCCAACGGTCCAGTTCTTTCCACGCGCTTCCCTTCTCCTTGCCGTCAGATCCTCCCCGCGCTTCATCTGATCCCTCCATTCGCGCCTCTCCCTCAGCCAGACACGTGGCGCATCCATCCACCACTGGATCACTCTTCTGATCTTCCATCTCAGCCGACGCTTCCACCTTGATCCTCATCCGCTCGATCGGCCCCCACTGCCCATCACAGCCGTTCGTAACCGCCTGATCCATAGCGTGCCACGTGGCGCTTCCATCCGCCTCTGATCGCTCCTTCCCTGATCAGATCTACACCGTCGCTCCACGCTCTGATCTCCACCGTTGGATCACAAGATCCAACGGTGGAGACCTCGTCTCCTACCTCCAGGCGCCCCTCTCCCCCACGTCCCTTGCCTTGCGGGAGGGGCGCCCCCTTTCCTTTTCTGGACACACGTCAGCCACCTCCTCCGGCCGCTGACCTCCCCACGACATCCCCCACTCGTCCCTCTCCCTCGCCAGCTCCCTCAAGCACCACCATCTCCACCATACTCGCCCCATGACGGCCACCAACTTCGCCACTCACCCAGCCAGACCACCTTCTTCTCCCTATAAATACCCAACCACCGGCACCGTTCACCTCCATCCGCCACTCCAGAGAGATCCCTCGAGCTCCAAGCTACCTATTGGTGACAGCAATTGGTTGAGTTGTCGAGCGAAGACAGAGATCCAACTCCGGCGAGATCCACGGCCGCCACCGCCGTGCCGCAGCCTCCCTCGAGCAGCTGCTAGAGCTCGGGACCCTACCGATCCCTTGAGCGACGACCTGGAGCTCAAAACTGAGCCCCATTCCCCAGGTAACTTCCCCCATCCGTCCGCCGATCTTCTTCTCCATTTTCTTGAGTTTTCTCCGTTTTTATTCGCCGTCACTGACCATCCTCGCGCCTTCCAATCACCTCGACGAGCTTCGCGTCGAAGCTCCGATCCTCGCGGTATCTTCCGCGCACTCCGACGACAAGTTTCACCCTCCTCCGACCAACAGCTCCGCCATTTGGCTGGAGCTCGTTCGCCGGACCACCTCACTCCACCGTAGGCCTCGCCGATCACTCCACTCTTCTCCACGAACACCTGCACGCCTCGGCTATACGTCTAACCCTTTGCAGGTCCTAAATTCTTCATTGGCCGGAGCCTCGCCGGAGCCCCCTTCGAGCTTCATCGACACCGAGCTCCAGCACCCCTCCAAGGATCTAGAGGCCACCGGAGGCTTCGTCGTGCAACTCCGCTTCTTCCGAGCTACGTGGGAGCTGACGAAGCTCTTCATCGACGCTTGGCCACCGAGGCGGAGCTAGGCAACCTTCACCAGAGCACCGCCTTCCCCTCCGCAGGTGGCGGAGGACCGTTAGAGACGAAGAAGCAGTGGTCGTTCGATCATCCGATCGAACGGTCCTCGTCCCGCCACGTATTCCACCACCGCGACAGTCCTCGACCGTTCATCGCGCTTCTGATCCGACGCCTCGCAAGTCGCCACGCATCTTCATCGACATCCCTTGGATCCATCTTGATCCAAGGGCCTTCAGGCCGCCACGTCTACTTATCCGAGCCTCGGCCCCCAAGCCTAGGCTCGGGTGACCCGAAGCTGCACTGAGGCTAGACCGAACCTCCAGAGGACCCGAGCCTCGATCCGAGCCTCCGACGCCCTCCGAACCTAGGTCGCCCACGTGAGGAGCACGTGCGACCTGGGTTATTTGCACAGACGCCCCTGAAGCTTTCGGAAATTACAAAAAGGTCCCTGTGAAGCAGACCTCACGTGAGGAGCACGTGTCTCGTGGAGAAATTGCATACAAGTCCTGCATGTTATCGGTAATTGCATTTTAGCCCCTGTCAGCATATTTAATTTTTGAAGTTTCAATTTCCAGTATTGCATTTACACCCTTGTGTTTGCACGTGTCCATAGAGTGCATTTTTCATCATTTTGAGATTCTAAAAATTGCATGTTGTTGGAAATCTTGTCCTCTATCTGTTAGTACATGTGTCTGATTTTTGTAGGCTTATTTGAATTATTAATGAATTAATTGGTTCATTGTTGACATATTTTGCCCAGTGGTGCCTTTTGATTTTTGATTAATTATCTGTGCCTTCAAAAATTATAAAAAAATCACAGTAGCTTAAGGACATCATTTTTTAACACACCATAAAAATTTCATAGCATTTGCACGCATATCGAGGCCTAAATAAATAGTTTGGTGATTCTCTTAAATTAATTTTAATTAATTCATTTCACAGTAAATTTAAGTCCTGTCAATTTTCCTAGGTCCCTTATCATTAGACCCACCTAGGATAATTTTAGTTCTTGGAAAAATTGTGATTTGATATTTATTAAAAATTAAATACTGAAAATCACTCTGTCTGTTTATTTAATTCACAGAAAAATTATTTTGAGTCGAAAAATTCCAAAAAAATTAGTGTAGTTCATTTTCATCATAAATAATCATCTAGCCAATTTTCATTATTTTTGGACTTCGTTTGATACATCAATTAAATTTAACGTTAAATTAGCTAAGATTTGTCTGCACATGTCTGCATAAGAATTAAAAAGATCAAAAAAATTGTTCCTCGAACATCAACACTTGAAAATTGCTGTAATCCACCTAAGGAGACAGTTGCCTCCCTGAGATCGACCTTGGACTCCACCAAGTAAAAAAATTTCACCGCTTAAAATTGACCAAAATCTTATTTAAGTGGTTTTTGATTAATCTCTCGTATCCGACTGCAACGAACACTTAACATTAATTTGGACATTAATTTGACCGAATTAACATAGGGTGCGGGAGCGATATCAAAATGGCGCCGTTGCCGGGGAGGCAAACGGCTTAGGATCACTTTAGAAAAATTAGATTTACATTTTCCATTCACTCGGGTAGTCTGACCCCCGAGCCGCATTGTAATTATCCATTTCTTCTTTAATTATTTTTCTGACCATTTCTGTATATATCTCTTTCTGACATTATTTTTTATCTTTTTGTGCGAGGGCCCGGTGGACTTGGAGCGGCTTTCTTGAAGTCGACGCATCTCGAAGTGCATCAGAGGCCGACGGTTCTTGGATCAAGTCGGCTGTTGGATGTCAAAAAGATTTTTGTAAAAAAAAAAGAGTTTCTGCATCATTTCCAGCGGTTCCCGTTTGGGTTCTCGCGAGTGTAAACATAGTGGAACCGTGTCCCCGTCTGCTGTGTGGCTTGAATTTTAGACTAAGCTTGCACTAGCGGCTCCTCGAGCCACTCTGGGATTTGCTTGTGCTCGTAAATCTTTAGGACCACACATCACACATAAAAGACGTACTTAGACCGCAGGACTTAGCCAAATCAACTTGTTCTTCACTCGCTAATAGAACTGCCTGTCTAGGAGCGGCTTTTCATCGTCTGCATTCATTTAGTGTAAAATTTCAATTCAGTCCTGCATCCTGCATTGTAGAGAGCTGGAGGCACTGTAAGTCTTCTTACTCAAGCATTCATCATCGTTTTTCGATTGCATCGGCTTTTTCCGATTCTCTCTCTCGGTTTTCTAACCTAGGATAAAGGAATTGGGACTGGACGGTAGACGTGATTGCTTGTGTGGATTAATATCAGTGACAACTAATCTTTAAAATCGGGACTGCTAATTGAATTGGACCAAAAAAATTGACTAAAATTAACCCTTGTTTGCGGGAGAGTAACCCCGACCTTGTTTTCAGGCTGAGTGAGGGTACTTGAGTGTGTGTGAACACCTTAAGGCAGAGCCCAAATCCCTGCCTTCCATATCACGGGCCAACTGATCCTAGCAAATATCACGAGTTGGATACTTTTAGCTCATTGACAAGTACCAAGTAGCCTCCGCCTTCGCGGGTAGATAGGGGCGAACCAGCGGTACTCTGCGACAAGGCCTAGCTTTGTCAGCCTCCGCCTGCTTGCAGGTAGATAGGGGCACGTCTTTGAGTCCCCAACTCCGGATAGGAGCGAAGAAAGGGAGGATCGGCGGTATCTTAGGCGACGGGTTAAACAGGGAAGACGCATCTGGCTCTGAGCCGACTTCCCTATAGGCCGCGTAAATCCTTGCTATCTTGCTTGAAAAATCACACTTAAAATTAACAAGATTAATTGGACTCGGTTTCGGGTCCTTCACCGTGTTGAGTATGAATTCAGGGTTTGCTCTTGCGTTTGTCTTCGTGTCTGTCCGTGTGTGTTATCCTGCGTAATTGCGTATTTTCTACCTCGCTCTACTTACATTCATTATCTTTTCTTCAAGATGTCGGGATATTGGTCCCCATACCCTGAGACCTCTGGTCATTCCTCATCGATCATATACCGATCATCTTCACCTTCTCATTCTTCCATGTATCCTCCGCCGCCCACGGGAGACCCTTACCCGTGGTCAGCTCCACCTCAATCTGATTATGAAGTCAGAACTTCGACTGACTTCTCCACTTCTTCGCATTTCTCACCTACTCCATATTCTAGCACCACGGATCCACTTCCACCTTGGGCTGACTGTCCTTACTCCCGAGAGCTTGCAGGAATCAAAGACTCGAATGAAGAGCAAGCCACTGCTGAGACAGATGATTGGCAAAATTATATGCCCCCACATACTTCACCCCAAGTAGGGACCACACTACAACTCATATATACACATCCCGACTTGAACTTAGGGAATAACACGGTCGATCGAACAAGCCGAATGGAGAGGCCTGAACATCATGATTTCCCAGACTTGATTGACTTTAGTGATCAAGCCTCCATTAACCAGCCTGCATTTGGAGAGCCTATACATTCACAAGATTGGACTCATGACCTAGAGTTATCAGTCCCTGTTTCATTGACTCCGTCATATGAGGCTCCGACCGATATTTGCCATTTGGATAGTCCATACTCAACCCAGCATTACATGCCAGAGTCAAGGTATGTTGAGTATGAGAACCCAATATCTCAGCAGTATCCTCCACTTGAGCAGAACTCTCCCATGATTTGTCATGAGAATTTTGTGGAGGATGACATCTCTAGACTTATTAAGAAAAATGAATCATTTGGTAACGAGTTGAGAGATGTCATGGGAATATTACAATCAATTTCTGCCAGCCTGGGTATAAAAGTGAGAAAAGACATGAGTAGTTTTGAGGTTGAAAACAAAGCAAACATCAGGGAACCCACACCGTCTGTACAGCTGGAGTCCATTCTATCTCCCTCTTCTACTAACCACTTGCCCTCCAATCAAGAGTCTGATCATTCACCCATCAAAAACACCAAAAAAATTGAAAAACCAAAAATTCACATAAAAATTGAAAATGAAAATGATTTAAAAAAATTGGATTCCACCCTAAGGGAAGCACTTGATGATGAATTGATCTTTAAACTTCCCTTAATAAAGGCCATAGATCACTTCCCCGACCTCAAGAGATTTGTAAAGAGTAAATTGATGCCTAAGAGGTCGGGTAAGAAGAGAACAAGGACTGAAAGACACATAGTGTCTATGGCCACATCCTTGGTGATGGGGAGAAAGACCAAAAGCCGCAGAGTGAAGCGGTTGCCTAGGGTTGAATGTGAAATCAAAGACACCATTTTCACCCATGCGAGAATCGATGATGACTCACCTATAAATATCCTCCCGACCTCTGTGTTTGACAAACTCAAACTCAGGCCAATCAGAAAGTCACGAGAGATCGTTCAGCTGGCTGATCGATCCATCAAACGGTCTAGAGGAAATATTTCAGTCATCGTTACTTTCCAAGGTGCTCTACTTCAGGTGGACTTCACGATCATTGACATCGAGCACCGAGGAGAGTTTACCCAGTCTCCGATTATTCTCGGGAAGTCGTTCTTAGCTTCAGCTAAAGCGTCTATAGATTGCGAGACTCGGGAGATCGAATTCTCAGCATTGGGAGCACTCCGACCTCACCCATTCTTTGATACACTTTACTCTAAGGTAACCCGCACATCCACTGACAGTCGTGACCATCAAGAGGTAAATGAGTCCCACCTCTCTGCTACACCTGAGAGACCGACTGCTCAGACGACCGTAGGTTCTGAGACTCCCCACACCTCCACTTCATCAACTGCTTGCACCGCCACCAGGACAACTTCTAAGGAGGACTCACAATCAGAAGCTATCATTAAGTCGGGCATGATCTTTGTTGACTGCCTTGACCATTTTGATGATCCGACACAAGAGCCCAATAATGCCAAGCCAACTGAGACCACTAGCACTTTCCCGAGACATGTGCTGACCTTTCAGGAATATTATAATTTATATGGTGACTCGTCTGATGAGGAACCCATAGTCAGCACCACACCACGTCCCGGACCTTCAAAGGAAACAACCAAGATTAAATTGACTCCACATAAAAACACGGTTGCTCCCTCTTCTAGTCGGCTATTTAGTGAGAGGAAGTCGAGAATTGATTCCTCGAGGAGTTCCCCCGAACCTCTCAAGGCGCGTCGCTCTCATCTCCCACTCAATGATTCAGGTTCTAGAAAACCGACTAAGAAAGTTTCCTTCAACACACCGGAGAAGGAATTTTCTGAGGAGTCCTCATCTGGCCCGGACAAGGTAATTTATATGAGTGAGCTCAGTTCGGTTGTTCTCAAGCCTTATCTAAGCAAGCAGCCGTGTGTCGACCCTCGTTGGACGATCCCTACACCTCACTATTATTCATCTGAGGACGATTCCGACAGCGACACATATGTATATTATCCACTTCCTCGCGTCTGCAAGAAGGTTCGTCACAAACCTTCTTAATCCTGGTACATTCTCACTCTTTCTTGTATATAGTTTTTCTCCCTCCCTCCCCAGTGATTCGAATCACTCGCCCCGACTCATCTCATTTCATTTTAAGACTATACTTAGGATAATCAGATCCTAAGTATAGGGGGGAGGAGTCACCCGAGTCGATTCACTGTACATTCTCCAGATCACATCGGTTCTCATACTCACTCCCGTCCTATACTTAGACTGACCGGAGCCTAAGTATAGGGGGGACCGATGCCCGTCTTGTATATACTCATCCATTTCCCCTCTTCTCCTCGTTCGCCCCATTTTTGATCTTCTTCTACACTTAGGCTGTCAGAGCCTAAGTATAGGGGGGCGGAGCGACTTCTATACATTTTGTAATTTTAGCTCTCCTACGCTTAGCCCGAGCTATGTCGTTTTAGTCGCTTTTCGTGCTCTGAGGACATAGCACACGCTAAGTATAGGGGGGCGTGTATATATTACATATATACTTTACCCATAGCTCGTACTTTCGCGTATTTTCGCGTATTTTTGTATATATTATGCAATAATTACGGGTGGGTAAAAATTTGAGAAATTTTTTTGTAAAATACACTTGTATAAACTGACTCATAAAAGACTTGTATCATAGGAGGTATACCAAAAAAAATTTTTGTACAAAAAGTTGTAAAACGTACTTTTGTAAAATTTGTTGGATATATACCAAAAAAAATTGTATACTATGTATATTATGTATAAACGAAATAATACAAATTGTTGTATACTTATACCAAAAAAAAATTGTGTTGAAAATAAGGCTTCTTATTTACTCTTACATATCATCTTTGCATTTAAAAAAAAAGAGTCTTGCATTTTCACTCATCTTCATAGCATGACATCTGCATCTCATCTGCATATCTTGCATATGCAAGGTGGAAAGCTAGTGGGTTCTGAACTAAGTTATTAGTAGATGTTGAGGATGGGCTTGATTTGACCTTAATCAACCTAATTTCAGAGGAACCTTATAGGAACTGGAGTTAAGATTTTTCAGGTCAAGTGACTTAATTCTTTGAGTCCGCAAGTCTATGTTCACATGTCATCTTGATTAGTCTAAGTAGAATATCTCGTGCACACGCATGATTCTTTTAGACAGTGACTTAACTTGGACAAAGCACAATGCACGTAGCTCTTCATTGATGAGGTGGTGAGGAGGTAGAATCCTTTAGCTTGGAGTAGCACACGGGTGGAAACATCCGTCCTCCTCTAGGGAGGGTAGTGCATCTCAACCTAGTCTGGTGGTGTTGAAGTCTAAGGACAGGACGCTGTGGGTTGCAATAATGCTTCAAAAGAGGGATAGTCTACTGGCTCAAGAGGAAAAACTCCTGATGTACATGCTGCACCTTGTATATAGTTCCAAAAGAAAAAAAAGAAAGAAAAAAAAGAAGAAAAAAAAAGAAAAAAAAGAAAAATGCAAGAACTCCAAAAAAATAGACATGCCAAAAAAAATTGCTTGTTGGATTATGTATACTAACAAGAAGTCTGCAGCTGGATGACTTGGCTACACTGGTCAGGCATCCCGGGATAGGTTAGCTACACTGGCTACCGTCCATTCTTTATTCTTTCCTCTACCCCCTCCTCTTGAGTTGGTCGCACTTGAACTTAGAAGGGAATACCCCGCTCCTCGAGGAAAGAGTTGCTGGACCGGGTTATTGAGTTACCTTGTTAGAGGAGGCTGGTTCCGAGTCATTTCTGATGTGGAGAGCTATTTATCACTTACACAGTACAAGTAAGAATCATAGTCATCAGAAATTTGCGTTTGAGGATTTGTTCTGACCTGACTGTTGAGGCGTCTTGAATAGAAGACTTGTGGAACTTGAAGTCTGTTAGGTCTTAAATTCAGATCCCAATAAGGTTCCGCCACACAATTAATCCAAAGGTCGAGTCAAGCTCCATTTTCAACTTTTGTTCATGACCTTGGTATGGAACCCAATCTCATTTCACTCTTGCATTTCATTTAGTTGCTCGGGGACGAGCAAGGTTTAAGTATAGGGGGTTGATGAATCTACGATTCATCACTCTAAAAGTTGAAAATAGAGCTTTGTTCCCGAGTAATTAGAGGCATATTTCTACTTATATCGCATAATTAGCATTCATGCATACATTGATAATATCTGCATTTTAGTATTCATATTTGCATAAAATAAGAAACCAATTTCACTTGTAAATATTCACCTGTATATTAGATAAAATATCCTATTTGTATATATTTTATACTAACTCCAAATCCAATAAAATCAACTCCATAGTGTATATATTACTAACATTAATAAAGAAAAAATATCAAAAAAATATTAACTTGTAAAATCGACCAATAAAACCCCAATCCAAGTTTGAAACCATGAACCTTAAAATGCACATATCTCTCTCATACAGTGTCCGATTGAGGTCTACTCACTTTTCAAGTAATATATTTTTAAAGACCATCGAAACAAGACCAATTTCATTAAAATCGGAGCTCGTATGCAAAACTTGGGTTTTGGGCCCCTTTTGTACATTGTACATAATGACCGTTTTACCCCTGTATTTTATCCAAAAAATTAGATTAAGTTGTAAATAATCTTTTCATATTTTCTCTATTTTTATTTTGATTTTTCTCTCTCTTAAAAATGACAAAAAAATACAAAAGATAAAATACGGTATTTTATATCTATAAAGTACCACCCAAAAATACATTTTGTACAGATGATCTCCGTTGATTTTTCGGCCCTTCACGAAAGTTGTAGATCTCGTCGAGACGAGCAACTTTTGTGTTGACCACTTTTTGATTTAATCCCTTTTGTTATTTCTTTTTGATTTTCTTTACATTTAATCTTTGAATTTTCTGGGAGCGACATGTGGCCGCTCCTGTAGCCGCCACATGTCACCCCAATTTTTTTTATTTTCGGATTTATTTTTTACTATTTTCGGATTTATTATTATTACTATTTTACTATCATTATTTTAATCATTTTTAGTAGCCTACTATATTATATTATTAAATAAATTATTTTAATCCTCTTTTACCTCTTCTCCTTTCTTTTCCCCTATTCCAAGCCACATCTTCTCCACTTCCTCCACCATTTTCTCCACTCTCTCCATCTCTTCTCTAACTCCATCCATCCTCTTTATAATCTCCTCCACTCCTCCATTCACAATCATCCACCGATCTTGAGAGAGAGAGAGCCCCAGCCCTCGTATCGTTCTTGGTGACAGCACGGACGAGACGATCTGAGCGACGACGAGCTTGGCCATCTTCGGCCTTGGTGAGATCCAAGGAGCCTCACAACTCCTTGTTGCAGCTTCCAAATCGGCTGCCCAAGCTTCGGAGACCGTCATCTCCTCGAGGCCACAACGGAAGCCGTACACGCGGCTCCACTTTCGACGAACCGCAGGTAAGTATCTTCTATCCTAACTTTTCATTTTTTTATCTCACAATTTTCTTCCTTGTTAATCACCAAACAAACCACCACAATCACCATCACAAAACACCAATCTACAACCATTATTTTTTACATCATCATCATCATCACCATTTCATTCAATTACAACTTCTTCATTCCTGTTCACAAAATTTAAAGAAAAAAAATTGCAAAAAAACACAAAAATAAGTTGCAGGGGCCACCGCCCAAGTCGTGATCTCCACCGCCAGCGGCCTGTCGCCGGCCCGCCACACTCCGTCGTGGGCGGCTGTGCGCCGACAATCACCAGCTCGTGGACGCCCACCGCATCTCCTCCAACCTCTCAGCCGCGGCAGCCACGCTCCGCCAGCCCACCGTCCCCGCTTCTTCCCAAGCAGCCCGCAGCCCCTGGAAGCCGCCGTGCGCGCGGCCTTCTCCCTTGTGCACACCCAGGTCCGCGCCGCCCCTCCGCCGGCTCCCTCCTCCGTCGTCCGCCCTCAGTTGCGCGGCTCCGGCCAGCCAGAGCCACCGTGCGCCACCCCGCGCCATCTTCCCCGTTGGCCGCGCGTGACCGCGCCCCCAGCGCCGTCCTTGCCCACCCGCGAGCGGCGCGCCCAGCTCCAGCCGCCTGAAGGCACCACCCGTTGGCCGGCCCTCCGCCCTCACGGCCGTGCGCGGCTTGGCCGCCACCCCGTGCGCCGCCTCTCTGCCTGCCGCACCCTCGCTGCCGCACCGACCTCCACCTCGTCTCCAAAGAAGCACCAAGCAGCCGCCGCCACGCCCCAGGTGCAGCCGCACCTCCCTCGCCATCTCCGATCGCCCGCCGCGCTCAGCGCCTCCCCTTCGCAGCGCCGCGCGCGACAGCGCCTCCGCGACACCGCCGACCGCGCGCCTCCTCTCGCGTGCGCCGCCGCCCTTGCAAGCCCTAGCCGCCCATTCCTCCAGTGCGCCTTGCGGAAGAAGAATAAGAGAGGTCGATTTCCTTTTTCATTTTTTATTTTATTTTAGTTGTCTAAATTGCACGTTCATCCCAGCAAGTTTATTATATTGCAGAAGTGCCATTGTGCACCTTTGAATTTGTTTATTTCGTTTCAGTAATTGCAAAGATAACCCTGACTTTGCGTGGTTATTTGGACTGTCATATTGCATCATTTATTTTAATGAAAAATAGCATGTTGTAGAGAAATTCATTCTTTATCTTCCGGCTATTTAATTGTATTTTCGTGAACATCTGACATTTTATTAAAAATCAGAGATCAAAAATCAAAGATATTTTGCCCTTTTACACTCTGAAATTTGCATATAGTCATTTATTGCTCCAAAAATTGCGAAAATATTATTAATGATGTATCTAATTGTGCTTTAATTACAGTCCAAATTTCATCCAATTCGGAGTTGTCTTATGCATAAAATAAATTATAGGGTGATTTGTGTAAATGATTTTTAATTAATTCCACGAATAACATTTTTGAAAAATTTTAACTCTCCTGGATTATTTATTGAAATATCTATTTGAGATAAATCAATCTCTGGATAATTTTATTTCGTGGATTTATTAGGAATTAAATACCCACAGTCACTCTGTTTTCAGTAAAATATTCATAAAAAAATCAAAAAGTGTCAGAAAATTCCAAAAATATTAGCTTAGCTTAATTTCCTCAAGTTTAACTTTCAGTAAATTTTTCATAATTTTTGCATGTCATTTGCACGAAAAATTGCATAGAAACCCCAAAAAACGTTTGTATTTTTCATTTATGCATTTTAAATCCAAAAATTCCAAAAAAAAATATATTTTGCATTCATCATTGGATTAGGTTTATAGAAAAAATATAACTTGGTCGATTTGAGTTAATTTGACATCAAAGATTAATTTGGCTAAGTGATCATTTTCTTAATAACCTAGTTCATCCGTATTGTTGCATTTTTGGCATTTTTATCGCATAAAAAGAACAACAAAAAAATCCCACTTGGAAAACCATAATCTAATCCATCTAATCTGATCCCGAGTTGTTCCTTTGCCTCCTTGAGTCGACCCTGGGACTTGCCCAGGCTAAATAAACATAAAACCGTACATTAATTTAATTCGACGATTCATTGATTTGTGCGGTAATTTTTGATTGACACGGATCTATCCGACTGCAACGCACTAGTCTAATCAGACAACATAGAAAGGGTAGAACCGCGGTTCGTCAAATATAGTGATGAAAAATATATGATAATATTCTTTAAAAAAATAAAAATAACCAAAAAAATGAGGTGGGTAACAGCTAATGAGGCAGCACCATTTTTATCTTTTAAAAATATATATTCCCGCTACGTATTCTCCTTTGAAAAAACAAAAAGACCTTTCCATAAATTTATCTTTACCAGTCATCTATCTGAAGGATATGGTTAGATCCTCAAGCGCATCACGGAAGCGTGATCGTCGTATCGAATACGACGAAGAACGACTAGTCGTACTAGTTGTTCTATGCAGCAGAAATTAAAATTTTTTATGCGATGAAACCACATGATCCAAGAACACTTCTCGGATCGTTTCGTCTAAACCACAAACAAGTATTAGGTTTACCTCTTGAAGCGTGGTTGCAATCGAGTCTCTAAACGAAGAGACCTCCTGTCTCAAGTCCAATCCGACGGAGGAGACGCTTGCGAGTGCGGGGATGAACCGCGTGCTTCTCGCAATCCATGTTGATGATCCAAGCGACGGATCTCCTGATCTCGACACACGAGATCTGACGTCTTCTTCACAAGCAAGGCACGCTGAAGTAGACGGAGTTCCACGAGCAAACCATCGGGCAGCATAACGACGACACTGCGGCGATGGAGAACCTCTCTAGGGCATCCATGGTGGACGGCCATGAGAGGGAGAGAGAGAGAAAGATATATATATATATATATATATATATATATATATATATATATATGCTTCTCAAGCATTGTGTGTCAGGAAGAGCAATGGGGTGCCTCTCCTTTTATAGGATTTTGGGATCCATGGATCTCAATCCATGGGACAACACAAATCCAATGGCTCTCATTGATTGTGTTTCTTTTAATGGTCAAGATTTATGTTGGTAAAACCAACAACAATTAATTTAATTTAGATTAAATATATGTTGATAAATCAACATAATTTAATTATCAAATTAAATCAAGATCTCTTGGAGATCATAGGAGAGAGAGTGCCTCCTTCCATGTTGGAAGGAGGGGACGGCCACACATTTCAAATAGGAGTGATGGCCGTCCACTCCATATACATGGAAGGTGGCTCTCATCTCTTTAATGTAATCTCCAAGATTATGCAACAACTTTTGTTGCAAATTATTCTACAAAAATAATTCACAATTATTTTGTAGACATTGCAATCTTGCCATTAAAAATTTGTGAATCACATTCACAACCCAAAATAAAATGTAAATTACATTTTCAATTTAATGTCCAATGTGAATCCAATTCACATTAACATTTAATTAATAAATGTAAATTACAAACATCTCTCTCTTATATATTATAAATCACATTTATAATATATATGACTAATATGGATATTGCTATCCACATTATTCATATCCATGATAATTAAATCACACTTAATCATCTTGGATCTCTATTCTCTTGTGTTCAAATAATATGAATCATATTCACATTATTTACATCTTTGATAATCAAATCACATTTAATTATCTAAGATAGATCTCTTTATATATGAATCAAATTCATATTAATCATGATAATCAAATCGCATTTAATTATCCATTTTCTCAATGCTCGGATACATAAATCAACAATAGAATTATCCATGAACTTCTTCAAGGATAATGCGCTTTCTCCGCAGATACTTGGAGATAAAGACAGGGCGATTGTATTGTTCCACGTATAGTGACATGGATATTGAGATCGTATCTCAAATCCAGATCGCGGGCCTCCCATAGATGCTTGATTAAATCAAGACCGTAAATCTAATCTTCTCATTGTATCTGAATCACATTCAGATCAATGTCCAACACTTGGACCAAGATCAGATCACTTCTCTACTGAGAGGAGTCACTAAAATCCAGACCCGTTTCATCACTCCATAGGAATGGAAGCGTCATGGTTATACAATCGTTTATGATCACATCACCCTCAGGTATTCCCAATACCTGTACATCCTGCATACTTGAAGACTCAGACTAAACCCGAAGTATTGGATCAACTTTATACTGTCTACTTCATGGTTTTATCAATAAGTTTCTCATTCGATCATTGGGAGTCGGTATCGATCATATACTTTCCAAAAGCATATATCATACCTAGGTCTTGATCATATACTTTCCAAAAGTATATATCAAACCTACAAATTCAGTCAAGCTTCCAAAGCGAGACGACCGTGCGCACGGAATTTGATTCTTCCCAATATCTCATGAGTGAGCTCATGTCTTCCGGTTCAGTGAATGAACCTGTATGTTCCCTTTGAGAGATCGTATTACTCATATACCCTTACATGCACACCAGCGCGCCGGTGTATAGACCTTGATTAGGTCATCAACCTATTGGTCTGCCAAATGTACATACTCAGACATATAGTAACACATCTGTCTCCGGTCAGAGGATGCGTGCCTATATCATGACAGCATATGATATAGGACTTCGGTTATCTCGATCTCGTTAAGTCAACTCTTTGACCTAACTAATCTGACATCTCCGAATCTCTATTCCTATGCAGAGGACCTGCATCAAGAGGTCGGTCAGATATCGGCCTTTAAAGATAAGGATTGCCATCTCCTACTCAGGCTGGAGATCATCTCTTAACGATCATTTGACGGTGCTCGATGAGTCCTCAATCTAACTCATTAGATATTCATCTAAGCACCAGCCTCTATGATTCAATAATTGAACCAACAGCTGTATGATCATTAAGATGGCCATGGTACATAACCCTAATTGTACTAAGGGACCTATTATGCAAATTATGTACTCTTTATTTCAGTTTTAAGGAGTGAATTGCAATAACATTTATTGCATAATGGCTCGCCGTGGGCTCGCATGTCCAACACTATCTATACATATATTAAAGCCCGACAAGTCACGTGCCTCCTATAAATTTTTGTGCAAAAAATCCGATTTTGCCCATGCTGTCCCCTCCATCATTCCAATTTTGCCCCCAGTTTGACAATAGAATTACTCCATTACCCAGTTTCCATTCCATTTCTGCCCTCCACTTTTCAAGAATTTACACAAGCCATCCCCAACCTTTCTTCCCTTTCCCTCCGTCGATGCAGACTTCCCTACCGAAACCCTCGCTGTTGCTCCTTCCTCTTCCTTCACCATCGACTCCCCAGACAACACCCTTCTCCTCCACTGAAATGCCCTCAACATTTCGACAATTCCAGAAATCCCATCACCTCCCCCCACCGCCATCCATCTCATCGTCATTTCAGTTATCCATCTCCTCCGCTACCTTCACCTACTTAATCTGTCGGGTCCGACCCCTCCTTCCATCCCTCCTCTGGAGGGACCCCCATTAGGGAGTCCGTCCTCCTCCGCAACCCCCTCTCCTTCTCCCTCCGCCTCCGGCATCACTACTTCTCCGCTGTTCACCACTCGACCTCCCATAGCTCCTTGCGGTTGGAAGGCTTAGCCCCAAAATGAGACTGGAAATTAGCAAATTTTGGAACAGATTTGGGACGTAAAGGATGCAATAAATGCTGAAGAGAGTGTTCAAAATAAATCTAAAGGGAGGGAACAAAGTGGAAACTCAAACTCAACAAATGATGAATGAGGCAGAGATAGTTCAGGGAACTCAACCAAGCAACATGACAGTAAAGAACTTTGAAAAAGGTGACACGTATGCTAGAGCTTCAGAGTCGGAACAAACTAAACAGGAAACTAAGGACTGCTGCAGAGGAAAATACAAACATCAAGGATGTATTTCGTAACTAGAGTAGAGATACAATTGCAATCAAAATGCATCTGGAAAGGATTCTTTTGTGCCATTACATAGTCAAAGGACCTGGTTATAATAACAGTTGATTCAATACGCAGTCAGAAGAGAGCACTACATCAAAGGAAGCGATTAGTTCTGTGGAGGTAAAAAGCATCATTGGACACAGATAGAGGAGAAGTGAACACAAAAAAATCTAGGGAAGATGGTCAAATTGGTATGGGAATAGCAATTTGACAAAATGTTGCCAGAATGCTGGAATGGGTCCAAAGTTTGGTTCTTATACTTATTCCAACTTTCATTCATCCTTAGGTGCTTTTATATATGCGGCATATACTTATGTTTTACCATCCCACTTAAGGGAATACATGTGGTTTGGAGAAAGCTTGTCATTGATCTATGACTTAATCTGACTAAGTGAATGTAAAATTATTTGAAAAGCTATCTTTTATCTAGATTGCAGGTTCGTGGAGAGAATTTTACACATGAGGTGCATGTGAGATCGCTTATATGTCAGCAACTTGCTAAAATTGGTTTCTATCTCAGTTAGACATTTTCACATCTCATATCATCGTTTTTATATTTTCATTTCCATATGGATATCTTGTTTAGCTATTTGAATTTTTGATAGATCATTCCTGCACGGATACAACATAAGGGTTAAGCATTCATACAAATGATATGGTTGGAAGATGAGAATACATGTCGAGAATGCATTACCTTTTAATTTATAAGTTATGCAGCATAACAACAGAGTTATTAGATTTCATAATGTCCCAGTAACCATTATCTTTAACATATTCTTCCGAAATCTTGGTACTTTTTGTGGTTCCTACTTGCTACTGTTGTAATGAAAACATGTTATAATCATCCCACAATAGGCATAGTCAAATGTATACGTTATACAAATCGTGTATTTAAAGCATATATGATATTATAAGAATATGTGTTGTCACATGTTAAATATTGAACTAATATCCTATAGTATATCTGTTCCATGTGAGTCTAACGTACGTATGCCTATTATATTTAGTAAGAGATGTATATATGTGGACTCGTCTATACATATCTTAAAGCCCGGCAATCACGTGCTCCCTATTAATTTTTGTGCAAAAAATCTCGATTTTGCCCATGCCGCCCCCTTTGTCATTCCAATTTTGCCCCCACTTTGACTATGGAATTACTCCATTGCCTGCCCCCTTCATCTGCTCCTCTCATATCGGCCCCCTCTGCCTCCCGATTCTTTGGCGACCTGTGCTTCCGCCACCACGTCGCTACCGCAATCCATTGCCTCCCCTCCATCGTCGTCCCCCTCCGCCTCCGCAATCAACATACCTCGAGCAACAACCATAGAGCTGATGCCCAATCCATGGCGTTCAACAAGTTGGTGGTTGACCCAGTCGTGCCTTAACCCAACGCTACACGGAGGTGTGGCTCCCCTGCCGACTCACATAAACAAAATGCTAGCGTCCTTCCAGATCACAACCTAGCAGATCCTCTACGAGTCCCGCGACCGCTCCTTCCACATCGCCCTCCAAACCCCTTCCTTCCTCCAATCTTGCCTCTCTGCCCTCTGGCTCCTCCTTGGAGGACCTCCCCTCCGATCACGTCGTCCCCATCGCTAGCCGCATCGTGAAAAGCTCCTACGGGCTTGGCGTACCTCTTCTGGGACGATCAAAGAGAAATCTGGGAGCAATAGTGCTCACCATAGACGTGTTTTCCAAGATTGAGCGAGAAGGGAGAAGAAAAGAAGGTACTCACAGAAGAAACACACACAAATTAAATGAGAGAAGATAGAATGATTGTGCTACAAATCTGGCCATGTCTATCTGTGCAGCATTTGCCACGAAGAAGACAAAGAAAGCACATCAAGCACGAACCCTTGAGCTTGCTTGTCACTCTCTAGGTATTATTCATATATATACATCCCCTTCATCTTAAATCCAACAATTATCTGAATTATCCATGTTTTGATATTTATGTGATTCCATGTCTTCCCATTTGCACACAGGAGGATGCAAATATAGATGGTGCGATGAGAAAGGGAGCACTGTTTCTAAGGTTTGCCTTTAGGTAATTAATTATCCCGTTTTTGTTTTGATTCTCCAAGTGGTATAGGTAATTAGACGTGATTGATAATTCGAGCTCCGAGGAACAGAGTATTTTCTAAATTAATCTGACTAATGCAAGACTTGCATATGTAATTTGTGATGTTAGTAATGCCCTTTTCCCAGTGGGAAAATTGTAAGTTATGATGGTCGAGAATATTATTCTCATGGGATAATCCATCACAATTTCAAGCTTGATAAATTTTCCTATCCACCAATACCCTATTGTGTACGGATCAAGGCTCCTAGTGTGTAAGAGCATTTTTTAATATGGCAGCAGTTTGTTAACAAAAAAAGAGTGTAGTCTGATTAAATCCCCTATAAATCTCATCTTCTTCTAAATTATAATCACCTTCCATATGCACTGATCTCTAATGAAAGGCAGTTTTCTTTGAAAGCCGATGATCTTTTCTCTACTTTTAGAGTGAATAATTTAATATTTATTGTCACAACAACATGGAAAAAGAGCTGCTGCGGCATATCATGTTTCGCTTGCAGATCCAACCTGGTACCCGTCCGTCGACTCACGTAACTTAGAGCTGGGGAAGAACAAGAGGACCCCCAGATCCTATAGGGATCGTCAAATCGTCAAGTTTACATATCAATCAATGATCGAGATTGTTTTGAGCAACTCAGGCACAATCCTTCGTGACTTCTGCAGGGATACACACCCGCATTTTCAATTAATTGCTGCTCATGCAAATATTTTACATTATTGCTATTTATTCCCTCGACTAATCCATTCAGGTATAAGGAGCATAAACCACATGGAAAAAGATCACCCACGTCATATCATGCTTCACCTACAGATCCACCCGAGTAACTATCCGTCGTCTCGCATGACTTAGAGTTGGGGAAGAATACGAGGAACCCCAGATACGATAGGGGTGATCCTCACCTGAACATATTGATCAACGACTTAGATTGATTTTGAGCAACTCAAATACAACCTTTTATGACTTTTGCAAGGATACCCACGCACATTTTCAATTAATCACCGCTCATGCAAATAGTTTATATTATTGCAATTTATTCCCTCGATTACAAAATATTAATATACATTTACTATATACGACACATGAGAATAGTTTCATTAATTGCCCGGCTCGAGATCATGAATAGTCTATGCTCTATATTCAATGCCAAACAAAAACGAAAATATTATTAGATACATAAAACCAAAATACATGCTTTTAAAAATTATAGAACTTCAAATATAAAAAACTCTAAAAAATTACATTATATATTCATATATTATTACATAATAATACATATCCAAAAATATATTAAAAATATATAATATATAGCATATCATCGTAAAAATACCGAAAATCGTATAAAAGCCATATAAAACCATGCTTGATGTGTATACACAAAGCTTGACAATAAATAAAAAAACTACATAAAAATACCCTATAACTTGCTTTAAGAAATATTCAATGAAAAATGAAACATGTGTTTCTAATGTTAATATATCCGGATAGAATACTCATTATGTACCCCTAACTTAGAAAAAGTGCACTGTATACTTATCTAAACTTGAATTGATGATTAAAGTTAATAATGACAACTTTTAAATCTTGAGTTAACTTGTGAGTTATATATAAAGCTATCAACTCACACATGCTAAATGATCTATTAAACAAAGCTATTTGGATTATGTTGGTGGAGTTTTATTGTAGATGCAATTATTGAGTACATCCAAAAATATATTAAAAATATAATATATATAATTACCAAAGTAAAAATACCGAAAATCTTATAATATGCATATAAAATCGTGCTTGATGTGTTTGCGCTAAGCTAAGCTTGACAATAAAAAATGTATAAAAATACCCTATCATTTGCTTTATGAAACATATAAAAACTTCAATATATACAATTAATTTTTTTTAAAATCACAATACATTTATAAATTTTACATATTAATACATATCTATAGATAAACTTTACAAAACACATATGTACCATAAAATTCTTATGAAAAATATATAAAATTGAGCATTCTCAAAGCCCGACAATGTATGCAGCCAAACATCTTATTTCGAGACTGGTTTTGATATATAGGCCCTCTACAACAACTATATCAATTTGTTCACCCGTGCCGAGGTGGTTGGTTTTGAATAAAGAGCCAATCCAAATATGAATCGAATAAAAAATGAATACAAATATGAATCCAATAAACATAAAATCCGAATATGGACCTATAAAGTCCACATATGGATACGAATTATTATTTTTTTTATCAAAGTTCATAATTATTTAAAAAAATGACAATAGAAAATAAATAAGCAGCGTCATAATAAAAGTGAGCGTCGAGATCACACGTGTTCTTTATCCTTAGCAAAAAGAGGGATAGAGTTTGGTAACTTTTGTTCGTGTCCATCCCCAAACAAATGAAAATTTATTAATATCATTGACATAGTGTATTATATAAGAGTTTAATAGGGCTGCCCCTTCCGGGCAGCCAACATGGCTGCCACCGCGCCGTTTTCGGCGCTTTTTTTATTTTTAAAAAATATCGCCTTGTATATTCATCCATATATTCCTCCTATATGCCAATCGAATTTCGTCAGAAACAGAGACTCCAACGACCTCCATCGAGACAATCATTTTTTAACGGTAATAGGATTTTTTAAATCGACACCATCTCGATGGAGGCCGTAGGAGTCTCTGTTTCTGACAAAATTCGAATGACATATAGGAGGGATATATGGATGAATATACATGGTAATATTTTTCAAAAAAAAAAATATTTCTTGAAATCTAAATTACATAGATGTCGATGTAAACATCTTGTCATGCATATAAGATACCCGATATGAAATTATGAGTTATATAGTTGAGGGTAATAAATTGTGAAGAGGCATGTTGTCGATTGAGCTTTACCTCTGTATTCGTCAATTCTAACTTAAAACATACTAGGTTAGAAATTTGCCTAGTAACACTGTATTAATTCATTTCAAAGTATTTTCTCGTCAAGTTTAAATATTTTCTTGTTCATACAAATAATAATAAGAAATAAATTCTGAATGAGTAACATTGTTTGATGAAAAAAGATTCAAATTTTAGATCATTTTAGCAAAATGATAACTAATACAAAGTAAACTTAGTATTTTGTATATTATTGTTATTAATTTGATATAGATGTCTAAACCCGAGACGCAAATTGAGTAAATTACATAAAAGTCCCTGAACTTTACACTTGATTTTAACGCTATTATCCAAACTTTTAAAAGTCACAATGTTGTACCTAATTTTTATTGCCGATTTCAACGTGGTACTTCTACTGTATTTTCCGTCAAGTGAATGGTCAAACTTCGTTTTGTAAATCAAAATACACTTTCCTCTCTCTCGGCCTCTTCTTCTTCTTCACCACACACAATACATCCTACATCACCTTACCTTCTTCTCCCCCTCCTCCATCTCCTCTCCTCTCAAAATTATTGATTGATCAGATTCAATAAATGAAAAGGGCAACCCTTCTCCGATTTTTGATGGAGCATCACCTAGCATGAATAAGACGCGCTAGATCCAATGGAATCGACTATTCGGGCGAAAGTGTCTCCTATTCTCCACTGATCTAAAGGACGGCGTTTGCTGGTAGGTAAATACGGGAACGGAACGCACAAATGTGAAGCATATTGAATTCCTCCCTTCTAGGCAATCAGATCTTGCAAAAATATATAGAACCAGAAAAGTTTGGATCTCGTCTCCGTTCGCAACGAATCAGACCCTCGTATACAATAGTTATGATATATATTCACAAACTCCACAAGAATATCATCATTCACTTCTTCATTCAAACCAATATAAACTCCCTTCTAAAACTTTGAATTACACTAAAAAAATTAAAAATTTCTGAGCAGTTCTGTAACTTGACACCGAGACAATGAATTGAGATTGATATCATGAAGAAATATCAGAGCAAAACCAGGAAAGAAATTTAGATTAAGAGAAAGAAACACGAGAAAAAGATTGGGATGAGAAAATACATAGAAGAAAGGATTCAGATGAAAATAAATCACAGAGAGCGGGGAGATGATGATGATGATGATGATGATGATGATGGAAGAGTACCTCGACGTGAACTGATGGATCCCTTTATTGATGTTGTGCTTCCAGCACACCTTGATTCTTGACACGATGGAGTATAAAACCTCCGGGGGCTTCCACTGGCAGAGGAACCCACCTCCCTATTGACTGAAGGCGGCCACGATAGAAAGTGACGAAGATGAAGACGGTGGTGCCGGAGGAGACTGGATGCTATTTATAGTATATGTAGTGTTTTTGTATGATGGAAGTTTTTGAAGCAACGAAAATTACATCAATTAAAAGATCATAAGTATATTTGTTGTAACGATAATCATGTCATCGGATTTTGTTGTTGGGATTGTACAACTAAAAATGGAAAAACAATTTACTTTGTGTGGATTAGAAGTCCGCTTTGAATCAATACAAACTAGTGTAAAACCCGTGCGTTGCACCGGGAGCTATATTTTTTGGGGTTTAATGCGATGATGAATAGAAATGAGTTGATTTATATTGTTGTGCTTGCTTTAAAGAATGAGAAATTTAGAAAATAAATTGAAGGTACCAGCATAAGAGTTCAACAACCTTCTTAAAGTCTAATCTATCTAATAGGAAAATAGAGAATCTCATTGTTGACGATGTGTATGAACATGCAAAAAATGTATATGATTACATAGGATTTACTAAAGATATATAAAGAAAAATGAAGTTGTGTCATGTCAATACCTTGATAAGTGGATATTGATAAATGAGAATAGAAAGAGAAATTTGAAATAGCCTCATAAAGATATCCATAACAGGGCAAACATAATAGATGGACTGGGGCATTGAAGAGAAAATCCCATGCAATCATAATTCTCAAACATATTCCCAAGTGTTTATATCTTAATTTCAATAAAAAAGAATTAACTATACTTATCAGAGATTGTGATTGCTCACTTAATTTTCTCAAAACAATACTATATTAATCATAGACTACATAAGATTGCGAGCATGAGTTGGTGGTCGACGTTCGCTGTCCAAATCACATATCTCACTCACAACTAAACACTACAACCTACCCGAAGAAAGTAAACCTAAAAGTTTCTCAAAATCAAAGTTGAATATATGAAATAAGGAAGATATCGATGATGTACCGACTCTCGGATGTATTGCTAAACCATACCGAAAGAGGGAAAATCTAAAATATGTCCAAAATTGAAGTGGTTTTGGAGGAGTTGGTCTCAATAGTGATTTCAGATGGGCTCTTGTGTGGTTAGTCGATGAATCTCCTTGCCAAAAGACCAAACAAACATATCAATGACTATGTACACCAATCCTTGGAGGAGTTGTCATCCCAATGTCCTTTATTGCAAGTAATCTTGTGATTCTTGCAGTCGGAATCGACTAAACCCATCTCTTGTGGAGGCAAAGAGGGGCTTTGTGTCGATCCATGTCGACGGAGTATCAGACAGAGGAAGTTTACGATTTAGGATTTCACCATAAAGAAGAATCTAGAACAAATCAAATAAACAAAGATGTACATCGGCGATAGAGGACCTTAGAGGAGTTGTCGGTCCGAGCTCTCCGATCGACCACACCCCTGCGATTCTCGTAAAGTGCATTCCGAAGGAGAATCAAAGGAAGTTTAGGTTTTAAGATTATAAAAAAAGGACAAAAAAACCAAGTAACCCTCATTTTTTGATCATCGAACACCTCCACTGCAATCCATTCCTAACGTGTCAGTATTAAAAAAGGTACATGGCACATGTTAGAGGAAGCACATGATATGGCATCTCCTGAAAATTTCCACCGGACACATTATAAGAATGTCATGTTTACATTGAAATAAAACATACAATATATCAACCAACCACTAGAGATGAAAACTGATCAGATACATATATAATTTGGATATCCATTAAGAAAACCATATCCTTAAAAATACGGATATGAATTGGGATAGGATATTTACCAAATCCTAATACGTATCGAATAAAAGTGGACCCAAATAGGGATTGAATAAAGAGCCAATCCAAATATGAATCGAATAAAAAGTGAATACAAATATGGATCCAATAAACATAAAATCCGAATATGGACCTAATAAAGTCCACATATGGATACGAATTATTATTTTTTTTATCAAAGTTCATAATTATTTAAAAAAATGACAATAGAAAATAAATAAGCAGCGTCATAATAAAAGTGAGCGTCGAGATGACACGTGTTCTTTATCCTTAGCAAAAAGAGGGATAGAGTTTGGTAACTTTTGTTCGTGTCCATCCCCAAACAAATGACAACTAAAAATGGAAAAACAATTTACTTTGTGTGGATTAGAAGTCCATTTTGAATCAATACAAACTAGTGTAAAACCCGTGCGTTGCACCGGGAGCTATATTTTTTGGGGTTTAATGCGATGATGAATAGAAATGAGTTGATTTATATTGCTGTGCTTGCTTTAAAGAATGAAAAATTTAGAAAATAAATTGAAGGTACCAGCATAAGAGTTCAACAACCTTCTTAAAGTCTAATCTATCAAATAGGAAAATAGAGAATCTCATTGTTGACGATGTGTATGAACATGTAAAAAATGTATATGATTACATAGGATTTGCTAAAGATATATAAAGAAAAATGAAGTTGTGTCATGTCAATACCTTGATAAGTGGATATTGATAAATGAGAATAGAAAGAGAAATTTAAAATAGCCTCATAAAGATATCCATAACAGGGCAAACATAATAGATGGACTGGGGCATTGAAGAGAAAATCCCATGCAATCATAATTCTCAAACATATTCCCAAGTGTTTATATCTTAATTTCAATAAAAAAGAATTAACTATACTTATCAGAGATTGTGATTGCTCACTTAATTTTCTCAAAATAATACTATATTAATCATAGACTACATAAGATTGCGAGCATGAGTTGGTGGTCGACGTTCGCTGTCCAAATCACATATCTCACTCACAACTAAACACTACAACCTACCCGAAGAAAGTAAACCTAAAAGTTTCTCAAATCAAAGTTGAATATATGAAATAAGGAAGATATCGATGATGTACCAACTCTCGGATGTATTGTTAAACCATACCGAAAGAGGGAAAATCTAAAATATATCCAAAATTGAAGTGGTTTTGGAGGAGTTGGTCTCAATAGTGATTTCAGATGGGCTCTTGTGTGGTTAGTCGATGAACCTCCTTGCCAAAAGACCAAGCAAACATATCAGTGACTGTGTACACCAATCCTTGGAGGAATTGTCATCCCAATGTCCTTTATTGCCAGTAATCTTGTGATTCTTGCAGTCGGATTCGACTAAACCCGTCTCTTGTGGAGGCAAAGAGGGGCTTTGTGTCGATCCATGTCGGTCCGTTTTCGGCGCGCCACCGCGCCGTTTTCGGCGCTTTTTTATTTTTAAAAAATATCACCGTGTATATTCATTCATATATTCCTCCTATATGCCATTCGAATTTCGTCAGAAACAGAGACTCCTACGACCTCCATCGAGACAGTCATTTTTTAACGGTAACAGGATTTTTTAAATCGACACCATCTCGATGGAGGCCGTAGGAGTCTCTGTTTCTGACAAAATTCGAATGGCAAATAGGAGGGATATATGGATGAATATACATGGTAATATTTTTTTTAAAAAAATATTTCTTGGAATCTAAATTACATAGATGTCGATGTAAACATCTTGTCATGCATATAAGATGCCCGGTATGAAATTATGAGTTATATAGTTGAGGGTAATAAATTGTGAAAGGGCATGTTGCCGATTGAGCTTTACCTCTGTATTCGTCAATTCTAACTTAAAACATACTAGGTTAGAAATTTGCCTAGTAACACTGTATTAATTCATTTCAAAGTATTTTCTCGACAAGTTTAAATATTTTCTTGTTCATACAAATAATAATAAGAAACAAATTCCGAATGAGTAACATTGTTTGATGGAAAAAGATTCAAATTTTAGATCATTTTAGCAAAATGATAACTAATACAAAGTAAACTTAGTATTTTGTATATTATTGTTATTAATTTGATATAGATGTCTAAGTCCGAGACGCAAATTGAGTAAATTACATAAAATTCCCTGAACTTTACACTTGATTTTAACGCCATTATCCAAACTTTTAAAAGTCACAATGTTGTACCTAATTTTTATTGCCGATTGCAATGTGGTACTTCTACTGTATTTTCCATCAAGTGAATGGTCAAACTTCGTTTTGTAAATCAAAATACACTTTCCTCTCTCTCGGCCTCTTCTTCTTCTTCACCACACACAATACATCCTACATCACCTTACCTTCTTCTCCCTCTCCTCCATCTCCTCTCCTCTCAAAATTATTGATTGATCAGATTCAATAAATGAAAAGGACAACCCTTCTTCGATTCTTGATGGAGCATCACCGAGCATGAATAAGACGCGCTAGATCCAATGGAATCGACTATTCGGGCAAAAGTGTCTCCTACTCTCCACTGATCTAAAGGACGGTGTTTGCTGGTAGGTAAATACGGGACCGGAACGCACAAATGTGAAGCATATTGAATTGCTCCCTTCTAGGCAATCGGATCTAGCAAAAATATATAGAACCAGAAAAGTTTGGATCGCGTCTCCGTTCGCAACGAATCGGACCCTCGTATACAATAGTTATGATATATATTCACAAACTCCACAAGAATATCATCATTCACTTCTTCATTCAAACCAATATAAACTCCCTTCTAAAACTTTGAATTACACTAAAAAAATTAAAAATTTCTGAGCAGTTCTGTAACTTGACACCGAGACAATGAATTGAGATTGATATCATGAAGAAATATCAGAGCAAAACCAGGAAAGAAATTTAGATTAAGAGAAAGAAACACGAGAAAAAGATTGGGATGAGAAAATACATAGAAGAAAGGATTCAGATGAAAAATAAATCACAGAGAGCGGGGAGATGATGATGATGATGATGATGATGATGATGATGATGATGGAAGAGTACCTCGACGTGAACTGATGGATCCCTTTATTGATGTTGTACTTCCAGCACACCTTGATTCTTGACACGATGGAGTATAAAACCTCCGGGGGCTTCCACTGGCAGAGGAACCCACCTCCCTATTGACTGAAGGCGGCCACGATAGAAAGTGACGAAGATGAAGACGGTGGTGCCGGAGGAGACTGGATGCTATTTATAGTATATGTAGTGTTTTTGTATGATGGAAGTTTTTGAAGCAACAAAACCATAAGTATATTTGTTGTAACGATAATCATGTCATCGGATTTTGTTGTTGGGATTGTACAACTAAAAATGGAAAAACAATTTACTTTGTGTGGATTAGAAGTCCGCTTTGAATCAATACAAACTAGTGTAAAACCCGTGCGTTGCACCGGAAGCTATATTTTTTGGGGTTTAATGCGATGATGAATAGAAATGAGTTGATTTATATTGTTGTGCTTGCTTTAAAAAATGAGAAATTTAGAAAATAAATTGAAGGTACCAGCATAAGAGTTCAACAACCTTCTTAAAGTCTAATCTATCAAATAGGAAAATAGAGAATCTCATTGTTGACGATGTGTATGAACATGTAAAAAATGTATATGATTACATAGGATTTACTAAAGATATATAAAGAAAAATGAAGTTGTGTCATGTCAATACCTTGATAAGTGGATATTGATAAATGAGAATAGAAAGAGAAATTTGAAATAGCCTCATAAAGATATCCATAACAGGGGAAACATAATAGATGGACTGGGGCATTGAAGAGAAAATCCCATGCAATCATAATTCTCAAACATATTCCCAAGTGTTTATATCTTAATTTCAATAAAAAAGAATTAACTATACTTATCAGAGATTGTGATTGCTCACTTAATTTTCTCAAAACAATACTATATTAATCATAGACTACATAAGATTGCGAGCATGAGTTGGTGGTCGACGTTGGCTGTCCAAATCACATATCTCACTCACAACTAAACACTACAACCTACCCGAAGAAAGTAAACCTAAAAGTTTCTCAAAATCAAAGTTGAATATATGAAATAAGGAAGATATCGATGATGTACTGACTCTCGGATGTATTGCTAAACCATACCGAAAGAGGGAAAATCTAAAATATATCCAAAATTGAAGTGGTTTTGGAGGAGTTGGTCTCAATAGTGATTTCAGATGGGCTCTTGTGTGGTTAGTCGATGAATCTCCTTGCCAAAAGACCAAACAAACATATCAGTGACTGTGTACACCAATCCTTGGAGGAGTTGTCATCCCAATGTCCTTTATTGCAAGTAATCTTGTGATTCTTGCAGTCGGAATCGACTAAACCCGTCTCTTGTGGAGGCAAAGAGGGGCTTTGTGTCGATCCATGTCGACGGAGTATCAGACAGAGGAAGTTTACGATTTAGGATTTCACCATAAAGAAGAATCTAGAACAAATCAAATAAACAAAGATGTACATCGGCGATAGAGGACCTTAGAGGAGTTGTCGGTCCGAGCTCTCCGATCGACCACACGCCTGCGATTCTCGTAGGGTGCATTCCGAAGGAGAATCAAAAGGAAGTTTAGGTTTTAAGATTATAAAAAAGGACAAAAAAAACCAAGTAACCCTCATTTTTTGATCATCGAACAACTCCACTGCAATCCATTCCTAACGTGTCAGTATTAAAAAAGGTACATGGCACATGTTAGAGGAAGCACATGATATGGCATCTCCTGAAAATTTCCACCGTACACATTATAAGAATGTCATGTTTACATTGAAATAAAACATACAAAATATCAACCAACCACTAGAGATGAAAACTGATCAGATACATATATAATTTGGATATCCATTAAGAAAACCATATCCTTAAAAATACGGATATGAATTCAAATAGGATATTTACCAAATCCTAATACGTATCGAATAAAAGTGAACCCAAATAGGGATTGAATAAAGAGCCAATCCAAATATGAATCGAATAAAAAGTGAATACAAATATGGATCCAATAAACATAAAATCCGAATATGGACCTAATAAAGTCCACATATGGATACGAATTATTATCTTTTTTTATCAAAGTTCATAATTATTTAAAAAAATGGCAATAGAAAATAAATAAGCAGCGTCATAATAAAAGTGAGCGTCGAGATGACACGTGTTCTTTATCCTTAGCAAAAAGAGGGATAGAGTTTGGTAACTTTTGTTCGTGTCCATCCCCAAACAAATGAAAATTTATTAATATCATTGACATAGTGTATTATATAAGAGTTTAATAGGGCTGCCGCTTCCGGGCAGCCAACATGGCTGCCACCGCGCCGTTTTCGGCGCTTTTTTTATTTTTTTATTTTTAAAAAATATCGCCATGTATATTTATCCCTATATTCCTCCTATATGCCATTCGAATTTCGTCAGAAACAGAGACTCCTACGACCTCCATCGAGACAATCATTTTTTAACGGTAAAAGGATTTTTTAAATTGACACCATCTCGATGGAGGCTGTAGGAGTCTCTGTTTCTGACAAAATTCGAATGGCATATAGGAGGGATATATGGATGAATATACATGGCAGTATTTTTTTAAAAAAATATTTCTTGAAATCTAAATTACATAGATGTCGATGTAAATATCTTGTCATGCATATAAGATGCCCGATATGAAATTATGAGTTATATAGTTGAGGGTAATAAATTGTGAAGAGGCATGTTGTCGATTGAGCTTTACCTCTGTGTTCGTCAATTCTAGCTTAAAACATACTAGGTTAGAAATTTGCCTAGTAACACTATATTAATTCATTTCAAAGTATCTTCTCGTCAAGTTTAATTATTTTCTTGTTCATACAAATAATAATAAGAAACAAATTCTGAATGAGTAACATTGTTTGATGGAAAAAGATTCAAATTTTAGATCATTTTAGCAAAAGATAACTAATACAAAGTAAACTTAGTATTTTGTATATTATTGTTATTAATTTGATATAGATGTCTAAATCCGAGACGCAAATTGAGTAAATTACATAAAAGTCCGTGAACTTTACACTTGATTTTAACGCCATTATCCAAACTTTTAAAAGTCACAATGTTGTACCTAATTTTTATTGTCGATTTCAACGTGGTACTTTTATTGTATTTTCCGTCAAGTGAATGGTCAAACTTCGTTTTGTAAATCAAAATACACTTTCCTCTCTCTCGGCCTCTTCTTCTTCTTCACCACACACAATACATCCTACATCACCTTACCTTCTTCTCCCTCTCCTCCATCTCCTCTCCTCTCAAAATTATTGATTGATTATATTCAATAAATGAAAAGGGCAACCCTTCTTCGATTCTTGATGGAGCATCACCGAGCATGAATAAGACGCGCTAGATCCAATGGAATCGATTATTCGGGCGAAAGTGTCTCCTACTCTCCACTGATCTAAAGGACGGTGTTTGCTGGTAGGTAAATACGGGACCGGAACGCACAAATGTGAAGCATATTGAATTGCTCCCTTCTAGGCAATCGGATCTTGCAAAAATATATAGAACCAGAAAAGTTTGGATCTCGTCTCCGTTCGCAACGAATCAGACCCTTGTATACAATAGTTATGATATATATTCACATACTCCACAAGAATATCATCATTCACTTCTTCATTCAAACCAATATAAACTCCCTTCTAAAACTTTGAATTACACTAAAAAATTTAAAAATTTCTGAGCAGTTCTATAACTTGACACCGAGACAATGAATTGAGATTGATATCATGAAGAAATATCGGAGCAAAACCAGGAAAGAAATTTAGATTAAGAGAAAGAAACACGAGAAAAAGATTGGGATGAGAAAATACATAGAAAAAAGGATTCAGATGAAAAATAAATCACAAAGAGCGGGGAGATGATGATGATGATGCCATTGTCAGCGCGGGGGCAGCTATTGTCGGCTGCCCGCAAGGGGCAGTCCTATTAAACTCATTATATAATATATAATACTAATTTATAATCTAATATATATATATATATATAAATCAAAACATTTGCAATATCAACAAAAATAATGCTACAGGGCCGTGAACAGTACCATGTCCACGGCCCTTAATATAGTGTATGATGCTTAATATAAGATGATTCGTATGTCCGTGCAAAGCACAAGTGCGTTTGGTTGCAGGGTTGGACAAGGTTGGGTTGGGCCAGGGTACCCCTGTGAATAGTAAACTGTGAGGAGGAGAACCTTGTTTGGTTGGAGGGGTAACCCGGGTTGGGCCAAGCCAACCCTGCAACCAAACGATCCCGAATTTCTCTGTTAAAGAATCAAAAAACAACCGACCCGTTTAAGCACCGAATTTCTCTGTTCCCTTTTCCCCAAAATCTATCTCTCTCTCCCTCTCTCTGACGCCAAATGCTGCAGATCCGCCTGAGCAAGGGGGGCGGTGCCGCGGCGGAGCTTGCCGGAGGCGGCGGCTCTGGCCCTTCGAAGCCGTCGCACACGACGGAGACAGTGACGGTTGCGTGCCCCGACCACCTGGTAATCGCCGACCTCCCCGTGGCAAAAGCCCTCGGCGCCGCCCCGTCCCCTGCAGCACCACTCCCCGTCAAGTCTCTTGGTCGCCGCTGCCGCCGCCAGCTCGGCGAGCGCGTCCACTTCTGCGTCGTCTGCGACTACCCCATCGCCGTCTACGGCCGCCTCGTATGTACCATTCCGCTTTCGTCCGATCGCCATAAAATTAGGATTACGTGTTTTTTAGTTTATGTGGTAGATTGTAAGATTGGATTTTTTTAAGTAATATGTGTAGACAGTGTGCTGGTGGTGGGGGAGAAATGCGGAAACTTGGCGTGTCATTTGTTGCGTTTCTATCTACTTGGAGTGATCAACCTTGTTACCATGGGATTTTGGCTCTTTAGACCGTAGGTGTATGTTTTCATGGGTGGCGTAGAGATGCTTGTGTAACCGTCGCTTTATTTTTCTCCAAAGCCGGCCGTGGATTTATTTGAGGTCATACGGGTTATCTATGGACTTAGACATATCCTAGAAAGGGTAAATAGAATAGATGTCCTGGAAGTGATCGACATACTATACAGTGGCAAGAACCTGAGTCAGTTAGTTAGCAAAAATCTATAACCTGTCAGTAGTGTATGGGTCGTCAAAGGTTGTTTTGATCGGAATATCCATAGCCAGCTCAAAGAAGAGGAGAGTTGAAGGGCAACCTTGCCCTGCATCCCTTGAGGAGGCTCAGTCGCTTGTTGGTATCCTCTTCTTATTAACGGATGGAAGTATTGACTCATTGCGTCACCTATGGCGACAAGATCAATGGGAATCCTATGCTGCATTGATTCTTCTCTTCTGCAATGTAGACTGGATGAAAGTCCCAATTAACTGATTAAGGGTGTCACATGCTTTTACTGTCCATATTGAGCAAGTTCTCGTAAATATACTTTATCGTGCAATTATCTTGAAGCCATGGTGGTAATGTCTGCCAAGCACCTATTCCTTACTATAATGTAAATTACACTGGATGTGTAATGCCGCCCGCGAGTCTTCCTCACCTGCAAAAATGAAAGAAACACGTGTTTTTATTTCGTTTTCTGTTGATATGGTTTTCATCATTAATGAAGATATGTGTCATCCTCAAGCGATTCAAGTCTTATTATATGGTATAGCTTCCTTCTTATCTATAATTTAATCTTCAGAATTATCCAGCCTGTCTAGTTTAGTAATGCCAATAATCTGCAGAGCTTTTTCTTCATTTCCTTTCTTTTTTTTAATCTTGTGAAGAATATGCCACCATTGGGGGTCCAAATCAGAGATGCTAATGTAAAAATAGCGAAATAACTCCATACACAGACTTTAAAACCCTGGTTTAAAGAGACAAGATCTTTTGAAACTGAAATATATGTGAATTCGAAGCCTCTCAATTGATTTCTACTACGATGGGGTATAATCCAAGAAAGTTTTATCAATGACATTATTATCAAGCATTTCCTTAAAAATATCAATAATGGAAAATCTCTTTGCAGCAGGTTCCTGTAGTTTTATTTTCAATAATCAGTTTAAAATTTCTAGATCTGTACCATATTTCTTTGAAACATGGTCACTCAAACCCTCAGTATTTCTGCCATTCCCATCCTGGGATAGAGCCCATATCGAGGAAGATCTCGAATGATTAGTGCCCACAAAATTGCCATAACAATGATGAAAACATTTCTCTTCGCTTCTAAACCATACACTGAGAACTGGTTGCAAGTACGGCTTTCCAAATCAAAGAAACCATCTTATATTACAAGAACAATCAGGGGTCTGGGCGACAAAGAGAAGATCTATAGGTGCCCTCCCTCCCGAGTGGCATGGGGATGTTGTCTTGTTGCAAGAAACAAAGATACATGGATGGAGTGACATGTTATGGAAATCTATGCGAATGCCAACACTATCTGATTTCTGTGCAGTAAATGCAATGGGTGTTGGGGGGTGTCATCGCTTGGAAGTGTGATAGTTACTATGCAGTGTCCGACTATGCTGGAGGATTCGTCCAGACAGTGGTTGCGATCTTGCGGCCGACCATATCGTGTGTGTACGGTTCGATAGAATCACCTTTGAGGTTATTGTTGTGGATTGAACTTTGGGAGGTCAGAGAAAAATTCGCGTCTGAGGTTTTGATTGCCATGGAGCTTTAATGTTACTCTTTATCCTCAGATTGTCATCATGTACGTGGGGGCAATATTTAAAAAAAACATGAGGCACATTGAGGCATTTTTCTGTCCTTGAAGCGAGGTGTTAGCCTCGAGGCGGTCGAGGTGTAAGCCTCACTTGATAGAGAAAAATGTTCATAAATATTAGCTTATAAACATACAAGAACAACTTTTCATTTTATTTTCTTCATCATTTATCATACGACCTACGTTGATGAGAATTAAAAGAGAAAATGGTGTCAACGTCTAACATATTATTTGATGGGTATAAACAATCGACACAATGAACAAATCTAATAACTTGGTGCTTGAAATGCGGATAGTGTTGTTTTTTAGATAATTCACGATTGATTTACAAAGAGTGATGGTCTGATATACAAGTTATAAGACAATATCCTGTTTAATGTACCATTATTCATAGTTCCATATCATGTATTGATTTTTTGGTTCATGTTGATCTATAATACAAAATCTATACAAAATATTTATCCAAATACAGAACGTGAAACTATCCTCCATCAGTTTTTTGTTTACGTTGATTTATAAAGAACATGCTGATAGTAAAAATAAGCTTAATTTGTTAGTAAACTGTAAAATAAATGCATTTACTTTTTTTCATGTTGATTTATAAAGAACATGCAAAATAAAGTAAAAATAAGCTTAATATATTAATAAACTACAAATAACACGTTGATTTATAAATATTAGAGTAAAACTGAGCGTAATATGTTGATAGATTGCAAAATAAATGCATCAAGTTAACCAGCTTGCTTGCTGGTGTTAGAGTGTTGATTAGATGCATTTTAGTGAATCATGAGCTTAAGGACTTCAAACTACTTATCTACGAAAGACCAAGGGCTCACAATCAAAGAGAAGAAAAGAATATACAATAGAAAACAAATGAAAAATCTGATGAACTCTGATGATGCGCCTCTATATGGCCTCACGAGGCTATAGCCTCGAGGCGCTCCTCAGTGAGGTTGCTCGAAACTATAGCCTCAAGGTGAGACATTCAGTTCATCGCCTTGAGGTGTGTTTTAAAAATAATGCTTGAGGGTCAAGATATCAAGTCCGATGCCTTTTTTAGATTTGGTGGGAGATCTCCAACTGGAGGTGTTTGATGCAACATATGTCCACTTCACATGGAGAAACTTGAGATCTAGGTTTAAAATTTTAAATTAGACCATTTCCTGGTGTTTGAGGATCTGTTGGAGGCGCTACTTTGGCAAACGCATCATCCTGTTCGCGCTCCAGATTAGATTATACACCTTTGGTATGGGATTCGGGGTAGGGGGCCCTATCTTTCTTTGGATTACATCTGTTGGAGAATGACTTCAGAGATCTCATAGAAGAACAATGTAATTCAATGGAATGCACATACTCGACTACTTCTACTTCGCCTAGAGGTTGGTTACACTACATGGACGACTTTGTGCATGCAAGGAGCTGTAGGAGTTGCAGAATGTTCATCATACATGATAGAATCAGATATTTGGAGATTAAACGAGATTGGGGATGATAAGGAGTTATCCTGGGAGGAATTTGATGAAAGAGTAAAGTTACAATGGGTCATTTTGGAGGAGGATATGAAGCATGTGATCGAAAGGAAACATAGATCGAGGTAGAAATGACTAAAGAAGAGGAACACAAAGTATTTCCATATGACAACTAGTCATAGGAGGAGAAGTTTGATGCGTGCTATTGTGATCAACAATTTTTTGGGTAGATGGTATCATGAATTGAGTAGATCATTAGCATACTACTTTTGCATAGTTTCATACAGAGAGGGAAATAAAAGATGGAGATGGATGTGTATTGTGGCACCTACTGTCTTTGATTCTCAACGTACCCATCTAACGAGGGCTTTTGTTTGAGACTAGGTTAGAATTGTGGTGATGATTTGAATGCTGATGGAAATCTGGGACCTGATGGCTTCCCTGTTTTTTCTACAGTCGGGGAAGACATAATGGCAGTGATGGAGGTGTTTGCCCATTAGCAATGTGGATTTTGACAGGATTAATAAGTCCCTCTCACTTCTGTTACCAAAAAAAGGATTCCTCAGAATGGGTGAACCTGTGACCTATTGCCCATTTGAACACCATTTACCTCGCATTGGCTAAAGTTTTGGCAAACACGCATGATGGTGCCTTGGATACTATTGTGTCACTGTCCCAATCTAATTTCATTTTCGGGAAGACATATTGGAGACAGCTTGGTAATGATCATATAAATTGTGGCTAGTTGGATAAGATAGGGGACTAATGGTTTCCTATGAAAAGTTGTTTTCTCCAAGACCTGGCAATGTGGATTGGCGGTTCTTGTAGTTTTCCTTGGCAAGATGTGGATTCCCTTACACATGGATCTCATGTGTGGAAAGATGTGTATCACTATTAGGACGGGGCGTTATTTAGGTCAATCCGGATAACCCACCCAAACCATTACAAATGATTTAAATGGATTGGATTATTTTGATTTTGGTTTGGATTGGATCCAACATGAAATATTTATTTGGTTTATGGGTTAATTGATGGGTTTGAGGTAATGTATCCGAACTATCTAAATATTCAAATTGGAAATTGGGCTGACCCTTGGATACCCATATAAAAAATTAAAAAACCATAGATGTATTGTACATTTTGCAACTTGTCCCCCCTTATTTCCTCTTATACACCACCTGCAACGCCACTACAAAATCCCCCCAATTCTCGTTGCCCAGAGATCTCTTGTCCCATCAACTCATCTCCTCCTACCCTCGATCATACCTTCCAAATCTCCTATCTATATATACCACTACTAGTCCTTGATTTTTGCCCATACACGATAGAAAGGAGTAAAGCTCCAACTTCCTAAAACACCTACAATGACAGTGGAGAATTGAGACACAAGTCGAGATTGTGATAGGAATCATCCTTGTTGAGACACAAGTAGAGTTTGCGACATGAATCGTCCGTCTCCTTGGTGTGATCCATGCGACCTATTCTTCAAGTTCTTGTTGGAGCTTCGTAAGTTGATGCCAACTTGCTAAAGACAAATATCAAGCTTTCAAAGACGAACTCCAACAACATATAGTCATTCGCTTCATCTCCTTCCCCAGGTACCCTATCTTCAACCCATCTTTTTGCTTCTCTACTTTTTTCACATTTTATGAAAAAACTTGATCCCATGCGCATGGAAAAACATGATTCCTTGTGTATGAAAAACACTTTCTGTGTATGAAAAAACTTAATTCGCTGTGTATGAAAAAAAAAATCAACTTGTCGAAAATCATCCTAAACATAAACATAATATGAGATTTTTTGAGGAAATACACACACAGATATGTAATGCAATTTTAGTGGTTCCTAATTGGATTTTTCAAAATTTGGTTCTGGTCCAATCCGATCGACCTTAACCAACAACCCAATAGCCTTTCCTGATTTAAATTGACTAGGTCATGGCTTGTCACTTTCTTAACCCAATCCGATTTCAACCTGAATTAAATCAACACAATCCACCTATACCTATTGAATGCCCACCTGTAATCGCTATTGCATCCTGTTCAATACTATAACTGACCTGAAGGTGGTTTCTTCGAACCACATTGGCCAACGGGAGTGTATGTCAGGGCTGCCAGCTGATACCTTTCTTATTTTTATAGCCACACATGTACTTACAAGCATGATAAATCCAAAACCTCAAATGTTGGATTTCGGTTTCGTTTCAATAAGCCATGAAAGAGAAATTCAGTGAAACTTTGGTGAAATGGCTGAAAGTTGGGGAAATTACTTGAAAGCTCACTTTTTAAAATTAAGATTTCTACTATTCTCCAATCAATAAATGAGATATAGATACACAATTTTTGCTTATAATAAGATGCTAACACGATATGTTACCGTAAATTTTCATCAAATCTCTCCAACAATCGTAGTATGTCGTTTAACGCCAGAATCATATTTGCAACTTGAATTGGAGCCATTAAGTTTCACCTCATGGACATGAAGAGAATGCTGACATATGTAATAATTAATAACGAAGAAAAACATAGGCCAACAAAGAGGACTAGCGGTGATTAAATGGAAAGTTTTTGGACACACACCTATCTAGCAAAATGATATTTTATGCAAGAAATTGAATATCAGATTGATAGCTTAGAACTTGTACCTAGCTAAAATACTTTGAACTTAGAAAAGCATTTTTTTTAGGAATAAATTAAAACACACACGTACATATACACACACATATACAAAAATTTTTTTTAACATATATGTCTAGTAGATGCATTATAGAGCTTGTGATCGTAAAATGTATGCTACATGAAACAAACAAATCAATTAACACTAAGAAATTGTGTATCATTCACAAGCACAATCTATATCCAACCTAAGAGTAGGCTAGTACTTACAGTCATAAGACTTCGAAGGTTGCCAACAACCTATCACTAGCACAACCTCACGTACTTGTTATAGTAGAGAGAAGCAACATGAAAGAGAGTATGAGAAATGAACAAATTTCTAGTGTCTTGTGAGATGAAATGATGCAATGTAATGCACCGATGTATAGAGCTCAAAAAGCTCCCCAAAGTGACCAAAATTATGTGAAGGAGTGACATAAGAGGTCAGGAGTACGAGTTTCGGTGAAGCGTGGCTAGATTCCTCTTTTTCTGTTGTTTAAGCTAAAATTCAACTGAAGTGGAAAGAAATTCTATATTAATGGATTGAAATTGACCGAAATATCAGCGAAATCCGGGAAAAAGGAAATGCTATGGGGAATTGATTTAGGCGACTTGCCTAAATAGAATTTTGACTGAAGTTCGGTGAAATTTTGAGGAAATCTAGAGTCATGGGTAGATCAAGAGGTTTGCCAAGGCATTTTTGCTGGATTTTTTAGGCGATATCTCCATCCCCATCCAATAATAATCAGATGACAATATTTTTTCATTAAAGGAGGCATGGAAGAGGCGCGGGAAATGACCGCCATTTTGGACATTTTTGGCTAACTATGTGGTCTGAAAGGTCAATCAGGGCCAATGGTCACGGTATGCTTTGATCTCTCTATTGTTGATGCGGATGAATGTCACAAGGAGCTTGGCACTGCTTGTGGTTTGTTACCAATCATCTATCTGGGGTTACCCCTTGTAATGGTCGTCTTTGTGTCTGATTGGTTAACTGTCGTTGAGAAGTTGAGGTGAAAGCTTGTTGGGTGGAACATGTCGGTTCTTTCACCTGGTGGACGATTGATCTTAGCGAAGGCTGTCCTTACGGCTATCCCATTTTTTAATGCCCTTGAGACTACTGTCGGTTGGGATATGATGCTGTCTTGAGACAATTATGACTTATGAGAAGATTCTTTTGGAGAAATTATACCAGAATTCCTAGGACCATTGCTTACCGACCTCACTTTTCTACATTTTTTCTAGAAGAGAATTTGCTTTGTTCTTCCACAACTTCTGTTGATTTTCCACCTTGTACTTGGAAATGAATGCATTTTTGCTTTTTGAATATATAACTGGACAGATGGAGGAACATTGGCAGCTCGCTTCCCATGACAGTTAGGAACTTTGACTTTCTCTAACAAAATGCAATGATTGCCCTCTATAATGTTTGTTCTTCAAGTCTACTCTATTAAATGAAGGGAATTGGGAACCATCTTATCGAGGGTTTTCTATGACTTTCTTGGTGATCATGAATTGATTTAGCAATAATGCAGAGCCTCATATTACTCTAACCTTTTGTTTTTGAGAAACATATTACTCTAACCTCCCATATATAAAACTAAAGCTACGTGGAAGGACTTTGCTTAGTTGTATTATTAATAGACCACCGATTCTTTTTTATTGAAAAAAGGGTAAACTCTCAAGGTGGGAGTCACCGCAACATTTATTTCATTAGAAACGGTTAGAGTACATTACCTTGATGCCCAAAAACTAAAAAGCGCATTACAATGAGACACTATATTCTTGGAGTAAAAAATCTGATTGTTAAAATATGGTCATTTTGCCCATTCCAGATGGTCCAAAGTACGACAAACAGCTTGGAACAATCACCTGCAGAGTTGCCGCCCATTGCCCGAATTAATCTCCAGAACTCTGCTGCCCTGCCGGCCTCCACCCAGGGGATCCCAACCTCCTTCCACACCTGCACCGAGGACGGGCACTCGAAAAAGAGGCGGTTCGAGTCCTCAACCAACCCCTCGCACCTACCTCACCTCGTGTCCGTCAGGTCAAAAATCCTTCCCCTCCTAGCTTTATCACATAACTTGTCTCTTCTCAGACACCACAAGAAGATCTTAACCCGGCACGGGATCTTGGCAGCCCATACCACCTTCATGTCCCGAATAAGTTCCACATCCTGCTCCTGTCCGTTCTCCTCATCCCTTCATATGTTTTTTCTATCGAGAACCTTTTACCCTCCCATTCAAAATGGTCGACGTCATGCGAGAGACCCCTCCAGTGATGAGATCTCCACATGCAACCTAACATACTCCTCTAGGCACTATTCCGAGAGGTCCGCCATGAATAACGTCAACCATGTGCCCGAGTCCGCCACTTACGAGAGAAGAACCTCCTTCGACGCCGCCAGAGCGAAAAGCCTTAGGAATCTGTCCCCATGAGGACCCTCCCCCGTCCAGTCATCCAGTCAGAATCTGAATAAATTACCATCTCCCACCTTTGGACGTAGTCTCAGGGCCATCAAATGTAGAACCTCTTGGATTCCTGCCCAAAGCGGCGATTCCAACCTCATTCTTCAAGCCACCACTTCTCCCTGACACCATAGATAGGCTGTACAAGCTTGGCCGCCAGCATGGTCGAAGAGCCCCAAATCTGAATCACCCATTTAGCAATCAATGCCTTGTTCATGTATTCCACATCCCGAACCCTAGACCACCCTCACCGTGCCCCTTCGTCACCTTGTCCCAGCTCACCAGATGCAAACCGGACCTCTGCTACTTTCAATTGAACCAATAGAACCTCCTCATCAAAGACACAATCTTCTTCCTAACCCCCACCAACATCAACCTGGTGGAGTATAAGAAGGTAGGGATGACCGAGAGTACATGCTTCGATGCCGTCACCAAACCATCCTCCATTCGACGTCCCGGGATAAAGGCCGACTGCCCCTGCAGCACCACGGAATCCATCACCCCCTTGAATCTATTCACCAGAATCTTAGACACAATAAGATAAAGGGCGGTGGAGAGCACAATAGGTCTGAAGTCCTCTACCCTCACCGGAGTCTCCTCCTTGGGAAGGAGGAACAACAAGGTCCGAAATCTCGATTTCGATTTCGTTTCAGTCCCCTCCAAAACCGAAATTTCGACCGTTTCGGTGGAAATGTCGAAAATAAATAAAAAAGCCATTTTTCGATGATTTTTTTGGAAATTAAGATCTTCTGAGTTATTACAACAATAAATATCTTACAAATACACACTTATATCACACATATTGCTTATATATGCCCCTTATATCGCACATATAGGTCATATCGGTCAAATCGATGTTAATGTTGATTCTTGACTGATATATACTGGAAATTAATATCATCCAATTCAAGATCTTAAAACAACAACAACTTACAAATGCACACTTATATCACACACATCTCTCATTCGTGCGCCTTATATCACATAATATCAGTTATATGAGACATTGTTGAGCTGACTAATAGATACTGGAAATGGAAATCAAAATAACTAAGTTAACAACACTTAGACGACACCTTTATTCATAAAAATAGACAAGAACTTTTTATTATAAAATGTAGATAATGATTAATTAAACAATGTTTTGTTCATAGAAACAACCATCACCGAGAAAGTTCGAATGAATTACAGAATTAATTACATACTTATAATAAAGATGCATCTATTTACGAAGATAAATGACAAACAAATGAAAGGAACAAGCTATATCAATTATATAGAAGCTATAGAGTTTTTTCATCTTCATAGCTTAAACCCAAAGGGGAGAAAGCTCCCCAAGTTGAATAACCGGTGTATGTACCCTCTTGTAGCAATATAACCTGTATCCATGAATTTCAACCGAAATGGGTCGATATGTCAAAATATCACCGAAATTTCGGTCGAAATCTAGGAAATTTTGTACTGAAATCCATGATTTCAACCGAAATGGGTCGAAATAGATCGAAATGTCGAAATATCACCGAAATTTCGGTCAAAATCCGGGAAATCGACATATATAGGATTTTTGATACCCATGACCTCTCGAAACCGAAATTTCGACGAAATTTCGTGAAATTTAGATCTATGGGTCCGATTCACCTTCTCAAATCCTCTGTCCCCTTCCCTGAACTCATTCAGAACCTCCAAGACCTCCGCCTTCACCAACTCCCAGAACTCACGGTAGAACATGACCGAGAAGCCATCTTGACCCGGGGTACCATCCACATTCAACTCCTAAACTGCTCTCTTCACCTCCTCTTCAGAAAAAGGGACCACCAAACTGTCCGCCTGCTCGCCAGACAAGGTCTCTACCCCTCTTCCCATCCACCCCAACTGCCCCCTTCTCCTCCACGTCGCCTCAACAAAGTGGGTCCTCAACGTACATCCAATTCACGCTTCCCTTGAAACTCTTACTCCCCCAATTTCAACCTCATGCAACCTGTTTCTCCTCCTCTCAGAATCCATCGAATGGAATGACCTCGTATTGGCATCGCCTTCTTTTAGCCACCTTTGCGTAGATCTTTGCCTCCACTCTACCTCTTTCTGTCCTTTAGCATCAATTCTTCAAGTAGACCAAGCCTCTCCACCACCTCCACCTGGTTCAACCCCTCTCATCATCCAACCCGTCCAAACATACCACGCCATCATGGGCCTCTCCCCTCCTAGCCCTCCGCCTACCCTTCACCTCCCTCTCGAACCCGGTAAGAAAGGACCTTAATGACCACAGCTTCGTTGCCAACCGAGAGACGACTGAGCCCACGGGTTCCTGCTTCTCCACTGCTCAACGACGACCTCCCTAAAATGCTCCTCCAAGAGCCAAGTCCACTCAAATCGAAAGAAGAACCTGCTTGTCCTCTCCTCGCCTGACGACCGGAGAATTGAAGTGTGATCCGAGTGGGCTCGCGGCAACGCCAATTACGATATAAGGGGAAACGCTCAATCCCATAAGGCGACAGGAAGAATCTATCTAGATTGGATTGTGATCTCACATTCCGCCAAGTATAGGAGCAACCAGTCACATCAATAATGGACAAGCTCAAGGAGCGAGCCACCCTCCGTAAGTTCTCCGAACCCGGATTTCTACCACCATATTATTACGGACGATCGTCAGGGAGCAACGTCACATTCAGGTCTCCACCGATCATCTAGACCCCAGCTGCATTCGCCGAACCCGACAGTTCCAACTATGCCGCGAAGGCACCTCTCTCAGACCCAGTAGGACCGTATGGATGGAAATATCGCGATATATCGGCGATATATCGTCGATATATCGATATCGACATGAGATCGATACGGGCACCGATATGGCGATATATCCCGATGTTCAGGTATTTTCTTCACAAAGGCTCGTCGATATGGGCGATATTTCGGCGATATATCATCGATATATCGTCGAAATATCGTATCGATACGATATCGAAACGATATCGATATCGATACGACTTTCCATGTCGTAGACGTTCATGATCCAAACGTAAAGACCATCTGCTCTCCATCTCATGTCCACGGACAAACAGAAAAGAGACCTCGACTCCGCCAACAGTTCAAAATCGTCTTTCTTCCAGCCAATGAGTAAACCTCTCAAAGCGCCCTGGGCGTCCAACACATCCATGTCAAATCGGTCTCCCCCACTCAGCCCCTGCCTGGCAACGTCTACACACCTCGACAACTTTGTCTCCTGAAGAAGGAAAACATTCGCACTAGCCTCCATTACCAGGTTTCGCACTCCTAGCCGCTTATCGAGGTAGCCTAATCCCCTAACATTGCAAGAAAACGGCTTCATTAAGGAACAATCTGGCTCAACTTCTTAGGTGCTTCTAGAAGGGGGCTGCAGCAGGGGTGCCTCCTGGCCCCTCTCCTGTTTGTCGTGGCCGCTGATGTCTTGGCTCGTATGGCTGTCCGGGTCATTGATGCCGGGCTCTCGAAAGGTTTCTCTAAGGAGAACCTTTCCGTGCCCTTGATTCAATTCGCTGATGACACCATCTGCTTCATTGAGGGAGGTGTTTCTGAGGTCTCCGGCATGACGATGACCCTTGATTTATTTAGTGAGATGTCGGGGCTGTTTATGAATGGGAGCAAATATAAGATTATTCCTTTTGGGATGACGGAGGCGCTGGCGATCGAGTGCGGCCGGATTCTGGGGTCTCCTCCAGGCGAGCTTCCTATTGGGTACCTTGGTCTTCCGCTGGTGATTGGGAGGGCCAGGATTAGGGACTGGCTTCCGGTCGTCGAGAGGGTGGAGGTGCGCCTTGCTGGTTGGCGTGCGACACTTCTTTCGAGGGGGGGCGGCTTGTTCTTCTCAAAGCGGTGCTCTCCTCTATCCCGGTGTTCTTCTTGTCGAATCGTCGTATGCCGGTTGGGATCCGCAAGCGACTTGATACATGTATGCGTAGGTTTCTGTGGGGAAGAAATGGTGAGTCGGGGGTTGGGATTCACCTTGTAGCGTGGGATGAGGTGTCCAGGGGGAAGCAGGAAGGGGGTTTGGGCGTGAGGCGCTTGGAGATTGTTAATGATGCTTTCTTTCTCAAGTGTGCGAGTAGGGTCTGGGGCCAGGGTGGAAATTTCTTTACTGATGTCTTGCAGGAGATCCATGGGGAGGGAAGGGCGGTGGAGGAGAGGGTTGGGATGATTGGTGCTCGAACACTGCTTTGGCGTGGTGTGCAGGAGGTCTTCGAGAGGCATAGATCGCTGTTTAAGCCGGTGCTAGGGAATGGAGAATCGTTTATATTCTTTTTTTTGAAGCTCAAAAGAGGGGGAAACACTCGACGGTGTTCACCCCAATATATTAAAAAAAACAAAAGAAAATTTACAAAGAACAGAGAAAAGGTACAAAAAAAGCCCTACGCGAGAGGGTAGGCACAAGCAGTGGAGCCCCCAAATAACCAAAGTATGCCAACCCTAGGACCAATCCTCCAGAAAACGCTTAGCACTCAATAATATATTCTCCTTGTAAAACTGTTGAGCCGCAAAAATTGCCTCATTCCTCCCCAGCCAAATACTCCACAATCTTGCGATTGGATCAAGCAGAGTCTTCCTTTCCCTACCCCTTGAATTAACCAAGTTCTCGCACAGTGCAGGAAAGGAGATGGCGTTAGCCCAAGGCAGATCATTCCACAGGCTGCGAACATGGCCGCACTTGAAGAAGAGGTGAGGAATTGTCTCCTGTTCCGCATCACAGAGAACGCACATTGAACCAACGTTCTGAAATATAGTTGCACATCGATCACGAGTCAAAAGCCGTCCTCGACGAAGAAGCCATAAGAATATACCGATGCGCTCAGGAAGTTTTAATCCCCATAAGAATCTGCAATCACGCACCAAAATCTCGTCATCATCATTGTGGGCAGGAACAATAGCGGAATACGCCTTGCGCGAAGAGAAAGAGCCATCCTTCCAGGTCCAGTGGTCGCGGCTAGAATTGGGACGAGGAGCATCACCAAGATGTGCCAATAACGATAAAAAATCTTCCACCCGATGATCTGACAGGGAAGCAGCGATCGTAGGGCTCCAGCAGTCGTTCTCCCAGCACGAGGCCACTGACGCGTCCTTGTTGTCGACCAAAGCAAAAAGACGCGGGAACATCAAGTTTAAAGCACCCCTTCCGGTCCAGTCATCGGTCCAGAAGCGAAAGGATCTCCCGTTGCCCAACAGTGGCTTAAAAAGCAAGCGATTATGCCTAAAAACAGTCGTTATACCACGCCAGAATGGAGATAAGCGGCCCAACGAATCGCCCCTAAGGCATCCAAACAAATCCGCACCCAACAACTCCCGCAGGACATTAATCGTAAGGCTCTCCTCATTTCCTCACAGCCGAGAGGCCCACTTAAGCAAAAGAGCTTCATTAACCAAATCCAGGCGCCTGACCCCCAAGCCCCCGCACCTCTTGGGCCGAAAGACTACCTCCCACCCCACAAGGTGAACCCCCCTACAACCTTCCCCCTTCCGGCCCCACAGGAACCCACGCATACACCTCTCCAACCATTGGCGAATCCCCTTTGGCATACCCCGAATCGAGAAAAAGTAAATTGGAATAGATGAGAGTACCGCTTTTAGAAGAACCAACCGTCCTCCTCTGGACAATAAAACCGCTCGCCATCCCGCGAGACGGGCCTCCATCTTCTCAACCACAACCTTCCAATCACGGAGCCGAGAACGACCAACAGTAAGAGGGAGCCCAAGATAGTCGAAGGGGAGAGAAGAGGGGTCGGCCCCCAGGATCTGCGCACATTCCCGAACCTCCCCCTCCGACATGCCGAAAGGGACCAGTTTAGACTTCGACGCATTAATGACCAGTCTCGAAGCCTCACTGAAAAGTTGGACAGTGGTGGCCATACCGGCCACCACATCGGTTCCCCCCTCAACAAAGCACAAAGTGTCATCTGCGAACTGAATGGAAGGGACATGGAGCTCCTCAATATAACAACCCCTAGTCAGGCCCGCCGCAGCCACGCCATCAATCATCCGAGGCAGGTCATCAACCGCCAACACAAAGAGAAGAGGTGCGAGAGGACACCCCTGCCGCATCCCCTCCTCGGTTGGAAGAAGCCCCCCACCGGGCAACCGTTCAACAAAATGGAGAGAGAGGCCGTCGAAACACATCGCCGCATCCAAGAAATCCACGTCGCAGGAAAGCCCCTTCGCCTCAATACCGACCATAGAAAACGCCAGTCAAGGCAATCATACGCCTTAGCAAAGTCAATCTTCCAAAGGATCCCCTTAGAATTGGATCTCTTCCACGCCGCCACGAGCTCCGATGCCACAGCAAAACAATCAGAAATATGTCGGCCACGGATAAAGGCCGCCTGCGTAGGCGAAATAAGCGATGCCAGAAGTGGAGCAAGTCTCCTGGCCAAGACCTTAGCGATTATTAAGTAAATCCCATTGGAGATAGAGATCGGACGGAAATCCTCAATGCGATTAGCCGGGTGAGTCTTGGGGATCAACACAATCAGGGCCTTATTTATCTTATCGAACCCGCGATTGCCGGTGAAGAAATCGAGTGCTACAACGAAAATATCGCCAGCCACCAGGTCCCAGAAGTCGCGGTAGAACGCCACGAAGAACCCATCAGGACCCGGCGCGGCGTCGTCGTTAAGGTCCCATACCGCGTCTTTCAGCTCCTCCAAGGAGAAATGCCTGACCAATGACAAAGCATCGGAGTCAGATATCGATGGGGCCCCCCTCCCCAGCCAACGCCAGCGGCGAGGCGACCACAAAGGCATCGCCCAACTCCCTGTCACCAGAAATGAAGGAGCCATTGAGCAGAATAGAGCGGATGGAATTTGTGCGACGTCTACCACTAGCCACCCGGTGAAAGTAAGCGGTATTAGCATCCCCCTCCGATAGCCATCTCAATCGAGAGCGCTGCCGCCATTCGATTGACCTTTTTTTGTCCTCCGTTTTAACAACATCAAGGGCTTCGGAGCGCTCAAGAAGTTCCTCCGACGTCAAATTGCGGCCATTCTCCATGCGATCAAGCCGCACAATAGTTTCCGCTGCCGCATTCCTAGTCGCCACCCGGGCTAGGCGCGTATCCTTCTTGAAAGTAGCCAACAACCTCCGCAGCGAGGCTAATTTGTGGTCCAGACGACAAGCAACCGAGCCAACAAAAGAGACCTGGGTCCAATGGTTCCTGACCAAGTCTTTAAACCCTGGCTCCAATAACCAGCACCTTTCATATCGGAAGAGACCCCTGGGATGAATCTCTTCCCCAGAGTCCCAAATAATAGGGTTATGATCCGAAAAAGAGCGCGGCCGAGAGGCCACCCAGCACAAAGGAAAGAGATCCATGATCTTGCCATTTGCCAAGAACCTGTCAATTCTCGAACGAGAAGCGTTGTTCCACCATGTATAGGAAATATCATTGGGCACCAACCCCTCCAAGGCCAGATCCGAGATGAAGGCGATAAAGTCATCAGATCCAGGATCCCGCCCCCCGCGGCCGCGCGGTCGATCCGAGGAAAGGGCAGTAACATTGAAGTCCCCTCCCAGCAGCCAAGGAATGTCCGCAAATTCAGAGGCCATCCCCCTCAACTCCTCCTAAAGAGCCCGCGGCATCAAGTGGCAAGTGGGAGCATATATAGCTGAGAAAGCAATAGAAACATTCGAGTTAATGCGAGTCAATACAACCGACAGCGAATGCCGCCCCACGCGCAAGGAAGAGAAACTGAAAATCCCTGATTGCCAAGCCAGAATAATGCCACCCGAAGCGCCGATGGCATAAATACAACCAAAGTCATCAATGGCATGAGCACCGAAAGTTCTCCATAAGGATTCATCGACACCAGAAAGTTTCGACTCTTGAATAAAGACAACATCGCATTCCCGCTCGGAGAAGCGCAAGCCCAAGGCCCGCCGCTTGACAGGATCCCCGAGCCCCCTAACGTTCCATAAAAGGACCTTAATTAAAAACCAGCGGAATGTCCCCCTACAGGAGAGAGGCCAGCCGCCTCCGCCACCAATTCTCGCAGCGTCGAACACGAGGAAACCACGGGGGCGCCAAGGCGAGAGCGGATTCGCCTATTGTAGCTTTTCCCGAATCTTGAAGAGGACGAGGCCTCCACCGCAGAGGGGGCACCCTCTGCCCATGTGCTGACATCAATCCCTATGGGATCCACGAGCTGATTGACCGCAACGTCGCCAAGCAAAGAAATAGCCAGAGGAGTCCACATCGGAGGAGGTGAGGGTGCCTGAGCCATCATAACAGAGGAGTCGAATTCCTCAAAGAGAATCCGTGTAGTCAGAACCGCCGACCCAACGGGTCCCAAAGGAAGACCTGCCAAGGGATTCGGTATCGTAACCGGATCAGCTGAAGCCCGCATCTGCGGCCATGATCCGAAACGCACAGATCCAATAGAGGAGAACGCTGGATGATTGCTGACGTGGCCCGAAAGAGAGACATGTTTACATATAGTCGACAAAGGTGGCGGTTGGAGGGAATGAGAGTCGATCTCGAAGGTACCCAAGGAAAAGATATCGCGCCTGTTAGGATCCGTACACATCTTCCGAGAATCAAGAGAAAGCGGGCCCGAAGGGATACGCATAGCAGGCGACCCCTCGGGAACCCCTCCAAAAGCTGACACGTGGCCTCCAGGAGATGAACCGTCCATCCCCACGCCCGGGGACTGAACCGCGATCATGACCGCCGGGGACATCGGCGCGGCCACCAGCGCCGCCACAGACGAGAGAATGGAGACCTCCAGCTTAAACGACCAACGTCCGATCTTCAAAGTCTCGAAGAGAACCTTATCCATCGTAGTGGCCAGGAATGAAGAGGAGCATTCCAGCAGAACCTTAGTGCATGTCCAATCCGCGCCCGGAGTTAGACCATCATCGAGAACAGCCAAAACATCCCCCCAAGCTCCGACCACCCTCGAGAGCACAGGAACCGTGCGAGAGAGGAATGGAACTCCCCGGACTTCCGCCACACAAACCTTCGAAGCAAAAGATGCACCGTCAGCAACCCTGAAACACCTCCACATTACAACACCATCGCCGTCAAAAGAAAAGAGCCTTTCCCGCTGCTCCAGGGAAAGGCCACGAACGCAGCAGCGGGCGGAGTCGAGCAGCACGATGTCCCCGACGAAGAGAGGCCCCAAGACCTCCAAAGTGTTGGATTGAACCAAGTCCCAAGACAAGCCGGGCCTCTGCAAGACCCCCACCGCAGCGAGGGAGCCACCAGCCACGCGAGAACTTCCCACCTTAGCCGCACCCTGGTGATCACCACTCCATGCTCCTCCTCTCCTCGTAAAGGCTCGACACCAACCGGCCCATCACGCCGTCCCATCGACGCAGCCAAACTTTCCTCCACAACGCCACCCAACCCCTCGACTGCACCATGACGCACCACCTGCGCGAAGGACCGTGAACCTCCATCGCCGGAATAGAAAGCAAGGCTACTATGCACCCTTGGCGCAATCGACCACGACGACTTCGAGCTCGAAAAGAAGCCACGAGAACTCCCCACACCTCTGCATGCGATCATGCGATGGCCCACACCTCCGCATGCAAAACATCGCGGAGGTAGACGACAGGAGGACGCCAGATGACCATGCATACCGCACCGAAAGCACCTCTTCCCCATCTTCTTACGCGATACCAACACCCAACCACCTTCCCTGCTACCCCGCGCCGCGCCAGACCCTACCTTCCCCTCCTCACTACCCCCACCAGGCGCCGATAGCTCGGCACCACCCCGCTTCTGAGTCCCCCCACAGCTCCCCCTCGCCCTCGACGAGCTCGCCTCTCCCTCGCCCTTCGCACGCCAGAACGCCCTCACTCGCCTCTCCATCTACCAGACCTGATATCTTTGGTTTTCTGTTTTCGAATCGTTTATATTCTGGAAAGACAATTGGTTGGGAGGGGATCTCTTGAATGTTCGTTTCCCGCGGTTGTTTGCGCTGGCGGCTGACAAGGATGCCTCAGTCACCTCTTGCTGGGCGGATGGATGTTGGTGTCCGCGCTTCAGGACGAACTTTTCGGATCAAAGACTTGATGACTTTCTTTCCCTTCTTGACGTCCTCGGTGATGTTGGTAGGCCGTCCGATGGGCGGGACCACTGGGTCTAGAGGGACGACATCTTCTCGACGCGCAAGGCCTATGGGGCATTGGTTCATCCACCGCTGGTGCAATCGGACTTCTTGGTGCGGGATTGCTTATTTTTCTGGTGGCTAAGGTTACCTGTGCGCCTTGGCTTCTTCTTATGGCTTTTCCGCAGGAAAAGGCTGTTGACAAGAGATCGCTGCGCTAGGTTCTTGGCCAATATCTCCAATCTCTGTGTGCTTTGCGATTCGGTGGTGGAAACCTTAGAGCACCTTTTCTTCCAGTGCCCCAAGGTAAGAGGGGTGTGGGAGGAACCAGATGTGGATTGGGTGAGAGCGGATGACATGGTGGCCTTCTGCGACTCGTTTATTCTTAACATAAACAGAGATAGAAGGGAAATATTGATTCCAGTGGCGAGGCTTTGGTTGGCGAAATGAGGCCCTCTTCTCAAGCCAACGCTTTTACAAGGAGAACGTGCTTATTCACAGTGCAAGATTGGTGGAGGACTGGGGTGAAGTTTAGGACTCAACTCTTCTTTTGGTTTGATGGAGGCTGTGTTGCCTCTTTGTACAGTTTTTTTGTTGTTTTTGTACATCCTTTTTCCTTTCCTTTTATATAATATATTGGGGTGAACACCGCTGAGTGTCTCCCCCTTATTTTGCCTTCAAAAAAAAAACTTCTTAGGTGCGACCACATCGAGGTGTTCGGCCACTCTCCTGTCCAGGATCCTGAAGCAGTTCTGCGAGTTTGACATGGTGGAGGGACCAACAGACGACCAATGCAGGTGCCCATCACGAGCCGTCGAGTTGAACAAGGTCACCCTCCTCTTCCTTGCAGACCTAAGGGCGTCTTTCCTTACGTAGCAATCCCCGAATCTAGGGATCCCCTTCTTAGAGCTCTGGGGCAGCAACTTAGGAAGTCTCCCTTCCCCACACAACACCACCCGAGCCCTTTCCGCCCAACACCTCCACCCTGACGAGCCCATCCCCAACTCCCAGCTGTGATGAGGAGCCCGCCGCACAATCTCTTGCATAGGCCTACATCGAGGCACCCACAGTTCCTGTCAGAACCAATGGCGCCTTTGCCTTGGGACCAGCATTGCCGACTGCTCTACCACGCTATCTGCCTCCGCTGCACCACTCTCGGAAGACCCAGATCCCCTGAAGCCCCCATCACCCTCCCCTCCCTTGCACAGCGATGCCCCACCAATAGCGGGGGCAACCCTACCCCACCCAATGAGCCTCATTTGGGAGCAGATGAGACAACCGCCACCAACCAACGAAGGTGGGTCAAGGCAGTGTGCAGTTGCGAGTCCTGACATGAAGTCGGGTCTGGAGTTACATGTGTCCGAGCAGTCAGGAATCAGAGGAGAACTTCGGACCCCCTAGCATGCCCGCAAGACGAAGACCCATTTGGGTCAGGAATCCGAGCCGGTTGAGGGGCTCGTAACATCCGGGCAAAAAGTCACGTGAGATCCGCCCTTGTCTAGTGGCGCTTCGACACGAGCCTCTCCCAAATTACTCGTATCCGAGAAGATCACAGGGATATCGACCGTCATAGACATAGGCCTCGATAGTCGATCCGCAAATATCATGCCAAGTCGGATCCCTAAAAAAAGATGACGGGTCTTCTCCGAGAAGCTCGTTAGGCCCTCAATTGAATGCTGCGTCGCTCGAGTCGATGCTCCATCGCCCTCCGCCACCAGACTCTCTACCGCCCAAACACCCGGACGAAGCACCAAGCCACGAACCTGCGAGGCGAGCCCCGCCACAGCAAGCTCCAAAACCATTGACCTCTTCTCGAGAAAACCTCCCAACACCCCAGCTTCTCGAGGCCGAGCCTCCGCACATGGAGGATAGGGTCCATGCGGCTCACTCAGGTGACAACCCGCGCTCTCAACCCCATCCACCAACGAAATTCCGTGAAGCAGCCCCCCAAACCTTTGACAGATCCCTCGCAACGAACGGGAGGCCCTTTGCACGAATCCGGTCCAGAGGCTTTGATTCCAGCATTCCATAATGAGCTCGTAACCAACACCACCGTAACAACGGCTGCCCCGCCTAGACCACCGCAACAGCTCCATCGCCTCAGTACGGTAGGCCCTCTTGCCACCACCCTTCAAGGGCTTATCTGCACGATGCCTCCACGAAATCGAGCCGTCGAGACCGCACCCACATCAGACAATCTCAAGAACAACGCCCCCACCCTCCTCGATCAACATCACGATAGCCTGGTCACCTTCCTGCGACACCGGACACGACTTGGTAGTGTACGAGAAGCCCCGGCATCAGAAGCACCGCACAGGTTCCCGACACTGCCACGCCCAGTGCCCCATCGAGCCACAATGAAAGCAACCCCCCTCGAAAGGATTGAACGACGACCGACCCTCACGTTTGACCTGCGGCGTGCACTCCTTGAGCGAACCTTGATCCATCCCCCACTCCCTAGGGTAAGTTTGACTTTGAGCAGACTAACAAGGCCATGCTTTTCCTCCTGCCCAAGGAGGATGGTTTTGAGGTGGAAGACTTTGGAATTATGGTTTTATCCAATGTTATTTATCTCACCATGACAAAGGCGCTTGCAATTAGGTAGTGTGTGGTCATGAATGGCATTATCTCGCTCGTGTAGATGGCTTTCATTGTAGAGATTTTGACGGATAACCTTGTGATGACTATTGATGTTGTGGCAGACTTGACGTTAAGTGAAAGGGATGCTCTAGAAGGATGATTTTTCCAAAGCATACAACTATGTTGATTGATGCTTCGTCTAGGCCTCTTTGATGAGGTGCAATTTTCTTGATATCTGGAACTGTTAGATGGAACATTGTGTCACTTGATGCAAACGGAGATTCGGCGATGGCGGAAAATAATAAATTTTTGTTGGTGGATTTTCGGTAGAAGAAATTGGAGGGGTTGAGAGAAGAAAACTTGTCGGAAAACGAGGGGTGTTGGAGAAGAGAAACGTGAAGACCACATGGGGAAGAAGAGACAGACAAGAGAGAGAGAGATAAATCTCAAATTTTATATCAACTGAACTGTCTAAAGCACTAGCCCATCATCCCTTTATATAGGAGGGATGAGGTTACAAAAATAGAGCTCAATTCAAATTCAAACTAATTATCCTAATTTGACTCTAACCGACTAACTACCTTATTTTGAAATTCAAATTAAAACTAACGACTTTTGAGATCACATGCGATCTCTTTTATTTGACTAAAATTACGACGACTCAAGATAAACGTAAATAAAATTAACGGATAAAATTAGATAAATGCAGCCCTATATTTCCATTTCACGCTGCATCATCACTACTGCTTCCTACGCAAGTTTGGCTAATGGGAGGCTGCAAGAGGGTTACTTTAAGCTGTAAGGAGGGTTGGGTCTGTCGCCTTGCGTTTCTTTTTTTCATTGCCGTAGATGCCTTGGATGTTATGGTTTGTTAGGTTTTTTAGAGAGGTATCGATATTGGTTATTTAATCAATGATATCTTGTTGCCAGTAGTGCTTTGGGATGCATATGACACCATTTTTTTATATTAAGGTGGTGTGGTGGAGACAAAAGGATGTTCATTGTGCTGGATGTTTTGGGGAGATGTTGGACCCTTCTATTTGCATGGCAAAATCTACTTTCGTCTCTTTTGGACTTTCTGACATGGAGATTGTGGGCCATGGTCAGATGCTCACCCTGCCTTGTAAGAGTTTGCACTTGTTGTATCTTGTTCTTCTGTTGATGCGTGCTCGTCTTCGGCAAGTGGTGTGGTTACCTTTGATAGAGAAGTTGGAGTGCAACTACACACACTGTCAAGTTGGGAGTTAGCTTGCCTTTCACGTGGTGGTTGGTAGCCTGGTTGGTGTTTTTGAAGTTTGTTTTCTTAGCTATTTCGGTGTTCTTTATTTCTATGCGTCTTCTGCCTAGTGGGGTAGGATGTCGTTTGAAGTTATATTATGAGGATGTTCTTTTGGCATGTAGCTTAAGAGGGTCTTCATCGTGGGTTCTCACCTATTGATTGTGATTCAACGACATTGCTTGAAGAGGATAGAGACTTGTAGATTCTAAGATTTGAAGAGATGTATAAGACCCTTATGGCGAAATGTCTCTCTAGGATTTGGGGTAATGGTGAAGACCTGCTCTGCTCATTGGTCAAAATAATTTAATGAACCCCTGCACAATTTTTACTTCCTCCTAGGATGAACCTTATTCCTACCTCAATATGGAGGGCCATCTGTCAGAACCTCCCTTAGATGTCGGCTAGATTGGAGCTGGTTCTTGACGATAGTTGTTCTTTTAGATTCTGAGTGATGATTGGCATGGTGATGGCCCTTTGAGCACCTGCTTTTCGTGGATCCACATTGGATTTGAATTATGGTATGCTCGTTTCCAAGGTTTGGCCTGATGGGACATGGGTCTTGAATTTCCATTCATTCTTTTTTTAGCAAAGGTTGATGTAGTTCTTGATGATGATGGAGAATCTTGGTCAAGTTGATTGTCCCTCTTCTAAGTCATGAGTCTTCCTTGAGTTCCATAGGAAAAGAGTGCATGCATTACACGTTTAGGGATCATTGGATATGGCGGGATTGTGGGTGTTTGGTTAGTAAGTCTATAGGCTCTTGTTGGTGTCCACCCATTTTCGATCCTGTAGACTTGCATTGGGATATGTTGGTCTTGAATTTCCATTCATTCTTTTTTGAGCAAAGGTTGATGTAGTTCTTGATGATGATGGAGAATCTTGGTCGAAGTTGATTGTCCCTCTTCTAAGACATGAGTCTTCCTTCAGTTCCATAGGAAAAGAGTGCATGCATTACACGTTTAGGGATCATTGGATATGGCGGGATTGTGGGTGTTTGGTTAGGAAGTCTATAGGCTCTTGTTGGTGTCCACCCATTTTCGATCCTGTAGACTTACATTGGGATATGTTGGTGGAAATGAAAGAGTTGTTATTCCATAGAACCCTAGGCTCTTTATATAGAGAGACCTCATGGGTAAAATACATAAGAGTCCAGAGAGAAAATAAGAAATGGTACATAATATCATAACATAAGTCTCTACACTCCGCCTCAAGGTGGAGCATAGATGTCTATCATGCTCAGCTTGGAAGAACATCTCTGAAAGGGTCCTCTAAGCAGCGACTTAGTAAATATGTCGACAGTTTGATCCTCTGAGCTAATGTGAGACGTAGATATCAAGCCTCTTTGGATCATATCTCTAGTGTAGTGGCAGTCTACTTCGATATGCTTTGTTCGTTCATGAAATGCTGGATTGTTAGCAATAAACAATGCTGCCTGATTGTCACACTGAAGCTGCATGGGTAAAGGTACAACTATATGTAGATCTTCTAGTACAGCTCGAACCCACATCATCTCAGTGCTCGCTTGCGCCATAGCCCTATATTCAGACTCAACGCTAGATCTTGCCACAACAGTCTGTTTCTTGCTTTTCCAAGAAACGAGAGAGCTCCCAACAAAGACATCGAATCCTAAAGTGGACTTTCGATCCTTAAGACACCCTGTATAATATGCGTCTGTACACGCTAAAATAGATAGATCTGCGCTCTTTCGAAATAGCAACCCTGAGCCTGGAGAAGACTTTAGATACCTCAGTATCATATATATGGCATCCATATGAACTTGTCTTGGCTGCCTCGTAAATTGACTCACCCTGCTTACTGCAAAAGCAGTATCGGGTCGAGTTATGGTGATATAAAGGAGCTTACCCACCATCTCTCTTTATCTTCTCTTGTCCACTTCTTCAGTATCATTGTCATACAACTTCATGCTCGGCTCCATAGGAGTACTTGATGGTTTACATCCATCCATGCCTGTTTCAATCAGAAAATCTGTAATGTATTTCCTTTGGGTCATCACCAGACTCTGTGCATTCCTGGCAAATTCCAATCCCAGAAAGTATCTTAGGGTACCCAGATCCTTCATGACAAACTGACGACCCAAGAATGCTTTTGCCCTCTCTACTCCCTGAACGTCATCTCTTGTAACCAGAATATCATCAATATAGACCATGATGACAACCGTACATGTAGAAGTCTTCTGAATGAACAACGAGTGATCCGCATTTGATCTTTTGAATTCCTGTCGTTCAATTAGGTGGGAAAGCTTCTGGAACCATGCCCTTGGACTTTGTTTAAGGCCATAAATCGCCTTATGAAGTCTACACACCATATGATTCTCCCCCCCAGCAATGAACCCTGGTGGCTGCTACATGTAGACTTTCTCCTTCAGATCTCCATACAAGAAGGCATTCTTGACATCAAGTTGAGATATAGACCAGTCACGTACCACGACAACTGATAGAAGAATGCGAAGAGTAGAGTGACGAGCCACTGGTGAAAATGTATCCATATAGTCCACGCCATAGGTCTGTGTGAAACCCCTCGCAACAAGTCGTGCTTTGTACCGATCGAGACTGCCATCTGCATGGTATTTAACTGTGAATACCCACCTGCAACTAACAATGGATGCGCCAGGTGGAGCATTTACCAAGCTCCATGTATCGCGAGACTGTAGCCAATCGCCAACAATCAAGGTTCATAGCTTCCTGATAGGTCCGTGGTATATCCACGGAAGACAAAGTCGCAACAAACTTTTGAAAATCACCTGTAAGGCGGTGAAAGGACACCTGAGAAGCAAGTGGATAGGACACACAAGTCCGTTTCTACTTCCGAATAGCAATGGGAACATCAAGATCGTCATCCGCTGTACTGGATGGTGCAACCTTCTCTTGGAATGAAGAATCCTGCACATGTACAATATCGGACCCATCTGAACATACCTGAGGCGTGATGGATGCCTGACGTGTAGTCTGAGCAGGACCTGATCGACGTGTATAGAATTTAGGTAAAGGTGGAACAAGTGGTTGTGGAGGTGGTGGTGGTGGCATAGCAACATGAGTAGAATTGGACTCAGGTGGACTCAGACTAGGAGGAGGAACATAGACATCATCATCGGAAGTAGACGAGACCATCCTGTCACCGGCAGGGGAGAAGTACATAACTGACTCAAAAAATGTAACATCAGCACACTGTTGCAAAAGTCGGCCGGCTAGGCCGACTAGTCGGCCCGACTATGCGACTCGGAGGGTCACCCGACTCGATTAACCTAACTCGGGCTATAATCGGGTCTATCCGATTACTCGGCCGATTTATCGGTGTAGTCGGCCGAGTAATCGGCCGACTTTTGCATGAAGGGTTCGGCCATATCCTAAACCCGATAACCCGTGAATGGCAACTTAAGTTTCTGTTCAACATAAACTATTCATTCCCAGTCCCACCCGCAGCCCTCGCAACCCTAGCTCCCGATTCCCACCCGCAACCCTCATCGCTCGCCGCCTCTCAGCGCCGGTGCTCCATCGCCGCTCGTCGCTCGCAGCTTGCCGCCCTCCCGGTTCACCACCAAGGCCCTGCTCCATCGCCAGCCTCGCAACAACGTCGCTCGTAGTCGCCGCTAAGGACCTAGGTTAGATTTTTTATTTTCATTTTTCGTTTTTTTTTCTTTCTCTATTTTTACTATTTGAATAGAACTTCGAACTTGCACTAGACTATTATCTAAGTTGTTTGTTGATATAGAATCATAGATATAAAGTTGTATGTTGGCTTTCCCTAATATTCTTTTAATTGTTCTCAGTTTTAATATTTGCCTTGTAGATCTTGTCAGTGATGAAACCACATCAAGTTATTGTTGTGTTTTTGAATTCTTTATGCTTCCGTGCTTCCGTTGGTGTTGGGATGATTGCTTGAAATATGATTACGTAACTACTAATCTAGAGCCAAGGCTCTCTTGTTTGAACATCTATTACACTTGCTCAAGTATATCTGACATGTATGCTGGCATTTAGGTCAACTTTGTATCTTTTATGATTGTCATTGTCCACCTTATATGTTCAACTTTGATATTCTTTTATGATTGACATTTTGGGCATGTTGTAATTGTTCTTTTATTTTTGAACATTTGTTTGTACTATGTGCCAAACATTTTGTTCTTAACTTGCTTCTATTTTCATTCTCTTGCTATCTTTTATGCTCTTAAAAATATTAAAACTGCTAAATATATGAATATAAATGAGAGTATTTGCTATAACAATTGATTTATATATTTAAAATAATAAAAAATTACAAACCGACTAATGCCCGACTAAATCCGATTACTCTCCTGACTGCCGATTAATCCTTAGTCAGTGACCCTGTCGACCGAGTACCGACTGCCGACTTCTGCAACCTTGCATCAGCACCGACAAAATATTTCTTGTTTATGGGGTCATAGCAACGATACCCCTTCTGAGTTCGAGAGTAACCTACAAAGACACACTTGACAACTATAGAAGAGAGTTTGTCAATGCCAGGAGATAGATGATGAAGTGAGAATAATTCCTTATCAGAGAAAATAATTGAAAGTGGAATTTTCTCACCGAGAACAGATGATGGCATGCGATTGACAAGGTAGCAGGCTGTAAGGACATCATCCCCCCAGAAAGTGATAGGTGCACAACTCTGGATAAGTAGGGTTCGAGTGATGTCAAGAAGGTGACGATGCTTTCTCTCTGCCACTCCATTCTGTTGAGAAGTGTAAGCACATGTGGTTTGGTGGATAATACTTTTAGATGAAAGAAACTGAGAGAGAGAGAACGAGTGTAGAATTCCAATGCATTATCTGTACGAACATATTTGACAGTAGAAGAGAAGACATTCTGCACTTCATTAATCAGATTTTTAATAACATCCCCTGCTTCAGATTTATTCTTTAAAAGAAAGACCCAAGATACACTTCGACTCTGACGACTAGGAAAGCTAGACCGATGATGCTTTCCTAACTGACACGCTTCATAACGAAATGATGAACTCGGAGAGATCTGAGGCAAGAGATGTCGCATTTTCTGGAGCGGGAGATGGCCAAAGCGAAGATGCCAGGTGTACAGAGAGATTGATCCAACTGAATGTGAAGAGACGCCAACATAAGAATTCCGGACCAGACGATTGAGACCATTCTGCTCAGAACCACAACCAATCAGCCTGCCCCTTAGTATGTCCTGAAAAATGAGAGAGGATGGGTCAAATATAGCACGACAATGCAAATCCTTCGTAATATGACTAATAGATAACAAATTCATAGAGAATTCAGGAGCATGTAAAACATTCCGTAGATGCATAGAAGGTGTTAAGGAGATTTCCCCTGTCCAACGATGGGGAAATGAGTCCCATCTGCTATCAACACTGAGCGGCCAGATGGGATGTCCCTGTATGACTCAAGTCTCTCTCTGTCACGACAGAGATGATGGATGGCGCCGGAATCTATAATCCAATCGGAGAGATTATGACAAGATGTAAATGCAGTGGCACGACCTGAGGTACTGGCGGCGGCAGACGAACTAGTAGAAGCTGTGGCAGCAACATCTGAAGAGCCACCTGGAGAATCAGTAGACGATTGAGGCATAATGTCTCGTAGACGTGCCACAAACTCTTCGAACCGGTTATCTGTAGTGGATGCTGACTGAGATGTGATATGCTCAGCTACACGCGCCGAGGCTGGAAACCTATGCTTGGAGTAGCATGTATCATCTGAATGACCTGTGCGATGACAGAAGGAGCACGGCTGGCGAAAACGTCCTCCTCGACCACGAGATGCACGTCCACGAAAGGAAGATTGACCACCTCTCCCTCGCGATACGACCATCGCCGACGGAGGTGGAGTAGATGTGCTGGAAGAAACAGAGATACGACTGAGCCTCCGGTAAACCTCTTCCATAGGAGGAATAGTAGCATCGGCAAGTATCTGAGAGCGGGCTGCCTCATACTTAGGATCAAGTGCTTCTAGTAGAACGCCCACCATGGCAGCATTTCGGAATGTCTTCTGCTGCTCTGGAGTCGTTGTGAGAGGTATGGTGCTATAAAGTTTCTCGAACATCCCCCTCAGGGACGTGTACAACGAGTGAAGCGACCGCCCATTCTGCTTCATCGTAAAAATATCATGCCGGAGCTGTAACATCTTGGTCTCGTTCCGCACCTGTGAATATGTGGCGTCTAGAATATCCCACATCGCCTTGACGGTGGGCTGATGGAGAACATCATTGGCAATCTCCATCGACAGTGTACCTGATAGCCAAACCTTGGCATAAGAATCATCGGCCTCCCAGGACGCATAGATCCCTGTCTTCTCTGCGAGCTCATCCTCGGTAAGTATGTGCTTCTTACTGTTCGATTTCAGGAGACTCATTAACTGCATCGTCCGGAGCTCATAGTTCGTTCCGTCCATCTTGATTATTGGCGCTGGACCTTTGAAGGCACCTATGGAGGGCATATCAACTTTACTTTCTGACATCTTGCCGGAGACGAAAACAAGGGTTTGTAGACAAGAAACCTGTGTCTACATAGACATGACAGGATTTGAGTGCATATGTAGACTTTTATGCACTCAAATCCATTACACGATAGGCCTAGAGTGACCGGCGAGTGCTGTAGTGGTCGGCGGAGACTTGCGAGGTCGGCGGGAGTTGACTAGGGCTGGAAGAGGAGTCGGCGTGGGCTGTCGGGTCTGGGGAAGGGCTGGCGGGGCCGGCGAGGGCTGGCTGGGGCTGACAGGGTTGGCTGGAGTTGGCGGGAGGCTGACGGAAGTCGGCAGGGGTTGGAGAGAGGAGAGAGAAGGCTGGCGGCGCCGCCGAGAAAGAGAGAAGAGAGAGGTGCGGCGAACTTGAGGGTAGGGTTAGGGTTTTGGCTCTGGTACCATGTTGGTGGAAATGAAAGAGTTGTTATTCGATAGAACCCTAGGCTCTCTTATATACAGAGACCTCATAGGTAAAATACATAAGAGTCCAGAAAATAAACAGAAAATAAGAAATGGTACATAATATCATAACATAAGTCTCTACAAGATACAAAGCTGATTTGATCCTCCAAAGCACTCATGAGGGTATCTTCCTCTGCCTGTGGAAAAGTGGACGCCTGATGATGAAGGTGAGCAAGGAAAGATTCTCCCTTGATGCGTGGATGGATTGCCCTGTTTGTGAGTTGGGGCTTGAAGAGTTGGAGCACAATTTTCTTTTTTGCGACTATGCTAGAGATTTTGGAATGCTGCTTCTATTTCTTGGGTTGACACTTCTTTGTTAGATCTGTTCTGTTGTTCCCTTTCTTTGACCCATCTCTTATTGATGGTGTTGGCCAGGATCCATTTACCTATCCAGAGTTTAGTCCCACATCTACCAGTTTGGAGATGTGAAGACTTAGTGGGGGTTATATATAGAATTTTACACCCTTGTAGTCATATGAGAAGCAATAGACTATCAACCCTTTGAGGCGTTCTTCCGTGGTTTCATCCCGTTCTTTAGGGAGTAGGGTTCCACATAAAAATCTTTGTGTTTCATGTTTCATATTTCTTGTTCATGCTCTGTTAATCATCCCGCTTCCGCATTCCTATTCTAACATGGTATCAGAGCGGGTCGATTTTCGGAGATTTTCATTATGGTTTTTGTTTTGTTCGAGATCCAAGATTCAATTATAGGATTTCTACTGGAACCCTAATTATGTTCTTGAAATTTATTGAAGATTATTGTGTTATGATTTAGTCAAGTCCAAGTTCATGTTCTAGGTTTTTCTGAAATCCTAGATTTATTCGTGAAGATCTAGCTCTCCAGGCGGTATAGATTGCAACAGCCTGCTGGAGAAGGTGTGCATCGCATCTCCTCCGAGCATTGATTCATGTTGGGCTTTGAAGAACGTCATCGATTCCATGTATCCAGGGTTTTCTGAAACCCTAGATGATCTAGAGTCATCAAGCATCTGCGTGAGGGTTCTGGGCGGATCCAGAGCATTCTCCTGGCTCGCTCCTCTGCCACCATCTCTAAGGTGTTCTCCAGTTCAGCAATATTCATGCGTCATCTTAGGAGCCCCATCACTGGTCAGGCGCAGACGGCGCCACAATATCTAGTTCAGAGGAAACCACCAAGCGACAACATCCTAATCGCCCAGACACTTGGCGGCGCACCCAACTCGCTCGGCTGCGCACCTCCACACATCTCCAGCGATCCAGGTGGAGCCCTCCAGCACTGCACCGATCTTGTTCCTCCCTTGCGGCGCAAGGAGCCCTCAATCACTCGCGCAGGCGGCGCGAGGGGACCTCCATCCAGTGACAGGGATCAGACACTCCCATGGTGCTCTCCTTCCATCGTGCGCATACGGGTCACAATTCTCCCATCAGCAGGCGGTGCATCCCTGCGAACTCCCATCTCGCGATGCTCGATGGCTCGCGATGCTCTATCTCCAATCGCCATCGTGCTGGCAGCGGAACTCCCAGATGTGCACAGGCATTGCCCTCGCGCATACAAATCTCTAGCGGCGCCGCTCCGTAAAGAATCCTTCTCTAGGCAACGCGACGCCCTCCTTCCCGTTGTGTTCACAACCCCGTCAGGTGCGTCAGTCTTTATCGAGAGATGGGGTTACCTGGGAACCCCAATGCCTGTTGCCTCGTTTTAAAAAAATTTATTTGAGAAGCCCAAGTGTTCTGCTCTGCCTTAAAAAAAACACTAGGGGCTGCATTATTCCAGGCCCAATTTGGGCGAGTATAAAAAACACGTATATCAGAAAAGTCGTACGCATAAAAAAAATTGTTTCAAAAAAATGATGATTTGAAAAGCTGTAAAAAATGGTGAACGACTTAGTTGAAAGAAAAAAAGAAGATGAAAGTCGTAAAGTAAAAAAAATGGACGGCTTTAAAATAGGGAGGGCTTTAAAAGAAAAGTTTCAAAAAAAAATTGTAAGCAAAGCCGAGGAAAAAAAGGAAAAAAAAGAGTGACGACTTATGTGGTTTTTTTCTCCCCAGCTTTGTTGTCTTCTCCCAATTTTGTCGACGCCCATGTTTTCTGACAAGTATGGGAGAAAGGGGGAGTATTATGTAGAGTCACATGTCTATTCAGATTCTCCAGATTTCAGATTCGTCAAACCAGTTGGATTGTTCAGACTCTAGAGTGAGCAGATATTTAGACTTGATATCAGATTCTGAGTGCTCAGTTTTCAGATACACACGTGTATGCGGTCTTTCAGATGTGCACATGTTTGCCATCTTATGTGTGGTCCCCATCTTCTTGTTTTTTACTAGGGTTTTCATATGAGTTCTTAGGGACTCCAGAGTAGAGGACCATTCCCTATGCCATATTGGCTAGGATTTTTCATGGTGGTATTATAGGGACTCCAGAGTAGGTAACCATTCTCTGTGCCAGATGGGAGAGACCTAGTTCTCCGACGAGGAAATTTTTCCAGACTCCATTCTCCAGCGACCAGGACTCCGACGAGGATTGCACTCCATAACCTTTGTCAGTTCGACCCTTTTCAGAGATGGAGCAGTTGTCCACATTATTGTGGCGGGCCAGAGTACTCCGACGAGGAGACTCATTTAAGTTGCAGTGACTCTGGTAGGCGCAGTACAGAGCACATGCTCTCCGACTAGGAGATTCAGTTGACTCACACTCCAGCCCGTTCGTCCTCCTCACCTGCATGACATGAGAAGAAACGTCCTCGAAAACACCCACCAATTGTGCGTGTTGAGTTGATATTGTTTGTAGTGTCATGTATTGTGGATTGAGTTTTTTTCTGTTTGTCCAGGCTGAGCATTGCATGCTCCAGCTTGAGGGGGAGGGTTGGAGTATTTGTTATATGCGTCATATGTGTGGGAGATGGGTAAATGCATCCCTTCGGGATCCATTTACCCCATCTAGAGTTTAGTCCCACATCTACCAGTTTGGAGATGTGGAGACTCAGTGGGGGCTATATATAGACCCCCATACCCCTGTAGTCATATGAGAAAAGCAACAGATTATTAGCCCTTTGAGGCGTTCTCTCGTGGTTCATCCCGCTTCTTAGGGAGTAGGGTTCCACGTAAAAATCTTTGTATTTCATGTTTCATATTCTTGTTCATGCTCTGTTTATCATTCCGCTTCCACATTCCTATTTTGTAACAGATATGCAACGTAAGCCTATAGCTCATTTAAGGTTGTCTGAGTGGGTAGAAATGAGCACAATTTTCATGGGGAGAGGTTGTACGTAAAAATGTGGTCCACCATGCCAAAACTCGCCTTGAGTCTTGGACTTCGTTATACTTATTTTCTTATTGGTATTTTGATATATTGGGGTAAGCATCGCTCTAGATACACGTCCTCTTATCCCCTAAAATTGGTAAATTACAAAAGAAGTCCCAATCTATCACTCATTTCTCAATTGTGATACTCCTTTTCAAACGTAACAATGAGAGTACTAAACTCCAACGTTTGGGTTTAGAGTTTATAAAAAAGGGTTATGGAAGCTTACACAAGAATGCATTTGGGATAACGAACAAAATTGGACCCCCTTTTTGTTGCTTTTCAATAACGAGGACCTCACTGGGAGATTGATGTATATGGTTCAACTTGCGGAGTTCTAGAATTACACTTTTTATTTATTTTATATTAAACCTCTTATTCTTCTACAGAAGAGAGTATGATTTTATTGTTCAATATAATTTTTTATTCTCCTCACCACATTAACTTTGTTATTTGTTGGACTTGGACCTCTTATTTTTGCTTATATTTCTTCAATCTTATCTTTGCTGAACATCATCCGTTGTTTATAGGCTGTAATTCATACATTTTTTCATGTCAGTTTTTACCAAACTAATGATTTAGTTCTCAGTTCTCAAGGTAGGAAGGTTGACGGCAATTGACATTTCTAATGGTGATTGGCAATGATAATGCTTTTTATTGGATTCATAGGCCTGTATGCAGTTATTCATTATTGAAATAACCTTGATTTTGCAGGTCCCCTGTGAGCATGCTTTTTGTCTAACATGTGCGAGGAGTGATTCCAGCTGTTATCTGTGAGTTTTTATTTCATGAATCGAACCATTTTTTTATTTTCCTGATAAATATTATGAAAAACAGTTTTCCAAAATCGTTCTTGCCTTCCTGGTATTGAGCACATGTAGAGACTACGGTGGAGGTATGCACATGTCTATAATCCAATTATCTAAAGTTTTGGTCCTCGACTGGCTGGCCTGAGCATTTTTGAGGATAGGAATAAATATAAAATGGTCTTGATAATGAATTGTGACTCTTTGGGACATGAATTAGGTAATATAGTGCTTTCCCAGTGTCATCTTGTTTTAGAATGATTATGACAAAACTAATCTTGTTGAGTGAAATGGTTCTAGAAAACTTACATAATTTGATTATATAAAAGGATCCCTGGCATATTATCCTTTAATTGTTTACTCAACTATATGGAACAATAATGAACTATAACTATGTAAACCTGTCCCTAGTAGATTTTACCCAAAATAATATATCCAAGTTACAAGAAGTCGTATAAATTTTTTTTTGAAAATTTTGGTTTTCCCACATATGCAAATAAATTGCATATATATTCCAAGTAGTAGCTAATAAATGCCCATGTTTAATTAATGTTGAGAAAATTGAATGACTTGTTTATTCATGCGACCACAAAGCTCCCTTATATAGGAGAAAAACCTTGGGTAAATATCAAGAGAGATATATAAAGAAAATAAAATAAGAAATAACTTCAAAGATGTACAATAATCTTAACACTTCCACTCAAGTTGGAGCATATATGTCTATCTTGCTAAGCTTAGAACAACATCTTTGGAAAGGGCCTTTAATAAGACCTTTGGTGAATATATCAGCAGCAGAAACATGATAGGTGGATATAAGACCCTTCTGGATCATGTCTCTGGTATAGTGGCAACCCACCTCTATATGCTTTGTACGTTCATGGAATGCATGATTATTTGCAATAAAAAAGTGTTGCCTGATTGTCACATAGAAACTGCATAGGAAGAGGTACATCAACTGCAAGATCTGTCAAAACTGACCTCACCCACATCATCTTTGTGCTTCCCTGAGCCATGGTCCTATATTCGGATTTTGCACTAGATCTAAACACCACTGTCTGCTTCCTACTTTTCCATGACACACGTGAGCTGTCAACAAAAATAGCATAACCAGAAGTAGACTTCCTATCCCTAGGACATCCTGCATAATCCTCGTCTGCATACGCTGTTATATCAATAGAAGTGCTTCTGTTGAATATAAGACCTCTAACCGATGAAGACTTCAAATATCTCAAAATCATATAGACAGCATCGATATAAACCATCTTGTGCTGTTCCATGAACCGGCCCACCTTGCTCACAGTAAAGGATATATCTGGCCTGATGATGGTAGTAAATAGAAGCTTCCCAACCAGCTCTCTGTAACTCCTCTGATCTACCTCCTCAGTATCATCATCATATAGTCTCATACTTGGATCCATTGGAGTAGTAGCAGGCTTGCACTCTGTCATGCCTGTTTCTAGAAGAAGACCATTAACAAACTTCCTTTGGGTTATCACAAGACCACGCTGGTTCCTGGCAAACTCCAATCCAAGGAAGTATCGAAGATTGCCAAGGTCCTTGGTCATAAACTGCTGACCTAAGAACTTCTTGGCCACCTGAATGCCCTGCTCATCATCACTCGTGGGACGTGACGATAATATCGTCAACATTGACGAGAATAGCAATAATACCTCTCTGTGTCATCTGAACAAACAATGAGTGATCCACAATGGATCGGGCAAACCCCTGATACTCTATCAATTCTGAAAACTTATGGTACCAAGCTCTGGGACTCTGTTTCAGGTCGTAGATCGCTTTGTGGAGCCTACACACCATCTGAGACTCCCCCTCATCAGTAAACCCTGGTGGATGCTGCATATAAACCTCCTCCTCTAGATCTCCATAAAGGAATGCATTCTTCACATCAAGTTTGTAAAGAGGCCAGTCCCGTGAAATAGCAACTGATAGGAGAATGCGTAATGTCGAGTGTCAGCCATTGGAGAGAAGGTATCCTGATAATCCATCCCATAGATCTGGGTGAATCCACGTGCTACAAGTCTTGCCTTGTAGCGATCTACACTGCCATCTGCTGCTGTTTTACCGTAAATATCCATTTCACGCCACAACAGATGCACCTGGAGGGGCAGGAACAACACCCCAGGTACCACGAGACTGTAAGGCAGCCATTCCCTCCTCCATGGCAAGTCGTCAAATGCTATCCTGTATGGCCTCCTGATATGTTCGTGGTATACCAATAGTTGAGAGAACCATAACAAACCTCTCGTACTCTTTCGAAAAATGGTTCAAGGAAACATGCACAACTAGAGGGTACGTGTTGAGCTTCCTCAAGGCAATAGGTTCATCGAGGTCATCAACCTCTCTTATTCTCTGCTATTAGATTCTCCTGTGTAGTATCCTGTGGGTCAAGCATAACACCCGTGCCATCAGTAGAAACACCGTGTTCACTACATACCTGGGGCGTGCTGGATGACTGGGAAGACGCAGGATCAGAGGAGTTAATAGATTACCTGCGAATGTACAACCGAGGCAGGAACTGAGTCATGGTAGACGGTGGAGGAGGAGGTGGGGGAGGAGGTAGAGGTGACTGAGACTCAACATGAGGACTTGTTGATGGAGATATCAGAGGTGGAGGAATGAAGATTTCCTCACCGACGTCAGCACTAGACAACCTGTCACCTGTAGGAGAAAAATACACAATAGACTCAAAAAATGTGACATCAACACTCATATAATATTTTCTCCCTACAAGATCAAAACATCTATACCCTTTTTGGGTATGAGAATAGCCAACGTGCACACATTTGACAACTCTAGGGGAGGACTTGTCATGACCAGGAGTAAAATTGTGGACAAAAGTCACAGATCCAAAAACTCAAGGGGTAACTGAGAATAAGTCCTTCTCAGGAAATGCAATCAAGAAAGAAACTTTTTCTCCAAGCACAGTAGCCGGCATGCGGTTTGTTGGGCATGCGAGCCCACGACGAGCCATTATACAATAAATGTTATTGCACATATCATTCCCTGACCTGAAATGAAGAATTAATAATTTGCATAAAAGGTCCCTCTGTACAATTAGGGTTATGTACCATGGCCATCTTGATGATCATACAACTGTTGATTCATTAAATGAATCATAGAGGCTGGTGTTTGGATGAATATCTAAGGAGTTAGACAGAGCACTCATCAAGCACCGTCAAATGATTGTTAAGAGATGATCTCCCGCCTGAGTAGGAGATGGCAATCCTTTCTCACATAGGCTGATATCTGACCGACCTTTTGATGCAGGTCCTTTGCATGGGAATAGTGATTCGGAGGTGTCAGATTAGTTAGGTCAATGGGTTGACTTAACGAGATCGAGATAACCTAAGTACTATGTTGAATGCTGTCACAGCATAGGCACACATCCTCTGACCGGAGACAGATGTATTGCTATATGTTTGAGTATGTACATTTGGCAGATCGATAGGTTGATGGCCTAACCAAGATCTATACACCGGCGAGCTGGTGTGCATATAAGGGCATATGAGCAATACGATCTCTCAAGGGGATCATACAGGTTCACTTATGAACCGGAAGTAGGGATGCAAAAGGATACGGATATATCCGTATCTGATCCGTCACTGTATCCGTTTTATACAGATTTTGACATCCGTATCCGTATCCGTTTTAAAATGGATACGGATATGGATATCATTTTGATATCCGCAAACATCCGTATCCGTATCCGTATATCCGTTTTAGTATATAAATATAGTCGTAGATTTATTTTTAACCATATATAACACAATTTTCTACCTCATTTGACCATATTTATATAATTTTTATGATACAAACACATTTAGTAAATTAATATCATGTGTTTTCCATACAATTCTTATATATTTAAGTTGATTCTATAGAGTATTTCTAACATTACTCGTGTGCGATCAATATCCGTTTTACATCCGTATCCGTTTTTTAAGGATATGGTAAGATAGTTTTAATATCTGTCAATATCCGTATCCGCATCCGTATTCGTATTAAAAAACGGATAAGGATATGGTAATACCTATATCCGTATCCGTATCCGACCGTTTGCATCTCTAACCGGAAGACATGAGCTCACTCATGAGGTATTGGGACCGATCAAATTCCATGCATGGTTGTCGTGCTTTGGAAGCATGACATGAATTTGAAGGTACGATATGTGCTTTGGGAAAGCATATGATCGATACCGACTCCCAATGACCAAGATTGAGAAACTTAGTGATCAAACCCTGAAGAAGACAGTGTAAAATTGATCTTAATCTTCAGGTTGACCATGGGTCTTCCAGTATGCAGGATGTACATGTATTGGGAATACCTGAGGATGATGTGATCATAAACGATTGTATAACCATGACGCTTCCATTCCGAGGGAGTGATGAAACATGTCTGGATTTTAGTGACTCCTCTTAATAGAGAAGCAATCTGATCTTTGTCCAAGTGTTGGACATTGATCTGAATGTGATTCAGATGCAATGAGAAGATTAGATTTGAGGTCTTGATTTAATCAAGCATCTATGGGAGGTCCGTAAGATCTGGATTTGAGATGAGATCTCAACATCCAAGTCACTATACGTGGAACAATACAATCGCTCTGTCCTTATCTCCAAGTATCTATGGAGAAAGCACATTATTCTTGAAGGGGTTCAAGAATAATTCATTTAATGAATTACATATCCAAGTAAGAAGGACTTGATAATTTAATGAGATTTAATTATCAAGCACAATATGAATGAGATTCATATTGTGAGAATAATTATCCAAGATAATTAAATGGGATTTAATTATCAAGGATTAGAGAATGTGGATAATACTATCCATAATATTTGTGTATTATAAATATGATTTATAATATACATATATTGAAGAGAGAGAATTTTGTAAATAGCATTTATTAATTATTAATGTGGATCGGATTCACATTAATTAGTTAATTGGAAATGTAATTTACAAATTAGTTTAGGCTGTGAATATGATTTGCATATTTTCAATGGCATGATTGAAATATTCACAAATTAATTTGGAATTAATTTGGTGGATAATTTTGTGATAATGATTATTACAAAATTAAATAAAAGATAATGAATAAAATAAATAGGAAATAAAAATCACCCAAAAATAGGGGTGCGTCAACCATGGGTGACGCCCCCTATTTTGTGAGGATTTATTATCTCCTCATTTCTTTTGTCTTATTATCTCTTGATAATTAATTTATGTCAAATTAAATTGTGTTGATAATGTTGCAACATATATTTAATTTAAATATAAATTAATATTGTTGGTTTTTAGCCAACAACAATCGTGACCATTGATTAATACATAGATCACCATGGCCGTTGGATCTATGTGTCCCATGGATTGAGATCCATTGGATCCTAAACTAATATAAAAGGAGGGCTAACCTAGCCTTTCAAGGTACATTATATTAGAGTTGTAGAAGCATACTACTCTCTTTCTCTCTCTCTTATTCTCGCCCTCTCTCTTCTCCAAGTAGTGGCTGTCCACTTTCTGTTGAGAAGGAGAGACTCTCGCGTTCACCTTCGACGACTCGAGGATCTCCTTCTTCTTTGGGGCTACTTGCTCTAAAGGAAGACGACGGATTTCGTTTGACGAAATCAGGGGATTCATTGCTTGGATCTTCATCGAGGATTGCGGGAGGAACGCATCTCATCATCGCGCCCGCAAGTGCGTTCTTCGTGTATCTGACTTAAGAGAGGAGGATCTCTTGTTTGGGATCTCATGATTACAACCACGCTCAGAGGTATTCCTTATACTTTATGGTTTGATGAAATGATCCGAGAAATGTTCTCGTGATCATGTGGTTTCATCACTAGATTAAAAAAATTTAATTTCCGCCGCATCTAGCGATTAGTGCGACCAGTCGCCCCGATCGCATACAATGCGATCAATACGCTTCCGTGATGCGCTTGAGGATTCTCAATATCCTTCAAGTGGTATCAGAGCCTTAGGTCGAATAATGTTTTGGATATGATCCATAGACCTAGGACGACTTGGGTTTGAAAGGGTTGCGAAATTTTTGTCGCATTTCAATTTTCGCACCTCTGTATAATTGAAATTTTTCGGTATTGTTTAAATTGTTTAAACACAAAATTTGCAATTGGATTTTGTTCCCCATTAAATAAGGAAACCATAGAATCTGAGTTTACGAAATTTTGGACTTCATTTGCTCAAGATATGGCCTTTTGAATATGCATATATTCATTGTTGCGGGAACTGCGAATCTAAACGTGATTAATGAGTTAATTACTGTTTTGATCCGCCTTGAATTGCGTGAATTATCACTTGGGTTCTTTAATAAATCAAGTTGGCAATCTTAGGAAACTGATTTTGCATTTTTTTTGATTTAAATTTATCAAGATAAGTTAATTTTGGTAATTGGGGGCCACTGCTGGAAATTGACATTTTTGATCATGAAGCATGTGATAGTCATTCAAATATGATGATGAAAATTAATTGTTAATTTTCTGAAATAATTAGTGATAAATATTTTTTGAAATATTTAAAGAGATAATTATTTTATTGAATGACATTTGCCTAAACCATAATGATAAGATAATTGATCTTGATCATTGGTTGATATGAAATCATCAACAAATTTTTTTTCATGAAGAACCTTAGTTTATCCTACAATAGTTGTAGGACAACTCTTACATGAAAACCCTCTTGCTTGAATAGGATTGGGGATTTGTTTAGCGAATCTCCTTATAATATTATCAAAATTGTTTTGATGTATATTATATGGTATAATTTCGGTTGAAAAATTGATGAGCATCTCAAAGTACATGATGATCTATCTGGCATTATCCTTTCCTGAGGTGGATATGGTGCCTACTCGGAGAGTATTGGGGTTGCGGGTTGCAACGTATGTGGTCCGTCCCACTCTCGTCGGTACTGGCCATGGCAACGGGTAGGGACTCGATAATGCCGGAGAAGTCAGAGTGTATTTTTCTAATTATAAAAATTCGAATAATACGTACTTTGAGATTATACCTACTATTCAAGTAATAATCAAGTTTGTTGACTGATGATTGGATTAATGATTAATTTAATGTGATTAAATTAATTATATCCAATAAACACTCTATTATTAATATATGTGTATTTTCCTTGGAAAAATTAATTATGTGAATATGATTCAAGATAATTAAGTATAAAATTTGAATATGAGATGGATGATCACATAAGTGGCATCCATGGTCTCCCGTCAAGGGTTCCGTCGCCAGGGATTGTATGTAGGAGACGCCTGTCCGAAGTGACAACTCCTGTATGCAAGTGCATTTGGATCGGGCTCTTTGCTTCTCGAAAGAGTAAGGCCATATGCGTAGTGACCCCAATATCGAGTCCTCATATTATTGGGACGATATTGGATTGCGCATAGCGAGTTCTAATCATGTGACGGTTGGTTCAATTAGCAACGGGTCAACATCATCTTAGGGGTGGTTGGCCCGGGTGTTAAATACCGAATTGGGAAATGCAAGTTGGACTTGTAAGGCGGAATGAGTTCCCGCTTCTTTTTATCGGAGTCGCAAGTTCTCATATTATTGGGATGTGATGAAGACAGGAAGGAGATCCCAGATCTTGCTAGAGATATAATGGTAAGAATGTCTCTTACATTTAAAGTGATTAAGGGAATGAACTTTCATTGTTGAAAGGCAAGACAACTTTGATATAAAAATTCCTAAATCAAAGTAAAACATGTATATATAATATATATACACTTATGCAAATTTCTTATTTCAGATAATCCTTCATTAAACCGACTCAATGTTATACTCAATGATAACCAGTAAAATATCATCATATCATGGATTGGACTCATGATCCAGATATTGTACTTGCAACTGGACACATAATGTATGTGGTTGCAATGTGCAAGTTTCCTCAACATAATGAGGAATGACAATTAAATAAGACAATAAGACATCACCTTAGGGTTTGTATGTCTCTATAGTCTTGATTTTTCGTCGAGTGTACTTTGGAAGTGACATGTCGATGATGATCGCAATTGTCAAATAATCGTTATAAAATCTAAGAAGATTTTTCGGGCATACATATGTGCTCTAGACATTTAATCATGAATAACATGGTTCTTTGCATTATGCAGAATGGTGGTTCGAAAGAGATGATGTATTCAAAATGTTTGAATACCTACCTGAACCTAAGTCTTTAAGAGTTAAGATGTATGTAGATATGATGAGTGTCATCATTCTATTATCTATACTCAAGTCATTCATGAAGCTTCATAATAATCATTTTATATGAATTTAATGAAGCATGTATAAATGTTGAAGTGATCTTGTATTGAAATCTTTTGAATTCAACATAAGAGATTCTTTGTCTTGAACAATGGTTGTTTATAGATAAAGAGAGCACAGTGGAAGCATGGGTCGGACCCATGTGAGAAAGAAAATCAAAGAGTTGATTGTACTTCTTTGACTTTCATATGACATCCAAAGAGTTGGATCTATCAGAATCACTGCAACTGAAAATGAGTCTTCTCATCGGAGTACTCTGGCCCGCCACAATAATGTGGACAACTGCTCCATCTCTGAAAAGGGTCGAACTGAAAAAGGGCCGTGGCTGTGCAATCCTCGTCGGAGTCCACGGTCGTTGGAGAATGGAGACTGAAAAGTCTCCTTGTCGGAGAACCGGGTCTCTCCCATCTGGCTCAGAGAATGGTGCACTGCTCTGGTGTACCTATGATACCACATGAAAACCCTTGTCAACATGACATAGGGAACGGTCCTCTACTTTGGAATCCCTATGGCTCACATAAAACTCTGGTCGAAAATAAGAGTGATGGGGACCACTCAAAAGATGGCATACACGTGCTCATCTGAAAATGACCGCATACATGTGCGTGTCTGAACATGAGTCTCTCTGGAGATCTCGAAAATGGCCCTCAACATGGAGTGCCTTGATATTGGACTCTGACCAATCTGTCGAGTCTGAACAACTGCGCATGGAAAATCTTTGTCTGAAAAACTGTAGAGTCTGAGAAAATCTGGATGGTCTGACGAATCTGCATCTGACATCTGAATCTGTCTGGAAGAAGGCTTGTGACTCTACATATACTCTCCCTTTCTCCCATACTTGTCGAAAAACAGAGAAATCGACCAAGTTGGGAGAAGACAAGATAAATAGGGGGTACAAAATACAAATAAAGCCGTTACAAATTTTTCGACTTCTCAAATCATGAATTTGGCCATTTCATTTTTTTTACGGCTCCTTTTTTTCCGCTTCTCAATTTTTTTTGAATTTTTTTCAACTAAGCCATTCATTTCTTTCGACTTTTTTTCCTTTTTTTTCCGTACGATTTTTTTGTACGATTCCATTTTTTCTCTCTTTTTATAAAAACTCTCTTCCTTTTTTTTACGCAATTTTTTTAACAAGGCCTACTTGGGCCCAACTTATTCCCTCTCTTTTCCTTGTCGCAGCCCCCTTGGGCTCCCTTTTGTTTTTAAACTGCAAACCTCCCTCTTTTTTTTTGTTTTTTTTCATGCCCAATGTTGATCCCAAATACAACCCCCACTATTTTGATATACGGCCACCATAGGGCCCATTCTCTTGGGCAAAATAGGAAGCCCTTTTAGGGTTCCCATCGGGGAACTCCTCATATGCCGCCGTACGATGGAGACCTTGGATATGCGCCGGGAGCTTCGCCAGCGTTGTAAGGAGGAGCACTGGAGTGCGGAGCGGCAGGAGCGTCATCGCTAGGGAGTTGCCTCCGCCTGGAGGCATCAAAGTCGGAAGACCAGCGTAATGGGGGAGTCGCCTGGTTCTTGCGGGCCAGCGAGGGCGGCGCCGCCAGGAAGGGAAGCACGCATGTTGCGCCGCGAAGGAGGACTTGCAGACGCAACAGGGAATGCATCGACCTTTGCCAGGGAATGCGGCTGGGCCCGGGGGCTCTGACGCTTGTAGAACAGGATTGTGGTTGCGGCGCTGCAGTGACGTACGATCATGAGGTGTTGAATGGAGGATGCACGTCATCGCAATCTGGAGCGGCTAGGGCACGGGCCCGCCGCCTGTATGCGCCTGGTAATCGGGATCTGAAGTTCGCGCGAGGGAGAGGAGTGCCAGCGGCCTGAGGGTTGCCGCCAAGGGGATGCGCCGTCTTGTGTGCGCGCGCGAGAAGATGCAATGCCTGGAGATCGACGTGGTTGAGGGTTTCTGCGCGTGAGAGGATGGGTTCCACGAAGGGAACCCTGGAAACTGAAGATCGCAGCCGCCGGTTGGGATCTTGCAAAGAAGGGGGCATCGCGCGCTAGGGTTTCCGACGTTGGGCTGCGCGATGCGCGCCTGGAGGGCGTTCCAGGCGCCGAAGTCGAAGCTGCCTTGGGCTGGAATTCCAGATCTAGATCTTGAACACAGAAATGATACAGATCTAGGTTGAACACGATAATCTTCAGGGACAGAACTCCGAACATGATAAAAATGAACCGAAACCTCGCATTAAATCGAATCTCGAACAGACTACGATAAACTTTCAAGAACAAATCCACAAGAATCGAACCCGCTCTGATACCATGTTATAAAATATGAAGAATGCGGAAGCGATTGATAAAACAGAGCATAAGAACAAGAAACATCAACATGGGACACCATGATTTTACGTGGAACCCTACTCCGTGAGGAGCGGAATGAAACCACGGGAGAAGCCCTCAAAGGGGCATGCTATGCATTACTTTTTCTCAAGAGATACATGAGGTCTGGGGCTCCTTATATAGCCTCTCCAAAGCCTCCAAGTCCCACCACTAGGCGGTGTGGGACTAAACACTGGATGGGGTAAATGGATTTTCTCCAGGATCCATTTACCCTGCTACAACTCAATGGGCGCACCACCAAACACTCTAACAGTCATCTACATGGATATTGGTGCAATTGTTGCAACAATCCCTATTGGATAGATGGACTTCATATTTTCAGTGGGAGAGTCCTTTGTCTTAGAGAATGTCTCTATGACCTAGATATTAGAATACAATCATTGTTTGTTTCTAAAATGTTGGAAATAAATATGATTTCTGAGATAGAACTATCATAAAGAGTTATGATGAATATATTTCAGATAGTAATCTAACATCTAGTGGAATCCACGAAATTAGAAAATTAATGATTTCTGAGATAGAACTATCATAAAGAGTTATGATGAATATATTTCAGATAGTAATCTAACATCTAGTGGAATCCCAAAATTAGAAAATTAATGAATGGTTCATTAAGATTTCTAATACTGAAAATTAAAACCTTTATAAGATCAATAGGAGGATAAAGATCATTTGGCAATGATCTGCCATCAAGTCTTGGACATATGTCTATTGATATCATCAATAGACTAGTAAGAGATGAAACTTTAGAATGTCTAAAATTTCAAATCTTACATACTTGTGAATATTGTATTCAAAGAATGCCCAATACACCCTTCTCTTAGGAAAGGTGTAAGATATCATGGTATACGGGATCTCATACATATTGATGTATGTGGATCATCTATATCATAGTGAACATTATGGATATGTGATATCTATTGATGGTCATGTATGATATGAGATTTCTTCTCTTCACGTGAGAAACCTTTGAAATGTTCAAAGATTTCACAATTTTGGTTTAGAACCAAAGTTTGAAGGAAGATTAAATGAATTTGATCTAACCAAGGTAGCAAGTACCTATTAGATAATTCAAAGAATACCTTATGAAGATATGAATATCAATTCATTTCTCAATCCTCCTAACACACCTAAACTCAATGGAGTTGTAGGGAGATACTATTGGATCATGTGTGACATGATTTGATCAATGATGAATTTTAGCATAATTATCCCTGAGTTTCCATGTATATATGTGTAGTAGAGACTACAATATATATCCTTAATAAGGTTCCATGCATGTAAGCTGGAATCTAGCACTTGAGAGTGCTACTTCATTAGGAAAATAAAGGATGGTATTGGATACCTACTTTATGACCTTGAGATTCTTAGAAGATCTCATTTCTGAGAATGTGATTCTTGGAGGATGATTCTCTTGAGAATCGAGATGAAAATGATGTGTAGGAACTCATTAATTTTGAGAAGATAATGAGGCTCCTGAAATCAGAAACTAAAATGGACAATTAAAGATGAAGCATTAATACCTCTTCAAATGAGTTTGAGGATGTATTCCATATGTCAGTTAAGTCTGACAATGATTGGACTTCATGTGATGAAGCTCCTGAGGATCATGACATGGAAAGATGGATATTAGCAATTAAGTCTAAAGTAGACTACATATACAAATGTTGTATATGGACCCTCGGGGATCCACCTATAAGGGTAAGATCCGTTAAGGTGTAAATGGATCTTCAAGAAAAGAAGGAACCTGATGAGAAGGTAGAGATCTTCAAAGCACGGTTCATGAGCTATACACCGGAAGAGAAGACAATTGCTTGCGATGAGACTTGCTCTTCGGTGACCATGCTTAAAATCATCAGAATATTGCTAACCTTAGCTACACAACTTGACTATTACATCTTCAAGACTTAAGTCAAGATTGCATTCCTCTAAGAATACCTCTTTGAGGATATTCACATGAAGTAGCCCCAGGGCTTCATGATTGGGGAAAGTGAGGTGTGGAAGCTAAAGAAATCCATCTATGGACTCAAATAAGCTTCTTGCTGTTGGAACATAAGATTTGATGAAATTATAAATGTTATGATTTCAGATAGAATCTTAATGTACCATGTGAAGCTTAGTGGGAGTGCTATTGTATTCATCATGCTAAATGTAGATAATATCCTAATCATTTGGAATGATATAAGGATGATAATAAGTGTTTTATGATCTGGCTATTCCATACCTTGAGATATGATCTCAAATGATGCCTCTTGGATCTTAGTTCTGAAGGTGTTCAGAAGCAAAGAGAAAGAGGGTATTGAGACTATCACATTGTAGTACACCTTGGACATGTTCCATTTTCTGGAAATTCCAAGAATGACTTTCTTACCTTGAGATTTGGTACTAACCTATCTAAAGGTATAGCACCTCAAAGAGTTGAGGAAGTGAATGCTAGAACTGCTTGCACTTGTGCATCAGCTACGAGAAGCTAAGTGTATGCTAGATGTGTACAAAAGCCAGATATCTGCCATGCAGTGGGAGTAGTAAACTGTTACTAATCCTACTATGGAGAGAAAACACTTGATTGCAGTAATAACAAAGTCTTCATAGATGACAAGATTTTTGAGATAGTGATCTCAAAGTCATATCTTCAAAAGCTTAAGACTTTATAGATAAAGATCTAAAAGGTCTTAACTATGGATAACTTAGGAGATAAAGATCTCCAGGAGTAAAGGTATTCTCATAAGGATTAATAAGATGCTGGTTATAATCATTATGATTGAGCAATAGTGTCAAGGACACTATAATTTCTTTATCTAGATTGAGTATTGGTTGCATTAGATGTAGCATTCGCATTGGATGCGAGAACTGTTACTGGAGATATGCAAGTGCCGTAAAAGGACTTGGCATAGTCTCGCGGGAACAGAGTGACTGATCAGCTTACCTAGCTATTTTTCTAAATAGCCTATGATTGTCACATGAGTGTGGGTTTAAATGATTAGTACATTAATGGCTCTTTGGGCTAGTGGGAGATTGTTGGACATGCGAGCCCACGACGAGCCATTATGTAATAAATATTATTGCATATATCATTCCCTGACCTGAAATGAAGAATAAATAATTTGCATAAAAGGTCCCTCTGTACAATTAGGGTTATGTACCCTGGCCATCTTGATGATCATACAGCAGTTGATTCATTAAATGAATCATAGAGGCCGGTGCTTGGATGAATATCTAAGGAGTTAGACAGAGGACTCATCAAGCACCGTCAAATGATTGTTAAGAGATGATCTCCAGCCTGAGTAGGAGATGGCAATCCTTTCTCACATAGGCTGATACCTGACCGACCTCTTGATGCAGGTCCTCTGCATGGGAATAGTGATTCGGAGGTGTCAGATTAGTTAGGTCAATGGGTTGACTTAACGAGATCGAGATAACCTAAGTCCTATGTTGAATGCTGTCACAGCATGGCACACATCCTTTGACCGGAGACAGATGTATTACTATATGTCTGAGTATGTACATTTGGCAGACCGATAGGTTCACTTATGTGCATATAAGGTCATATGAGCAATACGATCTCTCAAAGGGATCATACAGGTTCACTTATAAACCGGAAGACATGAGCTCACTCATGAGGTATTGGGACCGATCAAATTCCATGCATGGTCGTCTTGCATTGGAAGCATGACATGAATTTGAAGGTATGATATGTGCTTTGGGAAAGCATATGATCGATACCGACTCCCATTGACCAAGATTGAGAAACTTAGTGATCAAACCCTGAAGAAGACAGTGTAAAATTGATCTTAATCTTCAGGTTGACCATGGGTCTTCCAGTATGCAGGATGTACAGGTATTGGGAATACCTGAGGATGATGTGATCATAAACGATTGTATAACCATGACGCTTCCATTCCGAGGGAGAGTGATGAAACATGTCTGGATTTTAGTGACTCCTCTCAGTATAGAAGCAATCTGATCTTGGTCCAAGTGTTGGACATTGATCTGAATGTGATTCAGATGCAATGAGAAGATTAGATTTGCGGTCTTGATTTAATCAAGCATCTATATGGGAGGTCCGTAAGATCTGGATGAGATCTCAACATCCAAGTCATTATACGTGGAACAATACAATTGCCCTGTCCTTATCTTCAAGTATCTACGGAGAAAGCACATTATTCTTGAAGGGGTTCAAGAATAATTCATTTGATGAATTACATATCCAAGTAAGGACTTGATAATTAAATGAGATTTAATTATCAAGCACAATATGAATGAGATTCATAGTGTGAGAATAATTATCCAAGATAATTAAATGGGATTTAATTATCAAGGATTAGAATGTGGATAATACTATCCATAATATTTGTGTATTATAAATATGATTTATAATACATATATATATATATATATATATATATTGAAGAGAGAGAATTTTGTAAATAGCATTTGTTAATTATTAATGTGAATTGGATTCACATTAATTAATTAATTGGAAATGTAATTTACAAATTAGTTTGGGTTGTGAATATGATTCACATATTTTCAATGGCATGATTGAAATATTCACAACTTAATTTGGAATTAATTTGGTGGATAATTTTGTGATAATGGTTATTACAAAATTAATTAAAAGATAATGAATAAAATAAATAGGAGATAAAAATCACCCAAAAATAGGGGTGGCGTCAACCATAGGTGACGCCCCCTATTTTGTGGGGATTTATTTATCTCCTCATTTTTTGTCTTATTATCTCTTGATAATTAATTTATGTCAAATTAAATTGTGTTGATAATGTTGCAATATATATTTAATTTAAAGATAAATTAATGTTGTTGGTTTTTAGCCAACAACAATCATGACCATTGATTAATACATAGATCACCATGGCCGTTGGATCTATGTGTCCCATGGATTGAGATCCATTGGATCCTAAACTAATATAAAAGGAGGGTTAATCTAGACTTTCAAGGTACATTATATTAGAGTTGTAGAAGCCTACTACTCTCTCTCTCTCTCTCTCAATCTCGCCCTCTCTCTTCTCCAAGAAGTGGCCGTCCACTTTGTGTTGAGAAGGAGAGACTCTAGTCTTCGCCTTCGACAACTCGAGGATCTCCTTCTTTGGGGCTACTTGCTCTAAAGGAAGACGACGGATTTCGTTTGACGAAATCAGTGGATTCATTGCTTGGATCTTCATCGAGGATTGCGGGAGGAACGCGTCTCATCATCGCGTCCGCAAGTGCGTTCTTCGTGTATCGGACTTAAGACAGGAGAATCTCTTGTTTGTGATCTCACGATTACAACCACGCTCCAAGAGGTATTCCTTATACTTTGTTGTTTAATGAAACGATCCGAGAAATGTTCTCGTGATCATGTGGTTTCATCACTAGATTAAAAAATTTTAATTTCCGCCGCATCTAACGACTAGTGCGACTAGTCGTCCCGATCGCATACAATGCGATCAACACGCTTCCGTGATGCGCTTGAGGATTCTCAATATCCTTCACGATTCACCAAGTAACAAGGAATAAGAATCACATCACCCCAGAAAGAATGTGGGGCTTGACTCTGTATCAAAAGAGTCCTTGTGACATCTAAAAGATGACAGTGTTTGCGTTCAACAATACTGTTCTGTTGTGTAGTGCAAGCACATGAAGTTTGATGAACAACACCAATAGATATGAGGAAGTTTGACAACTGTAAAGTAGAATACTCCAAAGCATTGTCAGTGCGAATAAATTTTACATTAGCAGAAAAATGTTATTAATCTCAACGAGGAAAGATTTGATAACATGACCAGCTTCAGCCTTTTTCTTCATCAAAAGTACCCAAAGATAATCTAAAAATCATCTACTACGAGTGACGACCATATAAAACCGATGTCCCTGATGATCAGGAACACGACTAGGACCTTAGGTCAAAGTGAACCAACTTAAACAATTGATCAATGTGATGACTCTGACAACTCGGAAAAGAGGAACGGTGGTGCTTCCCAAGCTCACACGCCTCACACTCCAAGCTAGTAGGAGTAGAGATATGCAACAGGACATGACACAGCTTTTGCAGAGGAAGGTGTCCAAAGAGAAGGTGCAACATAAACGGGGAGACAGATCCAGAAGGGACAGTAGCAACCCCTGCACAAGGATGCTGTACAAGTCTGTAAAGTTCCCTCTGCTCATGGCTACATCCAATCACCTTGCCCATGAATATGTCCCAAGAGAAGAAGGGTCAAATATTAGCACGACAATGTACATCTTTTGTAATCTAATAGGCAAAAGATTCATATGAAATACTAGAGCATGTAAGACATTCTGCAGACGCATTGAGGGAGTTAGAACAATCTCCCCGTATCCAACAATGGGTAGATGAAGCCCTATTGGCAATCATCACTGATCTACCCGGAGGGATAGATATGTAAGAGGTAAACTGCGCTCTATCGCCACACATATGATGAGATGCTACAGAGTGCAGGATCCAGTCAGACAAATCTGAACTGCTACTACTGGTAAGGGCATAAGCAATACCTGACAAGCTCGAAGAGGCTTTAGCAACATGTGCGACATCTGAAGAACCTGCAGACGAAGAAGTCGGAGTAGTGATCATTTCTCACATCCTGGAAACAATATCATCAAAGCGTGCATCATGAGACGGGGCATGTGTAGAAGTAGGCTCGGTCTGCTCAGCAACTCAGGCGAAGGCTGGATACCCATGCTTTTGATAGCATGTCTCCTCAGAATGACCTGGACGGTGACAATATGAACATGGACCATGCTGAGGACCTGCTCCTTGACCACGTGGTCCTCGACCACGAAACTGTGAAGTACTCCCTCTGCCACGAGAGGCTGCCATAACAGGAGTCTGAGCCACATTAGTAGTGGATGTAGTAATTCTTCTTAGCCTCTTGTAAACCTCCTCCATCGAAGGTATCGTCTCTCCAGTAAGAAGTTGAGTACACACTGCATCGTACTCAGAGTCTAGAGATGACAAAAATACTCCTCTCATAGTTGCATTCTGATATGTCTGTTGTTGCTCAATGCTTGTAGTAATACTCATGAAGCTATGCAGACGCTCAAACATGCCTCTAATATGTGAGAAGTGTGCATGAAGAGGTCGACCGTTCTGCTTGGTCGAAAAAATATCAAACTGCAACTGTAAAATTTTGCTCCCATTTTTCTGCTGTCCATACGTGGCTGCTAAGATATCCCTCATAGCCTTTGTTGTGGGTTGATTGACAATATCATTGACAATCTCCGTGGTGAGTGTCCCGGGGAACCAAATGCGAGCATAGGTATCATCTTGCTTCAAAGAAGCATTAGCCCCGGTCTTGTCCTCTGGCTCTGGATCTGTCAGAATGCGGTTCTTGTTATGGCACTGCATTAGGATGCGAAACTGCATCAACCACAACGCATAGTTGATCCCATCCATCTTTACGATGGGAGCCGGGCCCTTAAAGGCACCAGACGAAAAAACATCACCCTTGTTCTTTGACATGGTATAACGTCGAAATCTAGAACAAAACTGAGGAGTAGACTATTATAAATGTGTCTAGACAATCACATATAGAGGATTGATTGTATTTGTAGAGTCATACAACCACCCTCATCTCCTGTTGTTATAGGCTAGGCCGTACGTGCGCAAGGGGTTGCGGCGCACATAGATGCACGCAGATGCAAGTCAAATGTACGTAGGTGCACGCAGATGTGCGCAGGATGCACGGATGTGCGCAGATGCATGCTGGTGCGTAGATGTGTGCATGTGCTCGCATACATGTGCTGGATGTCCGATGTGCTGTGTGCTGGATGCGCGTTGCGCGAGATGCACGGTGCGTGGTACGCAAGATACATGGTGCGCGAGATGCGCGATGCATTGATGCACGGTGCGTTGGGCGAGGAGATGCGCAGTGGAGCAGGACGCGACGCACAGGGAGAGGTGCGTAAGGGGGGCGACGCACGTGGTTGGGGGGCTGGGGGGCGACGTAGGGTTAGGGTTAGGGTGGGATACAAAACCTCGGTCTAGGACCGTTGCTTTGATACCGTGTTGTGAAAACTGAATGACTTGTTTATTCATGAGACCCCAGGGCTCCCTTATATTGGAGAAAAACCCTAAGTAAATATCAAGAGAGATACATAAAGAAAATAAAATAAGAAATAACTCCAAAGATGTACAATAATCTCAATAATTAGGAATATCTGTCATTTGTGATTTCCTCTCTAAAGAGGAAAAAAATCAAATGATTTGTTTTGGTCTTGCACTGCACCAATACTAAGTAATCAATTCGATCATCAGCTTATTTTCTTTGGGGCCTATCATACCCAAAATCCATTTGATAAATAGTGGAGGTTATGTTCGAGGAGATCACATCATTTGTAAAAGCCTTACCAATGATGATTTCATGCTTTATTTGTGTACAGCTGCGATGAGCGCATTCAAAAAATCCAAACAATCAAAATGATGGAGGGTATCTACATCTGTGCAGCTCCCCACTGCCTCAAGTCATTCTTGAAGAGGTCCGAGTTTGAATCGCATATCCAGGAAACACATGCCGACCTTCTTCAGCCAAATGCAGAGGAAGGAGTGAACGAGGTGGATAATGCTAATCCTGTGAAGGCAGCTTCCACAGACACTCATGGCAAACAATTGACGCAACCGGAATCTTCCACTGCGCGTGCCCCTCCAAGGCACGGGGTCTCTCAGACTGTAAATTCTCATCCTCAAGATCGCGAAGACCGACCACGACGTAACCAGTCCAGGGAGCAAACACCTATGAGGCCTCCACAGATAACACCAACTCCGTTTCATGGTCGACCTCAGCAACAATCATCTGATTCACAGACGGACAACAGCTTACCACCACAGGCAGCTTGGCACCAGCCACCGCAGCCTCAAGGGTTCGATGGCCATGGTGGTTCACATCACCGGCGAGATTCTGACCAGGCCATGCCAGACAGACCAGCTGCTGCACAGGAATCTCCATATCGGGAATACCCACCACCTCCACATCCATTTCCTCTGCCGAACTATCAGGTGCCAGTGTTTTTCAATCAAGGCATAAATGTTCCTCCCTTCGGGTTTCCCCCTCTCCCCGCCGATGGGTCACAACAGATTTTCCATGCTCCTATTGAGATGCCTCGTCAGGAAATGCCCGGACAAGATCAGGGTTCTGTTATGGGCTTCCCCCAAATGGCCCAGGGAATGGCAGGATTCTCAGAAAACTTTCCTCAGTGGAACAATGCGGTTTTCGCGAATGTGCAGTTCGTGCCTCCCCCTGTTGGTGTCATGAACCCTCAAGGATACATGAATCCAATCGATGGCCATGTACGACCCCCTTTTCTGGTAGGAGAGTATGACCGTGCTCCAGAAGGGATGCCGCCGCATCCTCATATGCTCAAGTCAGAGCTGCCTGGTGGTGCCATCGGCTTGGATGATGGGAAGGGCATCCTGGCACCGATACCGGTACAGCACCATCTGCCCATGACTCTCCCACCACCACCTCTGCTGCCCCCACCTGCCGTGCTCCAGCAGCAGATTCACGGTAAGTTTTCAGGCCCCGATTAGGATTGTGTACTTTGAAGTAATGGGACACCATCATGAACATTCTATGCAATTCTTGCTTTTCAAGTGCTATTAATATAATTTTGATGCCTTCTTGCAATTTAACTCCTCCCTACGCGCAATCTTTGCGCTACCTGATCTGTGAATCACTAGTGAACGATCTGGGCATCTGCGAGGTGCTCAAAGCGATGCTTTGCACTCTTTTTATGATCTCAGTTTAGCTCTTGTAAGTGCAGATGCTGTTATTGAAGCAAGGTTTTCATGGGGAATCTATAACTCTTACTAAAGCTGGGTTTCTTCCCAGCTTTAGGCACGTGGCTGCTTCCCCTGGGTCGATCTTCGGCCCCCGGTCATGGCATGTGAACATGATAGCATTTCACCAGATGTTTTCCACCCGATCCTCCTGTCAACCAGATGTCTCGCTATCTCTAGACTACTGGCCTTCTGAAAGTCCCTTTGCATTCTATGTTCTTCGCCTTCTCCTACGAATAAACCCTTCCTCTTCTCCGCTCCGTGTGGTGCCAACTGCCAAAATGAGGGATTCGAAGGCATGATGCTGCGGTTATTAATGCATGAGGTGGCACACGGTGGTCCGCCAAGATGTGTGGATGCGAGAATAGGGGGACAATGGTGTGGCTGCGAATGAAAAGAGATGGTGGTGTAGATTGCTGCTCCATAGTGCCTGCGTAAGGGCTCGAGAACAGGTCTCGGCCAACAGTTAAGTAAACAAAGGGAATGGAGTGGATGGGTTATTCTCTTCGTGGAGATGGGGGATAAGAGATACTCTCGAGCCATCACGTGTGGCTAAAGTTTGATTTTGAGGGGTTGAGCGGAGAAACAGAAAGGTGAGGTGATTGCAAATCAAATATTTTCCCCACCTCTCTTGACATGTGTCTCCCACATGTCGATAAACCCTTCTTCACCGAGCGGTGGGGGGTGCTGCCCTATTGCACGAAAAGAGGACCGTCCGGATTGAGCACCTCCAGTTTGCCATGCACCATGCGCAACTTCCTCCTTGGCTGCCTCCTAATGTCGTTGGAGCCACCATGGCCATCGGGTAGGAAGGAGGCCTCAGAGGAGGTGCCACCCTTTGCGCCGATGAGAGACGATTTCTTCCATCTCTCTCCTCTTCCCACCATTGTCACGTCCATGTTGTGGTGACAACAATGGCGGTCTCTTCAGGACCTACACTATCATCAACCTTGAAAGAAGCCATCTTTCCCTACTTACTCAACTAGGCTCAAGGTAAACAAACACCTTCTCCTACTGCCTATCAACGCCACAAAGGAAGTCATCCACTTCATTTAGTTGTGTGTTCATGCCAATTTCACTTTCATTCTGGTTGAATCACCTTCTCTAGCTAAATCCCTTTCGTAACCTTCTCTTCAGAACAGAGTCGATGATCCGATGTTGTCTCTCCTTCCGTCATCCTCGCAGCGAAATCCCATTCCTTTCCATTGTTTCAAATACGTTATCCCACGTCTTCAGGAAAGGTTTGGATTAAGTCCCTAAATTAGATTACTCAATTTCATTCAATAGTGAAGTTCTCTGACTAATAGCAGTGAGTTGGTTTCACTTTTAGACACATATCAGATCTAATTCAAAATACTTTTGTTTGGATACTGGGATGATCAAGATACTTCTGATAGGAGCAAAAAATGACAGCCTGACCATGTTTCACTCTTCTCACATTTTCAAGTGTTATGAATTTGATCAGGTCATTATCACAACAGATATGTTTAAGGAAGACAAAACAAAGCAGAATATTGTATTGTGTTAAACATCAAACCAAAGATTGGAGAGGAAAAGTATGCTGTATATCAGAAAGTGCAGCTCAGTTGGTCAATGAAATTGGTCTACACCCAGTCAGCCATCTCTATCCAAATGCTTGCACCAGAGATCATGCAATATAATCTTGGTCGCGATGTTAAATCTGAGGTCTTTACATAATCGCTATCACTTGAAACATCATGTTAACACTCCAATATATCTTTCAATAACTTAGCATTAACTCCAAACAAACAAGACTAATACTGATAAATAGCAGGAAACTAAGATTTTATGATAAGGAACAATATCACATCTTGTAAAATGGCAACTCTTTGGCAAAGAAAAAATTATCTAAGCATGCAATAATGCCTGAACTTCTGTAATGCCCTGCACATTTATGCTCGAGATTGATCCTTTCATTTGTAATGTATAAAGAAATTTTGTGCTTGCCATGATTTAAGTTGAATGGGCATGCCATCATCATCATAAAATGGATCAGCAACTGGTTGACTCAAGACCTCAAATAGTTGTCCATCATCAACTTTAACGGGCACCTAAGAAAACTAACAAGAAAATTTTTTAACACAGTCTAAAAGGTAATTATTAAAATGAAATTGAACGAATCGTGATTTTCTATGCCCGAAACCGAAGAGTCAGACAAATCAACTTGTTCCGAACAACTAGATCGGTACTCTTTAATAATGAGGAAAAACATGAATATAGGTCACAAACCATATACAATATAGATATCAAGAGTACAATATGCACAGAGATATAGGTTATAGTTTATTGTGCTTATAGGCACTAAAAGTTTCTACTTATAGAATGATCTATTTATAGATTGTTGCTGCAGAAGGCATTCAACGATATATAGGTTATAGATTGTTTCTCTGGAGCTTCTTAGCTAAATCCTCTATTACATTTGTAATTTTTATGCTCTACAGAAAAAAACTTATTACCATGCGGAATATTGAGGAGATTTACCAATGGTTACTTCTAATAATCATATATTAGTAATATAATCGTTTATCAGTAACATTTCATTTATTTTTTTTTAAATATTTCAAAGCTTGCATCCAATCCATTGTAGATCGCGGATAAATACACCAGTAGTAAATCCCGTTCGGACGAGGGTTAAGAAAGGATAAGGCGGGTTGATCTCTCATTTTTTGTTCCATTAGAAGGACAGAGTTTGGATGGATACATTGAGATAAGTGATAGTTATTCTCTATTCTTCGTTTGGTTGTAAAACAAATGATAAGGAGCAACGATATTATTTCACTCGCTGATTTTTCAGTTAAAATTATAAATGGCTATTATTATTGATAGGATAAAATGTGTATACCCCTTAGGGGGAGCTAACTTAGCTCCCCCGTCCATTTTTCACAAAATTTTTTTTATTTTTTTTGAAATCTAAAACTGTGTAAATTCATTATTAAATCCCTATATTATGTCATTCAAATTTCATTCGAAACAGAGACTCCTATAACATCCATCCAAACGGGGTCGATTTAAAAAATCCTGTTATCGTTAAAAAATGACTGTCTGGATGGAGGCCATAGGAGTCTGTTTCACACGAAATTTTAATGACACAATATAGGGATATAGTGATGAATATTCACGGAAGAAATTTTCAAAAAAATTAAAACATGGAGAAAATGGGGCGAGGGTAGCTAAGTTAGCTACCCCATGGGGCGCACGCACACACAAAATTAAAACATGGAGAAAATGGCAATAGTATCATGCATTAATAAATAACCTAAGGCTCATGTGCATCACTTGATGATGCATTATAGAACTCCAAATGACCCGAAATTGCAATCCAATGTTTATTTTATATTATTAATTAAGATCACCAGACTAGATTTTTTTACTTTAATTGAACAAATATACTGTTTTAGCTATGGGTACACGCAATTGTGTGCCCATGAGCACATTTTCCTTTCTCTCTTTTTATACACACACATACAATATGAGATGGTGAGATATCTAATCTCAGGCACTTATTTTACCATCATTAGTATCATGAAACCTTGGAGGATTTAAATATAATAATGACTGGAATGTGTATTTCAAATTTCCATGTTGATCGAGCGATTTCAACCATTCTAAGATCGTTAAAATTTCATAGTCTCATGGATGTGATAAAAGTCTCAAATTAAGCTGAATTTGGAATGTCATCATGATGATACATTGTGATCTAAATTTCTCAAGGTTTATTTATGATGCTGGATTCATTTCATCATAATATGTCCTATTCATTGAGAGATGTTGGATTCTTTTCATTAAAGCCGTTAATTGTTTATTTATGATGGATTGTGTTCATACTAGGACTTGGTATTTAAAACTTAGTGGGCGCACAATGTTGCAAGTGCCCATAGACATATACTCCGTGTCCCATATATACCGGTAAAATGGGACTGCCCTCTATGGGGAGCTAACTTGGCTCCTCATATCTCATTTTCTCCACTTATATATATATATATATTTAAAATACTTCATCGATTTTCATAATTATATCCATATATTATGTCATTCAAGTTTCATGTGAAGCAGAGACTCATACGGCTTCCATCTAGATAGTCAATTTTTTAATGATCATCGAATGGTTGAAATCGACCCCATCTGGATGGAGGTTGTATGAGTCTTTGTTTCATACGAAATTTGAATGACATAATATATGGATATAGTTATGAAAATCCACGAAATATTTTTCAAAAAAAATAAAAAATAAAAAATAAGATGGTGGAAGCCCAGTTAACTTCCCACAAGGCAGCTGCATTTTACTACATATATAAGAGTTTTGTAAGCATATATGCAAAAATAGTTTAAAGGTGACAAAACATGCATTATTGGGACAAAAGTAGTACAATCAATCATCCTCCAATGCTAGCAGTGCATTTTGTTCCGTGGTCTCATTCACGATCACAAGCAGTACAATGTCATATCTATAATAGAAAGATAATGTGCTACCTACGAGTCTCCAACATCCATAATGATATTTTTATATCTCAATGCATCGTTATATCACGAAGTTATAGTACTTACACGCAATAGCCTACTTGTATCTAAGCATCCTTATTAATTATCACCACGATCAGTACAAATGAATCTTATATCACGATGGTTGAATCTCAAAGTTGAAATGGATACTACACATGTTCATTTCAAGAAGATCGCCATCAAGGTTTTAAAAATAGGATGGAACATTAAATGGGTCAGTCTTCGGTTTGATCCGATCGGGTCGGACCGTCGGTTCAAACTGGTCGGACCGATGATGATGTCAGCATGACGTCATCATTCATATCGACTCTGAAAAAACTGGACCGGACTTAATTTAATGGTCAAACCGATTGAACCGATTTTTTGAACCGATAAAATCGGATACATATATATATATATATCTATTTATATATTAATGAAATAATCATTTAAAATATCCAATCTTTCAATAGAATAACATGATTGCCTATTTTGAGTAAAACTCTACAAAAGTTAGTCACATTTTCTAGAAATATATATAAATATAATTTTATAATCATTTCTTTATAGTTGCTTCTAGAAATTACTTTAAGAAAATACTGACTGACAGAACGTATATTCCAAAAAAGAGAGGGACATAACTTATATCGTAGAAGTTAAGAAGTGCACAGGTGGTAAAAATCCTATTATTTTATTATTTAACCTTTATTTGTTGAAAATTTATCAAATCATCAAAATTGGGTCAACCTGGGTCAACCCGGTCCACCATCCGGGTCGACTCGGTCCGACTACCGGTCGAACCTGATTTTTTTTATTTTTTATTCTTTTAGAAATTAATTACACAAAATCGGCCGACCAGGTCAGAACCGGTTCCCGATCCACCCGATCTGACCGACCGGTCCAGTCCGATTTTTTAAACCTTGATCGTCATTGTGAAAGTTGCCAATATATATGTTCTTGCCCTATAAGATCTACACAATTATTATAGGGATTTTATCACTTGTGCCCCTCCGAGATCTCGCAATTTCAGTTATGTCCCTATCTTTTTGATAATATCAGTTGTGCCCCTCACTTCTTTCTCCGTCATCAGTTGTGCCCTTTTGTCAGATTGACCGTCAAAAAATTAAAATAACCATAGTTTACTCAAATCATGGTGTGGTTAAGAGGGGTATTATGGTCAGAATAAAATCAAATGAGAAGAGTTGGGGATAGGGATGTCTGCGGGTCGGGTTTGGGGCGAGTATTACTATTCCCAAACCCATACCCATTTATAATATTACTACCCATACCCGCTCATTTATTAAATGAGTAATTTCTAACGGGTACCCATATACCCGTCGGATACCCGCGTACCCAATGGGTACCCATATCTTCGACATGGTAAATCTTAAGTTGTTTGTAAATGTATACAAGATTTTCACAAATAGACGAAATAGAGTGAGATTGTGTAATATAGTGATTCATAAAAATGTACAATATATAGAGAATATTAAATGTTTATATATATATATATATTAAGTGTTTAACTCTTTTGTATTGATAGTTTTTATTTATTAAAGATGCAAAAAATTAGTTAAATAAGAAAAAATGGATGGAGAGGAGAAAATTGAGTTCGATATTTATACGTGTAGATAGATACATATTAGATATGAAATAGATTTGGGTCTAGTTTGATTAAAATGCAACATACGCATCTATCTTTCTATATATTTTTTATTCGGGTTTGGGGCGGGTTCGGGTTCGGGTACCCACAAGGCAATCCCAAACCCATACCCATACCCGCATGGGTAGTCATATCAAAACCCAAACCCATCCAAAAGTAAATGGGACGGGTTTTGGGACCTTAAATGGGGCGGGTTCGGGTCGGGTACCCAATGGGTAGACCCAGATTGACATCCCTAGTTGAGGAGGAGGTGCGAGGCTGCCGAGGAGGTGCGGGCTGGAGCGCGGGCGGGGGCTGGGGGAGGTGTGCGGCTGCGGGAGGAGGTAGGCTTCACAACGTTATCGAGGGGGAGAAGGGGGCGGCGCGGTGCGAGGCAGGGGGCGGAGGCGATGCGGGGTAGGGGGAGGGGGAGCAGGGGGCGGTGCGTGCGGGGCAAGGGGAGGGCACGATGTGGGGAAGGGGGCTCGAGGCGGGGCAGGGGGGCGATCTGGGCACGGATGGGGGCAGATGGGAGGTGCGGGGGCGGAGGGAGGTACTGGGGCGGAGCCGGGAGCTCGAGGCGGAGGAGGGAGAGCTGCGGCAGCGCGATGCGAGGTAGGGGAGGGGGCGACCTGGGCGCGGATGGGGGGGCAGAGGGGAGCTACACTACAGAAAAAGTGCTTTCTAGTAACGTAACATAGCAACAATTAAGATAAGACGTTACTAGTAATTTTATATTGGCAACGTTTTTGGCTCTTGTTATATTAAATTTATAATTGTATCACAAAACAATAAATGCTGCAATTAACTATGATATTTGTAACATTATTTGTAAGAGCGTTACGTTTTATACTATATTTGCATTGTAATTATCAAACGTTGATGACAAAAAAAAGGCGGATTCAGCCCCATCCCAAATTTCATTTTACCCGCTCAAAATTTCGTTCATAAAACTTAAATCCTCTTCCCATCCCTTTCACTACCATGTGGGGGTCTTCCTGCTGCATTCCACTGCAAACCCCCCTACACTTCCCTCATCCCTCGAGCGCCTCATAGTCGTCGATGCCGATACTAAGATGTCTAGATGCCTCTCTCAGCCTTTCTACTAGCCATCTGATACAGATACCTCCAATGTCTCTATCAAAAACCAAGAACCTCCAAAGGAGTGGAGCTCACAATGACGATGGGGACTCCAAAGGAGATCACGCTCCCATTCTTCTAGTCTCGAAGGTTGAAGAAGCGGATGGGACGTGCACGAGCGTTCGTGGCCGAGAAGGGGAAAGAAAGATGGTTAGGCTCGGTGGTGGCGTGCTAATGCCTCGTAAGCCCCTCGCTGCGGCCAACAATAATGAAGTCCCAAGAATCGCCCCTCCCTTCTTATTTGCATGTCATGATCATGATCTCTGTAGTCTATACCATCCCTCTCCGATAAAGTTGGTTCATATGGGACAAGGTCGACCACACTAAGTGGAAAACCTCATCTTAGAGTCTCAGCCAATTTCTCAGTCGCTAACCATGCCGAAGAAGGATTCTTTTAAGCAACCTGGAGGAGGTAACTCCCAAAAAGGGGTCAAACCCCTTCATTTTTTTTGATATATTTTATATTTTCAAGGGGACTTTTTTTATTCTTATGTATTGCTTAGGTTTTGGATAGAACATAATGTAGTTTGTTTCCGGTATTCTTTATTTTTTTAGGTTGGTTATTTCTTCTTTTTTCCATTATTTTTTTTCTTTATTTAGTTTTTTTAATTTATGCTGAAATGTGACCCTTACAGTTTCGAGTAGTTATCCTTGTTACTATTCAGATTTATGTGAAAAATGCATTGACAAATTTTTTTTATCAAATAGGTTTCTCGTGTATCGGTTACTTATATGAAGTGGATAACATATTATGACTCATATCCATTGATGATATTGATGAAAAATAAAAAAAGATAGAAAATAAATACAGGGACTTCTCCATCCAGCTTTGAAAAGGTTGATAGTAACACATTGTACCCTGAACTTGTTTATTGAGCTTAAACTATATAAGAATCTTGTTCTCTGAATGGAACTTGTTACTTTGCCATTATATAGTTCAATCTTGTCTTTAGATATAATCAAATTTTTTTGTTCTGTATTTTTCATTATTTTCTAATTTCTAACATATCTACTCTATCTATCAACCACTCGTATGCTTCCCTTTATGGGTAGAGTGACATTGTTACAGTTAATTTTGCCTCGTTTTTTGTTGTTCAATTTTTGTACATGAATGATCCAATGGTTTCTTTTTATTCTGGATGAATAATATCATATAGTGTGGTTATCAGTGGTGCTTATACTCCCAGTATATATTCATCTATTTTGAACATCATTATTTGCATGATTATTGTTTCTATTGGTTTTAAGGAAAATAATATAACTAAGAAGTGGCGGATCATGGACTTTGTGTTCTTTTACTCACCATTCTTTCTACAAATGTGACTTGTTAGGCAATTCTGACTTAATGTTGATTAACTAGAAGTGCTTCAATTTGATCCATCAACATATAATAATCCATATATGTGACTTCACCTCGCCAGGCCTTGTTTAAGTTGATGATATATATTTGATCATTTCTATTTGTGTTTTGATTGAAGCTTTCATATTATTTGAGAATTTTTTTTAGATTATACTCATAACAGAATTACCTTGTAGGCACTTTGACTGAACTCCTCGCTTCCATGCGTAAAGGATAAAAGACCCTTATGCGACAACTAATAGAGCAACAAAAAATATTTATAAAACAAATGGCAGACCATCAATACATGTCAAAGAAAATGTGAATATGATGGTGCTCATCGTGAAAAGATGAGGGATTCTGTATCAACGATATTGAAGGAAAAAGATATGACCTCTCATGCAAGTGATAGTGCTCGTGACAATGATGAGTATTATCCAGAAGATGCTTAGAATTAGTATTTCTTTTTAATTGTATTAGTCTTGTACTTAAACTCTTTGTAGTCCCTTTTGTAGATTTTATTTTGAGATTAAACATTTATGTTTTTATGTCATCATCAATTATATGTAATGATAAGTGTTGATAATTGTGATTGAACATATTTTAAAAGATCTTGTCATTGATACGTTATGATCATGCACATGTCAGATGTTACATTCAACATTCACGTAAATGTGTAAGTATACTTATCATGATAATAAAGATGTTAGCAATTGCTTACAATTGCAGCATTTACAAGCATAATATAAAAATATTTGTGATATTTACCAAATGTTATCAAATATTATAGTTGAAACGTTTTTCTTGTTGTTGCTATTTTATTACCAACAAAACTAAATGTTACAATATATACGTAAATGCAACATTTATTTGAATGTTACAGTAATCTTTGTCTCGTTTAACAAATATTGCTAAAAACTGTAATAGCAACGTTTTTACTTTTGTTGCTATTCAATTGCAACAAATAAAAAATGTTGTAAATGCAATTTATTTGTAACATTTGGTCAGAAATGTCTCAAGTAGCTTTTGCGGCATCACTTTTAGGGACATTTATAGCAACACATGATAAGTGTGACTTTTAATAAATAAACGTTGCAAATGATCTTTTGCGATAATATTTCAAATGTTGCGAATGTTATATTTTCCTGTAGAGTGCGGGGGCGGAGGGAGGTGTTGGGGCGGAGCCGGGAGCTCGAGACGGAGGAGGGAGAGCTGCAGCGGCGTGGTGCGAGGTAGGGGGAGGGGGCGACCTCCCCGTCGAGAACACCAGATGGGAATCATGCCGGTAGTTCGACTCCCACAACGCATTTAATCGAAGCAACGACAAGTTCTCCTTGTCGTGATTATCAACCTGCAATCGACGGTACAAAAAATGTTCAAATAACACATCGAACAGGATCGATCGGGAAGTAGAGGTAGACCCACCATGGTGTGATCGAGATCGGAGACGATCATGAGACGAGGCGGACCATTCAACCTGTCCATGAGGATCCTGCAAATAGCAGCAATCGATCAACATGTGAAGAAGAAAGATTGAATTTGGTAACCCGAAAACGGAATCCGACGAGTACCCAGATCAGAGGAAGAGGAGCCCAAATGGAAATCGGAGGGAAGGAATGAGTTTGATGGACCGGAGGGAAGGAATGAGCATGACCCTTGAACCTTTTTTTTCAAATTAATTCCGCTTATGTCCTCAAAGTTAACGTCCATTTGCACTGTGGATGGACGGCAACTAACCCAAGGGGCACAACTGATAAAATGGCAAGAATTGAGGGGCACAATTGATATTACCAAAAAGATAGGGGCATAACTGAAATAGCGAGATCTCGGAGGGGCACAAGTGATAAAATCCCATTAATATAACACAGTTTAAGGCATGCTGTATAATTTAATATAAATATATATAACATATGATTTTATGTGTTAATTACACATCTAATACATGATATACTTTGCACGATAATAACATGCAAGTTAATGAGTTAATTACGATCTAAATACTCTCCAACTTTCATATTTATTAGATTTTTTTCTTAGTTCACCACAGTGGCGGACTCAGGATTTTATATTAAGTAGAGCACTGTTATATATAAATTTAAGATGTTAGGAGTAAATTAGTCATTTTCAACAGAAATCTTCAAAGATAATTTACATATAAAATAATTGCATTTATAATTTGCATTATTTCCAAAAAAATACCATAAAGTATAACACGTGAAATGCAACAATATAAAAAATTATCTCAATTACACGTTCTCATTTCATTCTCATCTCTATAGTTTTGATGTATTTTACAAAGTTATTAAATGCAATAAAATGATATTATTATCCCTACTTTGCAGTCATATATTGGAGTTTATAAATAAAAATAAAAATATATTTGAGAATTACTTTGAAATAATGAAAAAAAAGTATTCCACTGTTAAATATATAGCAATGATTATTACTTATTGTAAAAGTATGTTTAGTTTTTTTTAATTTCCTAATATATATTGCTGAAAATGAATCACATAACATCAGTTATCTAGTGACTTTTTTCTTCTCATTGTTTCTAACTTTAAAACAATTAATAAAATTATTATTGCAAAAGTAAATACATAGACCGTCACTTTTGTGAATCTTTAGCAATGAATTTACATTTATTGCACATTATAAAAACAAAGGACAATTTTTCGTTGAACAATATTCATATTTATAAATTTAACATCGGAAGATAAATCCATTAGTATTTAAAATATTAGTTGTCGTAGATAATTTTGTTGTAGTATTGTTGATAAATTATTTAAAAATTGTGGCACTCATTCTACATTATTTGGAGAGAAAACATCCAAATAGGGCTAAGGGATTCTTCCTTGGATAAGGTTCTATTATCCTTATCCAAATAGGAGTAATGAATGGGTTTCAAGCTTTTTCCTCTAGAAGTTCCCCCAAATCTGCTTGTTAAATCCATGATTAGAGGCACTCTACATTATATTTACAAATCATACAATAACGAATCTATAATCTACATTATATCATAATCCTGGCTATATTCCTAACAACGATAATGTTTATGAGTTGACTTTTTCTTCTAATCATTGCTAATTTAGCAGCCATTTTATAGATATTTTTAATGAACAAGTCAGCGAAGAAGCACAATTATATAAAACTTTTAACAATGATTATGACATCGTTATGAATTACAAGAATAAATAGTATTTTTGCAACAATTAACAGACGGTTGGACCCTTGCCAAGGTTTCAGACCAAAAAAGGAAATAGAATTTTATTTGAATACCATATATTAACTAAATTTTGGGAAATTCTATTTTTAACAGTTCCCACCATTATAAGTGAATTAATTTCATATGCATTTCTCTATTCTAATCTCTCAAATCCTCGTATCACTCGGGGGAATTGTAATAATAGCACTACTATATATAAATATATAATTATAGATCTTGCATGGAGGATTGATTTCTCACAAACTTTAAGCTTAGACAAGTTCCTCGATCCACTACTCTTCAAGTGGGGATTGTTTCGCCAATGGGATCAAGGAGAGTGTCCCTCCACCGGGGATGAAGAGGTGTCAAAGACTGTATTGTCGACCTGCTAGACGATGCATGCCCTTTCATGCCTTCTTGCTTGCCTTCTGTTCATGCACATGAGCTCGTGCAAATCCCCATGCTGTCAGGAATAAAAATAATCCTACCATGCTTATTAAAAATTCCATTTCGAGAGGGGAAAGTCGGATAGAATAGCGACGTAGGTCACTGAATATGGCATTCGTTACAAGTTACATGAATAAAAGATAATTTTGCAACGAATAACATTCATTTTTATGTACTTAATATCGGGAGATATGCCTAAATATTCGTCACCTTAAGCCAATTTTCTTGTAGTAAAAGATAATAAATTTCATGAGATCGTTAATCTGAAATAGGAAAACAATCTAAGATAGAAGCTTTCTTTACATGATTTCGTAATGTTAAATACTACATCCCTTTCTAGCTATACCATTGCCTTTTTTTTCCCTAAGATGATCTCGGTATTAGAAAAAAAGGGTTTAAGTTTAATCTCTATCACTTATGCATTTGATCTAACACGACTTTGCAAAGGAATCAAGTCTAATCATGAAAATATAGAATTCCAAGAAATATAATGCTAAATTTTATCTTCGATCAAATTCAAATTGAGAGAGTCTATGTAAGGATTATAATTCAGAAGGAAATATATTTGTGTCATTCTAAACTTCCTCTTAATAATTATTCTTAGACTACACCTATTCAAATCAATCAGCAGTTGGTCAAGACCAAATTAATTTGAAGAGATGTCTATCAGTCACAAGCTAGTCTTTCAAGCAAAAGCCTCTAGATGTCTGCATTGTAATTAGTGTTAATATTCATTTAATTATTTGATGTGGATCAATGTTAGATGCACATATACCTAATCAAAGGCCGTTGCTTTTGACTTCAAGAGTGGAAGTGGTTATCAAGAGGGTCCACAATTAATTGACCATATCAATTTAGATGATCTGCTGACGGTTGAAAAGCGTGCATTGCTTCAAACATCGCTAATCGTCTTTTATTAAAAAAATAAACTCCTATGATCCACTTAATTGTCTTTGAATCTAAAAAACTACCCATTTTTATCCAATCCATCAAATTTTGAATCCAAACTAATTCAATCTATCGGATTACGGATTGGATTAGATCGGATTGCATTTTTGTACTTATATATTTCCTCTTGGTAGCTTACCATGTAATGTTTGTATTTTATAGCACACTAGCGTTCGACATTTGAATTATGCCTTCAAATTTGAAAATATGGATAGATATAATGAAAAGAATATTTGAAAAGCGCATAACCAAATTAAAGTTGAAGGACTCTATTAATCTATTATAAAAAGTTTAAGACCACATGATGAAGTTAAATGATTATATTGAATTCAGTATCTATGTTTCTTTTTATTAATTGTACGCTAATTTATTTTATTTTGTATGATTTCTGATAAATGAATCAAATAAGAACTACGCAAGTTACCAAATATGGACGCAAAACTAGTTAGATAACAAAAAATGTGATTTCTTTGGATGGATATTGATGAAGTTTGTGATGAATTTATATTGTTAAGCTATGCCAAATCAAATCACTCCCAAGAACACCCTTCAAGGTACTATAACATATCATCAACATGCAAGAATAATAAAAAAATCATATTCAATTGGTTATCAAAGACAAAATCAATTTAGTATAGCCCAACAATCAGACATCATGCATCTCATTTAAAATAGACTTGAAATGGAATTTATTTGTCAGATTAGTACATATAGTCAAAATATTCAATTTTTTCCTGAAAATTACGAATAAAATTTTTATATCAATTTTTTAAAAAAAGAATTCAAGTATACTTGTTTGTTCTTAGATGGTGCGGTATATCTTCAACATGTAGCTGTTCTAGTTTCATACATGTGTAAGGTTGCAAGGTGGAATAATCAAAATGATCAAGAATAAAAAATGCATGTACTAAGCAACTGTCCCATATTTATTTTTTTAATGGAGATCAGACAAGTTGCAACATGCTCATGGTAGATGGTATCACGTTAGAGAGGGTCGACATTGTGTGAGACAAGTGGCGACATCATAAGGGGGGCGACACCGTTGTACTAGAAGGGACACCATTGTGCATGAGAGGGGACACCAAATGGACCTAGAGGGCGAGGGAATTGATAGTTAGATGTTGGCGGTTGAGATTGAAATGAAAAGGAGAGGGAATTAGACGGGAATGACCCAAGAGGTTTCACAACATTACTAGTTATAATCATATTTTATTATTTCTGAGATTTACATTTGGCTTTAAAGATAAAGATATGGAGGTGGTTAGAGGACCCGTGTATAACAAATATGCGATGAATGACATTATTTATGGTGAAATTACAGATGGGTGAATAACAGATTGGATCGGATTAGATTTTGATAATGATCCGATCCAATCCATACTTCAACGGATTTTAAAAACTACAATCCCATCCTATCTATTAAAATTATAAAATCAAACCAAGCCAATTCAATATCATCATATTACGGAGTTTATCCGATTTGTAGAATTCTTATGCTGATGATGCAAGGTATGAACTTATACCATGAATATCAAGTAAGGATGGTGGTGAGTAGTTTAGATTTTGATTAATTTGCATCTACGTTGCAACCTAAATCAAACTCGAAAATAATTTACTACATTTTTATTTTGAGGTAATTTATATTTACACGGTCAAGCGCTGATCTCAGAGAGGGAATAGGTATTTTTATATTTAATTTTTGGCTTCCTTACACTTGTGCACATGTGAGATTTTCCTATAGCACTTGTGCTCTTGCTTTTGTATATAATTATACCAATACCCTTAATTATACTAATCCCACTGCTACTGCTAGGTAATACAATTCCAATGAAAATTGAATTCACGCAGGAGACACATGTATTGTTTTATAGTTTTGTTAGGGATACAGGTGTAATTGTAAAAATTCGAGGCCACAAGTGTTATGGGCAAATCTCTAGATGGCAAAAGTGTAAAAATACATTGATTTTAAGATATCTTTGTTCAATGTATGTTGTTTTTATGTCTAAAAAATTTGTGTTGTATATTCTTGTGTATTTTAAAAATTTAAAATTTCCATTTAATTTAATTTTTAGCTTTTGTTTTCTTCTAATATGAATTTTAATGATTGTAAATTGGATTTTTAGTTTTTGTTTAAATATTTTATTTTCGAATTATTTTTATTATTTTTAAAATTTGTAAAAAAAACACATTATTTTATGTTTTCTACTAGTGTACTTTTTATAAGTATATTATTTATATTTTTTATTTTTTGATTTCATCCGAACTGTTGATTTTAAATATATTTGAAATATTTAAAGTAGTAACTGATATTTTTTTTGGATTTTATTATTTCAAGAGTAAGGTGCTTGTGACCTTGAATTAGAGCGAGAACTGAAGGCCGAACTTGGGAAAAAAGGCGTCGAATCTTCTCATCGAAAGAAAGAAAGAAAGAATCTTGATCAACGATTTCGACTTAGGCAAGTGCCTCGTCCTTGGATGCTCAAAGGTATACAATCCCTTCCTTTTTTAAAACAAAGCTAACTCTTGGGTTTTTATTTATATTATGTAATTATTTTAAGTAGCAATATAAAAGAAAAAAGATTTTTTTTTGTTTTCCAAAAAATACTATTATTTAATATTAAATGTTCTATTAAAAAAAGTAGCAAAACTAAAGGCTAACTAAGAATAGTTTGGTTTCTAGAAATTATTTATAATGCTTAATAATAGACAAGTGGCCCATCACCCAAACATGAATAAATTTCATTGGAAACCATCTCATCTCATAGTGTGTTGTTGGTATACATGCAATAATTTGATATCCATTATCCCACCTACTAATGCATTAACTTCAGTTGCAACTGTTCCCTTTCCATCTAGAAAAGTCTCACTAAGTATGTCAATCTCCTTTGGAAATGTGTGTGGAAACGAGACTTTCAAGATCAGATCTAGAAAATCCTATGTACTATAATTATTATTATATTAATTTTAAGGTAATGATTCTAGTCCTTGTGGAAAACAACATGACTTAAGAAAGTCCAATATTTGGACGCCGATTTCACTTTGCAAATGCCAACCCCATTCATATGGAGGCTAAGACAATTTCAGGATGCCGACTTACTTCGCAACTTTTGTAACTAAATTCAAAATTTCTATAAAACTATCGAATTTTGTAACTAAATTCAAAATTTCTATAAAACTATCGAATTTTAACGGTTTTGGAATGGCTGATATCTACAACTTCCATATGGATATGTTGTACAATAGGGGTCCAAAACCTAACTTTGGCATCTTAATTCCAAATTAAATGAAACTAGATTCATTAAATAACTAATAACAAGTTATATAAAGTTAAAGTTTGATGAATTTTGAATTCATATCGAGGAGATACATGTCTAGGTAGTTTGGATTTTGGGCTTTTATTCTGAGTGTAAAAAGTACAATATGCATTATTTCTGTTTGAAATAAATTTTATATTTTTTAATGTATATATATAGCTTTCATGTTCTAAATTTATTGATTGGAAGTATAAATAATAAAGAATAAAATTGGTTCCAAAACTCAGTTATTTGGCAAAACAATTGGAGTTTTTATTGTATTTTTGGCCCTATCTCCCCCCACTTTATTCCTTGTCGAATAAGTCAAATCTTGACTTAGGGTCATTCAATACCTCCGATATTTCATTTCTTTTTCTTTTCTTCCTTTATTCTTCTATTTTGGCAGCAATACAATATTATATATTATTTTTAAAGAATAAATAATGAATGTTATTTTGTATAAATCAATGCTATACGCATGCATCTAACTAGGGAATTAAGGCCAAAATAGAAGAATAAAGGTGATGAAATGGAGATTCGCTAGTCCTTAGCAGCTTATGCCTATAAATGCAGAAAGTAAAATAAAGAAAAGGAAGAATAAAGAACTATGATTGATTTTAACTTTCAAACTAGCCTTCGTAAGAGCTTAGTCGAACCTTTGGATTATTAGTTTGATCGGAATCTTATTAGAAACCGGACTTGAAACACAATAGCCTTTGAAATCCACAAAACCCTGCCCTAGTCTCCTCAAAAGCCATGTCAGAACAAGTAGATGTCATACACAATCCCTTATGACTATGAGTCTATCTTCTATAGTGTTAGTGATATGTTGCTCCTCGCGACTAAAGTTGTAAAAGTCGGTCTTCTCCAACAAGGTGGCCCTAATTCCCCATTCCAATAACTCTTTCCTCGAGAAATGAGGTATTCCGTTCTAAGTTCATGTACAATCGGCTCAAGAAGATGAGGTAGAGAGAAGAATGGATGGTAGCCAATGTAGCTACCTATCCTACGATGCTTGACCATTGTAGCCAAGTCATCCGATTGCATGCTCATATACATTTGACTTTGAAGCACAAGCTTGCTTGTTGGCTATATACATACATACTCCGACGGGAATTGATTTTTCTTGAACTTTGCCCGTCTATTATTTTTGGAATTTTTAAATATGCATTTTTTTAATACTATATACAACATCATTCACATAAGAACTTTTCCCTCTTGAGAAAGTAGACTATCCCTCTTTTGAAGCATTATTGCAACTCACATACTTCTGTCTTTAGGCCTTTTATCTTGTTTAGACTATCCCTCTTTTGAAGCATTATTGAAACTCACATACTTCTGTCTTTAGGCCTCTTCTCTTGTCGTAGAACAATCTTGGTGTTCATCTTTTGCCAGTTACCACTAAGGGGACAAGGTGGCAGTTGTTTAGTTGATATGAGACACAAGCCAATGGAAACATCAGAAGTCATATATTTGTGGCCATTGTACCCCAGACAAATAATTTAACTAAGTCCAAACGTAAAGACTATAGGTGCATGAAAGATATTAGGTGATTGGCCTTAATTTAGTTGATTAAGAAATTCATAAAATGCTAATGGCCCATTCCACAAAACAAAAGAAAATAAGGAGGAAAGCACAAAATACAAGAAACAAAGAAAATAAAGGTGATAAAATCGAAAAAATCCAGTGAGCCTCCAAGTGAACAATCACTTGGAAATTAGGCACGAATGTCCAAGTCCAAGTCCATGTATTATTACAAGTTAATTAGGCATAAATAAATGACATTCTCTCACAAAAATAAAAAGAAAAACCAATGCTAAATTCTTCTCTCTCCCTCTCTTGCTTTCTCCTCTTGGTCCACAAGTAGAAGGACAAAGTCTCCTTGACTTGGGTGCCTCAACCACCTAGTCGAGCGTCCTTCGTAAGAAAAATAGAAGAGATAAATAATAGCACAATAAATAGTTATATCAAATAAAGATAAAATAAATGGAAAATAATGAAATAAAAAATAAATCCAAAATTCTATTCTAATTGTTGCTCCCCGGCAACGACACCATTTGATGATACAACTTTGGTGAGGGTCTAAGAATATATGCTCATAAGAAGGGAAGATAGATGAGGCAACCACTCACTAAAGTCGAGATCGATCAATAATCAACCCATAAATAAATAGAACAATGTGAAGCAAAAACAAGTGGATCAAAATTTATTATACCCTACAATATATGTGTATAGTGGACAAGTACGGTAGGCGTCGAACACAGGGAGAACGAGGGATAGAGAACAAAAATTGACTAAAAGAGATAATAAATGTTTTTTGGTTTTTATGGGTTTTTGAATTTTTGTGGGTCTTTTAACTATTTTTTTCTAATAATTTTTAGATTTTAAATTATAATTTTATTTTCTCTTTTTTATATTCCAATTTTCAATTTTCTTATCTTTTTAATAAGGTAGTAATAAAGTATAAATACTAATATATAAAATATTACCAATACTAATATAGATATAGCTATAAATATTTAAAAATCACAAAATAAAATATTTTTGTCTTTTTTATACTTTTCTTTATTTTTGATATTTTTTGGTAATTTTTGTTTTATATTTTTAATTGAATCAATATTGCAAAGCAATGACTAGAGTAAATAAGATGAGTTGTTTTGGAGTTTAAAAATATCAAAATAGCTAAAAAATTTTAAAATTATTTTAAAATGTAATAAATATAATAAATAAAATTTAAAAATAGAAACAATTTTTTTTGTATTTTTTAAATTTTTGTATTTTTATAAGGATTTTGGAGCTTTTTAATTTTTAGTATTTTTCTTTTTCTATTTTAAGGGATTTTTAGTCGATAGATGCTAAATAAGATAATAAGTAAAAAATATACATTTTTTGGAATTTTTCAAATTGACTGTATATTTTTTGTATTTTTCTAAATTAGATAAGGAATAAAAGCTCTGTTTTTTATTTTTAATAAATATAAAATAAACTTGAATACCTGACCAAAAATACATGTGATATATATATATATATACATATCAGGTATTTATGGTGATTTTCTAGGACTTTTTAAATATGAGGAGTTATTTCTAACAAAATAAAATCCATAAAAATAAAGTGCAATCTGACAGGGGCTTTTATATAAATATTTTAAGTTTCTAGACTGATCCTGAATATCACATAGAAGATTAGAATCCAAAATGCAAAATTTCCAAAGTGTTTCCAATAATATATACTCAAAGGGGAATTTTGTAGTTAATACAAAGTTCGGAGGGCCAGATGAAATTTTTTAGAAAATATTACACTAATTTTGCAAAAATAAGGTATAAATCAAAATACAGAACACCGAGGGCCCAGGTGCAAACTATCCAGTCCCCTCATGCGCACGGGCATGTGAGGTGACGTGGACTGGACTTAAATGCAAATATGTAAAACACATGGGTCTAATAGCAAATATTAAAAACATATTACACTATAGATGAAAGTTTGGGTACTAAAAATAAAATATAAAAATTGCAGGGGTATCAGGAAAAATTACCCCCACGTGCGTGGGTGGACGACGATGAGCGTTCCACTTACCCACGTGGCACAGATCTGATGACTGGTACCATTTCGCAGATGGTCAGCTAGGATTAGATCTCTAGATCAGATCGGATGGTGGAAGCATGGCATAATCTGACAGTCACGATCATAACTTGGGCGAGGAGGCAATCAAACGGTGGCTGCTCCTCACCAAGAACTGGGAAGAACAACCATGGAGTTGAGCTTCGATCATTGATTTCCTATGATTCAGTGCGTCTTCGGAGAGACTCGGGTGCTCAAAATTGGTCTTCGTCTATAGGAAGCTTCAAAAAGCTCCGGGACCATCAGAGGGGTCTTAGGAGGTCATCGGAGGTCAGGTGACCTGGGACCCTCCTCCGACTCCAAAATCTCCTGCTGCTGGTCTTTAGCTCCAACACATGCATAGGAAGACATCTGGGCCGAGGGCAAAATGCCTCGACCCGTTAGCAAGTGGAAGGGACACGTAATGGGGTGAGGCAGGGACGACTCTAGTGAGTGGCAAAGTTGGAGTGCTGAATTCCTAATCTATTGAGGATCAGGTTGAATGGAAGGAGTCAAGAAACGGTAAGGCAAAGGGGAAGTTGATGGTGTTGAGAGCGAGTCAAAACACGATTGGATGACGACAGAACATGGGTCGGAGCAGGAGCTCTGGCGAACTTAACTTTTTTTATTTTTCGATGATTTGACAAAAACTAAATGAATTAACTACTACCATATGCTACTTCTACTCCTAGAAATGAGAAATTCTAGAGATATAGGCTCACCGGACTAGAAGATTGTGACCTGGACCTCGTGGCAGAGCAACTCCGACGAAGTGGTAGATCACTCGATTCAGGCTCAATCTTGCTCACAAAACCCACATACAACTGTCAGCTATCAACAAGAGCATCAATCAGATATAGGGTTAGAGTTTGAGTGAGGAAAGGAGGATCAAAATTAAAGTAGTGTACGGAGGAGTTATATGTACATGCAGATCTTCGATGAGGGCCTTTGCCCGAAGCAATGGTCCTTCGATCGAGGAGTGATATGCGGGTGAAAGCTCATCGATCAAGGGAGAGATTTGCTGAAGGAATCCAGAAAATGAGTGAAAGAGTCAGGCGGAAGAAATCGAGGAAGACGGGTCAACTGCTAGGCTACAAAACCTAGGGGTCAGAGGGGGCCAATTGACCAACAAGTCAACTGTGGCCCACCTTTGATTGGTCCACATGGCACAACGGACGAAACCGAATAGAAATTCAAAATAAATTTAAATTAAAATAATAAATGTTATATTTATTTTTTATTAAAAATATAAAGGATAATTATTCTTTTCCATAATATTTTAATATGATTTTTATTTAATTTTATGACTTAATTTTTTATAGGTTGCTTTTTATAAGTAAAAACATAGGTACGTTTACCTATATAATATATATTTATTTTTATTTTTCATTTTAGATTTTATTATTTTATACATATAATTTATATATTTATAATTTATTTAAATACATATAACTATATTTTTATTATATTTTTTGATTTTATTTGTAAATTTAATTAAATATATGTATAAATTATGTAGGTATATGTTTAGTATATTCATCTATGAATTTTAATATTATCTTATTTTATTGTATTTTATGACTTTATTTTACTTTAATTATGTACATAAACTATAAATAATATTTACAAATTATAAAAAATTATAAAATTGTTAAATATATAAAATAAATAAAATAAATATTTTATTCATGTATATCGTATAATGGGGGTCCAAAATCTAACTTTTGCATCTTAACTCCAAATCAAATGAAACCACGTTCATTGAATAGCTAACAAATATTTATATAGAATAAAAAGGTTATTTTGATGATTTTGAGCTCATATGGATAAGATATGAGTATGAAAAGTTTGGATTTTGGATTTTTATTCTCAGTGTAGAATGCATAATATGCATTATTTTTATATGAGATTTTTTATTTTTCTGTATATTTTTATCTACAACTTTCATGTATAACATTTATTGATTTCATGTATAAATAATAAAGAATAAAGTAGGTCTCAAAAATGCATTATTGGATATTTATGAATTAGGATTTCTTTTATTGATTGACCATCATTCCTCCTACTTTATTCCTCATCGACCCAATCATCATGATGCCTAGGTCCTGAGGTTTAAGATCATTAATACCTTTGGCATTTTTTCTTTTTCTTTTCTTTTCTTTATTCTTTTCTTTTTGCTTACATTATTTATACAATAAATAATAGATGTTAATTTATGCAAAATAATGATATTTACATGCATTTAGTTAGAGAATAAAGGCTAAAATGAAAGAATAAAAGTGATGAAATATATAGGCCTCAGTCAGCTTTGACTCTTTCTATTGGAGATTCATTAGCATGTCTTATTGAATGGGGATGTGATCTGAGATCTAGTGATAAGGCTTCTTCGTGTGGGAACAACTTCTTCATAGGAATGACTTCTTTCCAGAGAATGTCAAATAAGAGCCTTTGGTAGACTATTTGGTTTGACAAGGAGTCATTACATCAGTGCGTACACGTTCCGTAAGTGGCTTATTGGAATTGAGTGGTCTAGGGTTGCCTACGAGCATTTATTGTCATTAAGGGCTCGTTTGGTTCAAAGGTTGATGTGGGTTGGGATAACCTCCTATGAATAATAGCTGTTTAGATGGTAATGAGGGTTGGTAGAGGGTTGGAATAAAGAATGTGATGTGATGTCACATTGATTTGTGATGGAATTCCAACCCAGGCATTGACCCAGGAATACAGGGGGTAAACAAGGTTACCCCTAGGGTAACCCAGTAACTAAACAAGCGCTAAGTATGCTTTTGCACATCTTCCTTCATATGTTGGGTGACCTAGTTCGGTTTTAGATCTCAGAGCATACATCATCGACAGAGAAATAATCATCTTTAATATCGAAGTCTCGCAAGCTCTTTCTATTAACAGCACCTAGCTCATGATAATTTATTTTAATATGAATCCGAAAGTTAATTACGACAGATATTGTATAACGATTGTTTATATAAACATGATCCAATACAGAAAAATATGATAATCAAAATTAACATGTAATATCCATTAAAAAATATGGTTACCACGAGCAGGGAGAGCTATTGTTGAGTATATCTGGTCCCAATCCTAGGGGGCTATTGTGCAAATTGTCCCAAGAGATTTGGAAGACACATTCCAGAATTGGGAGGTTGGTTGCAACCTCTTGCATGTCCCATGCACATTAGGAGTAGGAGTTGTGTTTCCTTCTTCAAGTAGGAATATGAGAGAGAGACATGGAAGCTATATAAATAAGATCCCATGCAAGGCATTGGAAATCATCATAACACACAAGCATCTCTCTCTTCTCTCTTAGTTCTCTCCCTCTAAGAAAGAAGAGAAGAAGCCCACACAAGGTGTGAGGAGCATCCGACGAAATGCGCGAAGAGTAGCCCACAGGGGCATGAAGAGAAGTCACATTGCACGGAGCATCTACGCTGGAGGCACGAGGAGTAGACGTCAGGGAGGTCTGTTCTTGAGGAGGGACAACTCATGACGAGGAGAAGCATCGGTATCGTGTTCTTCGAGTACAAGGTGACAGTTATCTGATTTTTATTCTTGTAACTGAGCCTTGATTTTGTTGAGCAACAAAATTGAGAAGACATTGTGCCCTCTCATTTTTCTGATCTAGTGGATTTTTTGTGGGTTGTCGTGCTGCGTGGGTTTTTCCCCTCTCTCACATCGAGGAGGTTTTTCCCATGTAAATTTTCTTATCTCTCTGCAGTTGCTTGATTATTGTGCCCCTGATTATCGTGCCATGATTATTGTGCTTGGTTCTTGTGAGGAAAACGTTCCGTTGCCAGTCATCCTTTCCAAGATAGGTTAAGAGAAACCTACGATTTCCCAACGAGTCGAGCATGACAAGAGATGGAGAGGGAGAGAGAGAGAGAGAGAGGAGGAGGCCTCGCAACGAGCACATCGACAAGGGAGGAGCATGAATAGAGCTCAGAGGGGGAGAAAAATACAACGATGGAGAAACACTGCGAGAGAGGAGAGGAGGAGGATGCATGAGAGGAGAAGAGCATGATAACGGGGCAAAACAATGGGTTGTGATTGTTTAACTTGGTGACATCACCGGTGGTGGCCAAAATGATCATCCCCGATTTTATGACTTAAGTGAAAATATATTCACCAACGTAGAGGGGACGGTCATACCCATCTCCTATTGTACTAGAGGGGATGGTCCATGATGAGCATTCCCTCTAGAAAACCAGCATTGATGGCCACCCTTCAGGTTGAACCCTCGCCTTGATTTTTGACGAGATAGTGACACGTGCGCAACTGAGAGGAGCATAGAGGGGGGCAGTCAAAACCCCCTCTGGCCATCCCTCCAGGTCTTGCCACTCCTTGAAATGGTCTAGTGGGTAGCATAATCGGAGGGGGAAGGTCGCTAGCAATTGTCCCCACCGTGTCAATGTTAGATGGGATGTTTATTATCGGATAAGAGGGTCATCGAGCTAGACCATCCCCTTCATTAACCAGAGGGGGCGGTCACAATAGTGACTTTTTGTTCAACTTCAATTACATAAAGTTTAAATAACATATATCCAAAATACCTATTCAAATGGACGATTGAATGGACTTTATGGTGGGTCGGCCTGTGGGCTTGTGGGTCATGCTACATTGAGTCCAAGAATGATCAGAAATCTTTATTGAGCAAATATCAAGGCCCTAGCCTGACCACTCGAGTCATGAGCTCGAATTTGGGCCATGTTACACTGATCAGGCTTCAGGTTGGGTCAGGCCAACCCGACCTAATACTCAACTCTATTCTCTCCCTTATCCACTTTCATGAGCCCCCCTTCCCATCCAACTCACGGTTTGAACAAAATATGTCCAATTTTATTTCTTAGATGCTTCAACTAACGAGAAGGTATAAATGTTAATGCTATAAAAAGTTGAGGGCGCATTTATTATTATTGCAGGAAAAGTTGAAACAAGTGTATTGTGAAATTTGAGAGGGACACAAGTGTAAAAATCCCTTAAAAATAAAGCCATGTTTGGGAACAGTAATGTTTGCTATAAACTTAACATCGGATGCTCTATCAGGATTATTCAAATATTTATTTGGAATTGACCAATTTCTGTCCTTGTAACATTTATTCAATATTTTTAGAAATTTGGAATTTTAACACACGCATCCCTGTAAAATATCTCATTTATACATGTGGTCCTATTGTTTCTATTTACATTAGGACCTCTATAAACCTTCTAAATCTATGCATTCGTTGGCGTTGTTTGGTCTCAAAAAGAGTTGAAGGAAAATTTAGAAGTTTATAAGAATTGTCGTGTAGAATATGGTGGGTCATATATGGAGTTTTTGAATCAAATCGAAATAATTTTTCTTCAATATGATCAAAATAAATATATCAACTCCTTCTAGTAACGAACACAATTAATGCAAAATTATACAAAATAAAACAATTCCTTGATAGGTAGTTTCATGAGATCTACGCCCATCAATTTCTATCCTACCATTGAAATGAAACTCCCACTATGATACTGTAAATAAAAATGGAGGGCGTATATTTAATGAAAAAGTTTAGATAATCACGAGAAACTTGAAGGTTTATTTAATACATTTCCAATCATTTATGTAAGTTTCCCATTAGAACTAAAAAATACCGAGAAGAGGAAAACATTTTGTATTAAAGTCATAAATGTGAAGGAAAATACCAAATTTTAGGGACACAAAACAATTTTTGATAGCCTATATTTAATTATATATATATTTTTAATATTAGATCCCATTTTCCCTCTCATAATGTACAAAATATTTAATAATCGAGTAAGTTCCCGACTAATCTAAAGATTCCAATATATCAACCATAAATGCTAACGAAATAATATGGTGTATACCCGTCCCATGCACACCCCTAGTTGCAGTGGTTAGGTTCCGTCACATGCACCAACTATTAACACCAAATATTAGTTAATATATCGACCAAATATTGTTCCAACTAGGGGTGTGCAAACAAGCATAAACCAAAAATATAATTGCAGTGGTTAGGTTCCGTCACGACTATTTGTTAGAATGTAATGGGGTTGCCCCTTTAGGGCAGCCAACAATTGCTCTCCCGCGTCGTTTTCGGTATTTTTTTATTTTTTTAAAAAATATCACCATATATATTCATCCATATATCCCTCCTATATGTCATTCAAATTTTATCAGAAACAGAGATTCCTACAGCCTCCATCGAGATGGTGTCGATTTAAAAAATCCTGTTACCGTTAAAAAATGACTGTCTGGATGGAGGCCGTAAGAGTCTCTGTTTCTGACGAAATTCGAATGGTATATAGGAAGAATATAGAGATGAATATACATGACGATATTTTTCAAAAAAAAATAAAAAAACACTGAAAATGACACGGGAGCAGTCCCATTAAACTCTATTTGTTATCCGTCATAAAAACACCATCAAGTGCCTCGAAAATAATATTACCGACATCTCTTCACCCATCCCACCCCAACCCAACCCAACCCAGTCCAACCCAACAACCAAACAGGCCCTTGATGTTTTCCGCAGTATACTACCGCTGCGAAGGCAAATCTTTCATATTGCGACGGTGTAACCAACCGTCGCAGGACAAGCGACCGCCGCAGACCTTGCACCTTAAAAAATTGTGGTTGTTGCGTACTTGTAGTAGTTGCCCCTGTTGTAAAAATTCCAATCATATAATGTCCATACAATCAGTGGTCGAATATCTCATAAGTCATGTCAATAATGCAACTAATACAAACATAAATGCTACACAAACACCTGAATAAGATAGATATAAAATATAATTGTTCGAACTTGTATCCTTGACTAACAACACAGATACAAACACTTTACAAGTTCATTTGATACATTGATTTGTCACACACACACTAAGGTCATACAGGGGCATCACATGCCAAGGGAGGGTCATTGTTACAATCACGTCGCGGAAAATAGGAGTTGGAATGCACCCCCTCTCCTAGTTGGATCCAAAATTAGTTGTTTCATCTCTTGAATCGTCTATATACGCACTTTGCTTGAGGAAGTCCCGCAGTTGGTCTTCCCTCTCGTGCGATTTCTGAAGATCTCGTTGCATGTCTCTCATGTCCTGCCTAAGGTAGTCAACCTCCTGCTGTGATGCAACACCAGCTCGTTCAGACCATGTGGATTTGGTGCAGACGAACCATCAAGTAAGACTTGGCCAGAATACTGGGACGAAGGAAGGAAGACGTGATAAAATGCCTCCTCTCTCAAAGCTGAAAGGTCTGGAGGGCCTTGGTCCAATGGTGGTCGGGATGTCTGCATGAACTCAACCAAGCAGTCCTACATATGCAAAGTTTAATTACTTATCATATTATGTTGGGTTTTTTTTGTAAGTATAATGACAAGTCTTACTTACATGTGCTTCGGTATAACTCTCATGAATAAAGATCACATTGTCGTCTTTAACTTTCTTCGCCCGTGTCATCTCAAACAGACAGACACTCTACCCAATTCATCTCCCATCGTAGCCTACAATAGTACATTTGTCACTAATATTACATTGCTTGCATTTGAAACTAGTACAAGAAGATCAATCTTACATGTTTATGTTTCAACTTATCTATACTTGTCCTTCCCAAAGTATGGGTAGGAACAAGAGCCTTATTCTTCTCAGATGTACTCTACAAGTAAGAAAAAAAAAGTAAACTATATAAGATGCCTCTTAAGTATGCTTAAGCTTCATTTTTTTATCACACTAAATAGTCTTATTTACCTGAATTCTTCGCTTCCCCAATAAGAGATGGCATCCTCCCACGCTGCTGGATGCCAATCAGAGGGTGGATTCAGCCTCGCTTCCTCAACAATAGAGAACTTGTTAAAATGCTACAATTGATGGGAGTCAATAAGCAAGAATGACAACCCAACAAAAACCCAAATAGACATGAGCTATATGAGACAAGTACTGACCTTCTTCCCTCTTGCATGTATATCTTAATGAGTTTTTGATGCACGTTGTAGGATCCCTTCCTCGATCGTAGGATCCTCACCCCAGTCAAAACAACCTGTGTAGGTAAGATAAGTCAATGATTTAAATTGTGTAATTTAATTTTTTTATACCTTTATATTAGTTATAATCGCCTCCTTCAAGGGAGTAGCGACCTTTCTGAAGTCCCTAATATGAATGGGGACATTGATCCTCACTAACATCCCAAGTTGACTAGAGAAGGGTCTCGCATGCTCTCCTAGAGTCTAGCCCGCTAAGTCTCTCACCTGGCCTAAACTTGCTCAATTGGGTGCATTTAACAGGACCACTTATTTTGCGTCAAGTACCTATTAAGCATCACGATATACATTCAATTCTTGTGCTGGATAATAATGGCATCTCAGTTTCATACCTGAAGCAGTGGCCCTGACATCTGATGGTGTTTAGGTATGTCATTGGCTCCCTTTACATGAGTCTCCTCCACCTCAAGATCTGAATGTCGGTCGGTGCCATCATTTCTCCATCTATGGGCCTCGATGTCATCATCCTTCTTCTCATTCCATGGAGAAAATCATGTACGAACCATCTGCATTTGGCACATTGAACAAGATATTTTCAAATACCAACATAGTTTTATAAAAAAGAAAATGGAATTTTGACCGGTGAATAAGATATTTCTATAAAAGAATGGAAATGTATCCATTGAGAAAAATAGTTATATAACAATCTGAATTATAAATTTTTAGAAATCTACATGTTCATGGTAAGCATGATCCTCATCGTCCGTGTATTCTTCATTTTCAAGTTCTTCGTGATCCTCGAAGAGTGACCTTTATTGGGATAATCCACCCCACCTTCGCATTATCTGTGATGTAGAAGACCTGATCTATTTGGCACATTAATACAAAAATGATTCTACCTTTCCAAGAATGGTTCTACTTTGATTAAATCAGATTTGGATCCAACTTAAATCCGGTGTCCTTGAATACGCCATACCAATCACACCTGAATAATACCGTACACCGATCATGTTGAAAGCTCATCTCATTGATCTCATGATCCAACCATAATAATCACCACATCATGTCCTAACAATATGTTACTCTTTAAAAACACATCAAATAAAATATTTGCCTTCATGTTGTTAGAGCCAGAGTATCTCTTGAACATGTACCCATTAATAATATATCCAATGTTCATATGTGCATAACTAATAGGTCTCCTTACCAACACATCAAAATATGCAATCCAACAAGTACCGTGATCAATTTTCATTTGTTCCACTCTTCTTGCAAACCAATCAATGAACCCAAACTGTTTGTCTTTCTTGACTCATCATATGTGCCTCCATTCATTGTAAAATGGATCGATTTCAGATACTTGTTTCAAAATATATAATTGTGACAACTTTTTATTCAATTCATCCATCAGTAGTAGAACAATCTTGTTAAAAGATCGCTCTTGGATATCAAAGATTAAGAGGTGATCATCATCAAACTCATTATAAGGAGCATCATTTCTTTTGAGACTCTGAAAGCATTGGCCCTTAGTATCCAAACACATGAGGTAAAATTTAATGCATTCTTTGACTAAATACGTCTCAACAATTGATCCTTCCGGCTTTGAGCAGTTTAGTACATAGTCCTTAAGTTTCTTAAGAAATATCTCAATAAGGTACATCCAACAAAATCGAAATGGTCCCATTTGCATTGCTTCATCCGCCAAATGTATGACCAAATGCACCATTCCATCGAAAAATACAGGAGAAATATTGTTTCAACTTGCATAATGTTTCCACTGTAATACATCGAGTATGAAATTTGCAATGAATGGTAAATTCATTGTCATTTTGTTAGCGATGATTCATATATAACAATAGTTATATGTTACTTTTACCTTTGCATTTGTAATGCTGTGATGACCAATAACAAATACTAATCAATCATTTATGCAATTTTTGATTATATCAAAGTATAAATGGTAATTGCAAAGCATTATTATATTATTAGCATAATACTATACAATAATTGATTTCAAAATATTAGCTATTGAAAACTCATTCTTTGATTACGAGTAATATTGCTACATGAATGTTCTTTAATGAGGCACAACCTTTTTTTGTTTGAAAAACCATCAAGTACACATTTATTAGGAATTTACATTTATGTCATTAATTTATGTACTGCATGTACATTTTTGTTACTTGTCGAAATACATTTTATATCTGGTCGAACTTGTTGCATGCGTATACCTTATAAGAAAACCATTCATAGTTTTCTTTTTTCTTAAGCTTCATTTTCAGAGGTGCAAACTACATTTTTACGCATCGATTATCGAAAACCAATGATCGAGACAAGTGTGTAATTCTGAATTGAATTCGAACAAGAATATCAACCGTTCATTTTGGTCAGTAACACTAATCAATGTTCAAATCATGCATGATCAACTTGTCAAATAGTTGTCGAACTACTCCAACAAAACTTCAAGAAGAAGATGATGATGGCAACGATATACCAAACATCAAACAATCACATCAAAAATTTTCCTAAATCGTTGCAACTTCCAACAAAGATGCCATGGAAGTTGGTTTAATTAGCTAGGTTTTTTTTTTCAAGCAAATGGAAATCACAAAATGGTTTGTACATCAAAAGCATAGTTTGCATTGGCTTCTAGGGAGTATTCTCACATTTTGGGTCTCCCATAATACCTACTTTTTCAGGAAACGTTGAAAAACTAAGAAAAAGGAAATACCACAACCCCTATTCTAAATTTACACCTTAATCCATGTTGGGACGTGTACAAGTGTAATTCCAATGCTTCACGGGGGTTGAAGTGTAAAAATTAGGAAAGGATCCTTCGTAAGTAATAAAGTAAAGAACGTATCATTTCGTGCAAAATACCCATCCAAATCCACACAAAAAAATAACGTAAATGCGCAACTAAATAATTAGATAAAGAAATAGACAGATAGGTATTTATTTGCAAGAAGAACAAGAAGAGGACAATCCCCTCCACGCGGCGAAGCGTCCGGTTCCATTCCCTCCCCTGCGTCGATCGAAACCCCCTTCTGCCTGCACGAATTCCAACCGATTCTCCTCCCGATCCTTCAAATCCGATCGGGAACAGTCGTAATTTCGTCTAAAAATCTCACCTTTTGACGTAAAGATCCGATCTTCTCGTCGGGATCGGCCGGTGGAGCGGGTTCCCTCCGCCGCCACCCCCGTCCCCGGCGATCACACGATACTACAAATCGATTTTCACCTCTTTTAGGTCTAATCTCAATTGGTTTCATGTGTTTCTCGTCGATCTTCGCGATTGCGGTGTGATAATCCCACCTTAGTGGCCAAAAAGATTCGACTTTTGAGGCGGGAACGGGCTGTTCCTGCTTGTTTGGATCGACCACATTCCGATGATGTCGTGCGGTTTGTGATCTTGTCTGTTTCGGGGGGATTTGAGGGGGGCGTTGATGGAGTTGGGGCGTGGAGGGATCCCCATTCTCTGTGTATAGTAAGTGGGTGAGAGAAGGAATAGCAGAAATCACTGCTTTCTCTTTCGGTTTCTCTCTCTAGGATCCGGACCTCTTTCTCGCTCTAGATTCTCTCTATATATTTTTGATGACCCCTTCTATATATGCCCATCTAAGCACCTATCTTCCCATAGTTGTCCCTTCTACTTCCCCCAAAGCTATGGCTCTCATTTGACTCCCCCACTAATTAAGGTCCTGTGGATGCTCTCTCTTTAATTGGATTAACGTATGATGGTGGAAGCTGAAGGACACCAATAGACAATCTTTCGGCTAGAATAGCTTTTTTATTGGTATTGGAAGAGGAGTAAGAAGGAGAGGAGGAGAATAGGGTGAGGAATGCCTCACTCCAATTTGGAAAGCTTCCTCAGTACTACCACGCCAAGAGTCCCACGGCAGATCCTGCCCAAGGTGATTATTCCCTTCTATTCCAGCAACTTCTTCTCTATACGTAAGAATGCTATCTTGAGCTTATACCATAATCGTATGTGGATTCGATGTCTCTTCTGACTTTGGATTGTTGGCAGAGATTAATCTCTATCCCCATACATATGTGTTCTTCTGTAGCCACATGATTATGTTTTGGTGGTTAAAATCATTCCAACTTCTGCTTCTGATGAAGAAGACGGGTTAGAAAGCATATGAATTTCTTACATTTTTTTTCAGCCCTGGTTTAGTTTAAGTCTGATTTTATTTGGTGGTTATGTTTTAAATTTCAAGTGAGTATGAATTCCTTTTTCTTTTCATGCACTAGATTTTATCCCTTTTTCAGGTGGTCCATATGTCAACTCAGTTATTATGCTAATATTTTTTGCCAACAGGGAACATATGAAAAATTTTTGTCTCCTCATCTACCTTCTCAAAAAGCTGTAATATTTGTCTTTACATAAAAATCACTGAGAACATGAAGAAGCTGGAGGCTATATCTTGGCAATATCAATATTATTTTCATTGTCTAGGAATGACCTAGAGGATCCTTCCACGCTCCCTATTATCAATTATTTCATTGTCTAGGAATGGCACAATAGATCGTTGCGATGCATACATCTCTTGTAATCGTAACTAGCATTGTGGGGGCTAAATGAGAAGTAGTCTCCCCTTAATGAGCTCGTGAAAGAATGTTGATCCTTTTTCAGCTTTCCAATAATATAGATCACCAAGTGATGAATGAGAAGGAGCATCACTAGCATTGTGAGGGTCAAATTGGCAGTGCAATCTTCTTTTGTGAGCTCGTGAAATAGATTCGATCATTTTCAGCATTCCAATATATCACTAAATGCTGGAGAATTATAAGATGCATCCAACTATGGAGGGCTTTGGTTTTTGCTTTGAATATAGCCTCTTTCTTTAATTCATTATATCCATGTTCTTGAATTCCATTTCCTTCTAGTATTAAGAGATTTCTAATTTTGTTTGCCTGTTCGTTTTCTTTGAGGGAAGACATGTAATGAGAATTTTATCTCCCATTGGCAAGCACTGGAGAAGGATGGTATTGAATACTTCAGCCTCAAAGATCTCTGGGAGTGCTATGACGAGTGGAGTGCTTACGGTGTTGGAGCTCCCATTCTTAATGGTGGTGAAAATGTTGTCCAGTATTACACCCCTTACATTTCTGCCATTCAGATTTTCATGGACAAAGAAGTCTCCTCAAGGTTCACAAAGACAACAAAAGCCCTGATTATTTAATTTTTAGATCACATTTCCCCCCTACTTTATCGATGAATGTATGAGGGACCATATTTTCTATTTAATCTTCGTTTAGTGAGGCAAGGGAAGATTGTGATGGGGAGTATGAGGACAAATCCTGGAGCAGCGAGAGCGATGGAGAGAAGTTATCAAGATCGAGTAGTAACAACTCTGATAAGACGTGGGATGTGGAGGACTTGGGCAATGGGTTCGAGGGTTATTGGCCTGGAAGGGAAAGGCTTGGAGAGCTTTATTTCGAGTACTTCGAAAGCGATGTCCCATTTGGAAGGGTGCCTCTTAAGGAGAAGGTGAGATACAAGTTTTTGATTAAAAAGCAAAATGATGAACTTCAGGGCACTTTAAAGTCTTTGCTTGTAAATAAATTGCCTAGTGGAAGGACTAGGTGTATTGACATGAGCTTCCCTATTATTAGAATTTTTCTCATTTATCAGAATCGCCTTTCTTGGTCAGATTAACGCATTGTCGTGGAGGTATCCAGGATTGAAAACATTTAACAGCATTGACCTTTCACCAGCTAGTTGGATGGCCGTTGCCTGGTATGGTCCTATCCATTTACTCAACCAGCATTTAATCTATACTGAAGTTACTCTTCTTTCCTCTTTTATGATTTTTAAATCACCATTTCCAATATTCTTTTAAAAGATATTGATCTATATGCAACTTGACTTTACTATGGAATAGATTTTTTTTATTAATTGTTTGTTCTTTTGGAACAAATGAAATCTAATAAGGGTGTAAAGCGAAAAGAATGTCGACTTAGACATTGTATATGCTCATTATTTGCTATATGTTTCTATATCTTCTCGGCTCATCCTTTCCTATCTGAGTTATCCCTTCTTATCTCTCTTAGGTACCCGATTTATCATATCCCTTGTGTCAGACAAGCAAAGGAGTTGTATGCTTCTTTCTTGACGTATCATACTCTCTCATCATTGTTTCAAGGTACGAACTGTTTTCTTTTGCAATAGTGCAATAATGCTTCGGTCTAAAAAAACAAATTTACTCCTTAAATTAGCATATAATTAATATCCGGTTATCAGTTCTTCTTAGAAGCCTCATTTTACAGTAAATGTGGCAGTGTTAAGATAATCTTGTCAATTCTGAATGAAGGCTTCTGCAAAACTCGTTTTGAGTGGCATGGATCTTATGTTTTCATTCTTGTTCTTTGAGAAGGGAACCCGTTTCTGACAACACTGACCAAAAAATATGTTTTTCCCATCTGAATCTCTCCTTTTTTAGTTTGCTAACATACATTTGGTACCTTGATGCATTGAAGATGTAGCTATATTAGCTAATTTCCTTTATCAGTACTTTCTTTTATGTAATATAGTAACTGTATGCAACGGGGTTGGTTCCTTGTGCTTTTCTTCGTTCATCTTTAGATCTAATTTGGCTATGGCAAACCTCTATAAACAGGGTACATGTGTTATATTTGCAATGGTTCTTCGATTATAAAAAAGAAAGAGTTTTTGTGTAGTCGAATTTCATAGGGTTTCTTTTACCATGTATGGACCATCATTGTTGTCTCACTATTTTATTAAATCAATGCCATCATCATCACTTATATTATCTTTTTCTTCATTAATGAAACTTCAAAATCACTCCAATGGTCCGGTGGTAGTGCAGTGTGTCTATCACTCAGAAGACCAAGGTTCCAATCCCCCCAAGTGGGGGTTGCGTTAGGTAGCCGACCAACAACGTAAAAAATAGTCGGATCTTTCAACATGGATTTGAGCGAGAATCCATGTAGCCGACTCTACTTAAAATGGGAGAAGCTTCGCCATTTTTTAATGAAACTTCTACCTTGGTTCTCAAGGAATACTCTGATATTCGAATTCGAATCCTTGGTGCCATCTATTTCTCAAGGAGTACTCTGATATTTGAATCCTTGGTGCCATTTAATTTTATGCGATGACTTTAAATTAGGATTTTTCCTTCATGTTCTTACTGTTTCCTGTTTTTAGCAAGTCCGATAAAAGGATTTCATCAAAGTGCCATGGGAACTGATAATTACAAATCCTAATGATTCTACCTATTAAATTTTATAGCATTTCTTCATTGCTTATCTATTTGAAGCAATCATCTGAAAAATGCATGTGGAGGTCTTTCATACCGTCTTATAAACATAATATAATATTTGCAGCATCGTAGATCTTCAAAAAATTGTATCATCACAGAAGGCAAGAAATGTTGATTCGCGGTGGCATAAAATCGCCCTATTCCATTTTTTTGCAAAAAAGGCCCTGCTCCAATAAGGAACATCAAAGAAGCAGATTGTCATCCGATTTTTTGAGATAACTGAAGGGGTCATCTAAAAAAATGGCGAAGCCTTCTCCCACTATAAGTATGGTCAGCTACATGGATTCTTGCTCTAATCTATGTGAAAGATTCGACTATTTTTACGCTGGTTGTCAAAACATCATGAGTATTATCAAATCAACTGGTGTTGTACTAAACACTGGACATACTATGAATGGATACTCAGATCAGATTGCCAACCCAAAATCTGGTGGAAAACTGGTTATTAACGTTTTATTTAGAACTTAAAACATTTTTAGATTGATCATAATCAGCTCTCTCCAGTATTTTTGTATTAGCTATTGCCGTTTTTGAATAAAGACTAGTAAAGTAACTTTATTAATATAATTTAAACGAGTTCGATGAAGCACTCCCAATATCTCATTGAAACTATATTCATGAAATTTTCTTTTTAGTTGCTTTCCCTAAGGATTATTTATCATACTCCCCATTATAGTATTTATGTTCTCGTTTCGGCAATTAATTCATAATGTGTTTCTCCAGATGATGTATCAGGTTGCCAGGGAAATGAGGCCTACTACTATGAAGCAGGAGACAACAAATCAGAATCCGAAGTGAGATGGGATGGCATCTCTCTCCATCCTTTTGGCCTTGCTTCTTACAGAATGCAGCCCAAAGTCTGGTTAAATCCAGAGACATCGGATCAAGAGAGGTTCTCCACGCTTTCGTCTGCCGCCAACTCATGGCTGAAGCAACTACAAGTTCAGCATCATGACTACAACTTCTTTGTTTCTCATCCCATGTGAGTTGCTTCGTCTTTTCGGGAAAGATTACTACACCGATGATTCTAACATCCGCATTGGACTTGGAATCAACTCGTCACTTGCGGAAAAGAGCAAGGCGAGTTTTGAGAAGTTGATATTTTTATACTTGAATTCTTGAGGTAACTTGCGACATTGATGATGATTAAAATGGGAATTATATTGTAGGGGAGTTGTTGATCCTCATGTTTTATACTTGTAGAAACCTTATGTATGGATAGTACATAACAGAAAATGATATGTAGTTACTTTTTCTGTAGATGTGTGTGTACTCTCCCAGGGGTTTGTGTTTCTGAACCGACTATTTTTCAAGTTGGACGGATACGGATGTTGCTATAATCAACGGATCATCTTTTGTTCTTGCTTACGTAACACATTCTTCCTGATCTGTCTTCTCGACGATATATGCCCATGTGTTTGGATGTGAAGACGTAGCATCTTTTCTATAATTTCTGAAAGTTTTGTGATTTATTGTCGACTGTTTCAGATAAATTTGATGAAGATGGCTACACCGAAAGATCGCTTCCTTTATACATATTCCACTCTTTATGAGATTCCTTCTTTTGGGGGGGACTGTGGAATGAGGTGTTGTTTCAAGTGCTATTTGAACCATATTGATGAGATGAAGTCTTCTGTCCTATTAGCAAAATATTCTTCCAAGATTGACTTTGATTTAGATGGATAGGAATTAGAGTTTTACACTGCATTGTGTAATGGAAAAAGAACAAAGGCAGGTGGTATATATAAGAGTACCTTTCTTTCCTTTTCGACCTTTTCCAATGATGGCTGATTCCATATGGTACTCTTATAAGTGTGCCCCGTTTATGGGTATTATGATCTAACCTGCTTAAATGGTTTCGTTAATTTGGATTAAGCCAGATGAAATCTTAGTACCAGTACCCATTTTTTTGTCATCCCCACCTCCTTTTATAAGGTTTTTCTTTTAAACCTAATTAGAGTACTATATATACCTATTTGCACATATTTATACCGCCTCAAAAGTACTTTCCTCATTTTATCTAATATTGGTGCCATACATATTTGTTTGTATGACATTTTTGTTGCAACACCTGTTCTCTTTTATGTGACCTCACGTACATCGACAAATCCTTAGTTATGGACATTTTCTATGCATGTCTTGCTGAAGGCCATATCAATATCGATATCGTTTCGGTCTGTTCGAAAATGGATATATCAGGATATATCGACGATATCGGTGGAAATGCTAGAAATGGCTCAAAAGGCCACTTTTATCATTTTTTTAGAAATTAAGATCATCCAAGATATTAAAACAGCAAATAACCTACAAATACACACTTATGTTACACATGTCGGTCATTTATAGCATGTATATCGCACATATCGATCAAATTGAACATGTCGTTGTAAATGTTTATTCCTGACCTATAGATATTTGAAATGGATTCCATTCAAATTCTTATAACATTAAATAACTTACAAATATACACTTAGATGATACATATAGTTCATTTTGTGAAGACTATCATCCTTATATTGCACATATCGTTCATATCGAACATATCGCAGTCACTGTTAGTTTTTGACCTACACGCACACGCACACGCACACGCACACGCGCACGCACGCACGCGCGCGCGCACGCACGCACGCACACACACACACACACGGGCACACACACACACGGGCACACACACACGGGCGCGCGCACACACACACACACGCACACACACACACACACGGGCACACACACACGGGCGCACACACACACGGGCACACACACACACGGGCGCACACACACACGGGCGCACACACACCCACGCACACCCACACATGCACACACACACACACGCACACACGCACACGCACACACGCACACGCACACACGCACAGTCACACACACACACACGCACACGCACACACCCACACACACATGCACACACGCACACACGCACACACGCACACCCGCACACGCACACACGCACACAGGCACACACGCACACCCGCATACGCACACACGCACACCCACACACACACACACGCACACAGGCACACACGCACACCCGCACACGCACACACGCCGCACACACGCACACACGCATACACACACACGCACACACGCACACGCGCACGCGCACATGCACACGCACACACGCACGCGCGCCTGCGCACACACGCACACGCGCACGCACACGCACACACGCACACACGCACACACGCACACACGCACGCACACGCACGCACGCACGCACGCACCCACGCACGCACGCACGCACGCGCACACGCACGCACGCACGCGCCCACGCACGCACGCACGCGCGCACGCGCGCACGCGCGCGCGCGCGCGCACACGCGCGCGCACACGCACGCACGCACGCACGCACACACACACACACGGGCACACACACACACACGGGCACACACACACACAACGGGCACACACACACACGGGCACACACACACACACGGCCAAATAGCCTTTTCCATAAAAAATGCCATGTCTCAGAATGACAACTTTATTACATTTAAAGTTCAACTAAAAACCATTTCTAACTAAGATGGAGCCAGATAAAATATTTGTCGTTACTTTAGGGACATGCAATACATGTGTAAAGTCTAGACACATCTAGAGGATAACCTCAAGTTGATTTGTCCTGACTCTAGCAACCTGATCGCAAAATCATTCCTCATTTTCAAAGTCCCAACACTACAGGTCTGATAAGAAGAAAATAAGGTTCTGTCAGAACAAATATGCACATTGGCTCATGTATCCACAAGTCACTCATTAGGATCATGGATATGGTACAGTTATGGTTTTACAGAGACATACCCCTTGCTAGTCTTAAGTCCCATAGTGATCGTATTCACTTGAGGATTCCCATTATGATTGAGCCTTCAAGGATGAACAACCCTTCTTCTAATGATCAACCAGATTACAGTATCGTCATGATTTATTCTTTGTATTTTCCTGAATGTTGCCATTTGATTTCTTTTTATTATTGTTACTACTCTTTCTTTTTTCTGTTTTCCCTTCAAGGTCATGAATTTGACTTTAGCTTGAATATCAATAGGAACCATGAGCTTCTGTTTCATATGTGCCTCTTCTGTAATGATTGCCACCATCAAGTCATTCATATAAATCTTTCCCTTTCTGTGTTTCATGGTCATACCGAAGCCTTCACAAGACTTTGCGAACTTTTCTATGATGCACATGACTTGAAACTTCTCTGGAAGTTTCATCTCGGTATCTTCTAAACCATGGAGTCATAGTAAAACTCGTGTGCGTGTTCAGAAACCAACTTCCCTTCGATCATGGAAAACATTAAGAACTTAGTGACAGAGTATTTCTCTATACAAAGATCAATAATGTTATACTTTTGGTCCAGTCCTTCACATAGTCCCTTTGCAGTCTATGTGGACGAATAGTACACGTCAAATAGCTTGTTGGACAAAGCCAACAAAATGCAACCATAACATATACGATCATGTTTTTCCCATATAGATTGTGCCTTTTATATATCGGGTGAGGTTTTCCTTTTCCACCGTATGACATTCATTTTCAAGCATCGAGATTAACTCTATGGTGGTTAACCATATTTTCATGCATTATTGCCAATGCTTGAAATTCTCACCACCGAATAATTCAGGCATCCCAATCATATCCACCTTTGATTTAAACAACATATCTGAAATTTTAATCCTAGTTCATGATATCCTATCTAAGATTGTTGTTACCAGAATCATCAAAATATACATTAAGCAATAACTATCATGATCAACATGAATCATTAACAAAGAATCACAAATTAACAAAAAAATAATCGTGCATTTTCGATTCATGGTCCAATTACATAATATAAACAGGAACCAATTAAAGCATGGATACCTCATATTAGGTCAAAACCAAGGCAAAAGAGAAAGCCAATTGAAGTAAACAAGATATTAAAGAGATTATATTAGAGATCACCGAAGCGTCCATGTAAAGGACTGTCCTTAGGGAGGATATCATCCTCACAATACTGAGGCAAAGGTTATCGGCGATCCTCTCCCAATATACAACAACATACGATCATCGTTTGCGCACACCGACGAGATTGTCCTCGAGAGTACCTCAGAGAGTTGCAACCAAGAGAAAAGAATAATACCACCGCATAATGGAAGAACAGAGGTCTAGAGAGAGAAAAGTTTTCTTGTGTGTGAAGAAAAGGCTTCCGGTAGGGTTGGGCATTGGATTGAGCTGGCTCAAAACTTGACCCACACAATCCCAAACCTGAAATTTAATATGCAGACCATAGGGTCCAAAATAATCATGTATTGATTATCAGGTCCGGTTTAGACCTGAGAAGGCCCGAACCCGCAAGCCCAATAGCCCGACTTATACGATATATATATCCAATATATTCGTGCTTGCGGCAAATACCATGTTCTAACTTTCATATCCTTATTTCGAGCTTAGAATAAATTCCTAGACCCATTAATAATCATATCTATTAGAATGAATTGAGTATATTGTTACAATAATATGTAATATTATTACATTAATATACAAGAATGGAATATGCGTCCTCAAATGTTGGAGCATGTACAATTGTAAGTAACCAATGTGTTTTGGGTCATAGTGCTCGCATCTACAATAGAATATGTAATGGTGAATAGAATGATGATTTAAATTACCATATTTTTTTACCATATTTTTATTTTCAACATACAACTAATGTCAGAATCACGAATTAGTTAACGTACTTAAAGTATTAAACATGCACACATGCATAAGAAACGACCATATAAATGCACAAAGAATGGAACACATGATATTATTGTACATAATGGTTAAATTATGTTGGCCCGATCTGAACCCGATCCATTTTGTTTGGGTCAGGTTTGGGCTTGGGCCTGAAATATGAAAATAAAATGGTCGGGCTTGGGCCTGAACCCGTTATCTCATATACTTAAATGGGATTGGGTCGGACCAACTCAAGCTCGACCCGACCTGGCCTCCCAACCCTAACTTCTGGGGATGACTTTAAGAAAAACTAACGCACAGCCTTCGGTTTTCAAAAATGTTCCTCAACGGGCACCTCATCGGATTCTAAAATGACAACTAAGTACGAGATGTTGGGTCAAGTCAAATTTCCATAGTGTTTTAATTACAATTAATCTGTAAGATTATTTTATTCAATCAACAAAATGAAACCCGTAGCAAAAGTATCGATATCTGAGATTCTTCTCGAGCCGGAGCTGGAGATGTAGAGAAGCTAACATGTAATCCCTCATCCTTCCTCTCTACTATTGCTACAAGATCTTGGGTTATGAAGTCATATATAAGTCTACCAAAAATTTAGAACTACTAGATATTGTACTAAAACTCCGCCCAAACTCTGTGTACTTCAAATTTGAGAATTTTCAACTTCCCTCCAACATCATTTGATTTCCAAATTGAAACCAATTAGTTAATCCAATGTAATTGCATAAATTTACCGAGTTAAAACCTAATTACATATACAACAGAGACAACACCTTGAATAATCTTACTTGGCATACAACAGAGACAACATCTAGAATTATCTTAGCTAGAGCGAGCTTGTAAGATGGAGCATTTCAACATTGTGCGCTTGGAGTTAAAGCACACTCAATACGTAGCTCTTGAGTAATTTCACAAGTATAAGAGTGAAATATATGAAACTAGATACAACTCATGGTTGGTGTATGACGAGAAGGGATTATGATTGTATTAATATGTCCTCAAGTGTCAGTAGACATTTGGGTCATTAACAAAAGGTTGGACAAATTGCTAACAATTTATAGATATTGAACTTTTAGATTTTTCAAAGTTGACTGAAAATCAAATAATCAGCTTATAATATCAAATTAATCAATTAAATCCAAGATTATCCCTTTGAAAGATCGGTATTCATTAGATAGAAAATATCGATAAATAGAATTAGTGTATAAGCTACTTAACCAAAATATTGAGCTAGCTAACTAATATGGAAGTTCGGCGACTGAAATATGATGCATAGAGAACATGTAAGCAAACATAAGAACTAGACAACTCATGAACAATAGCAATAAACTGATTAATGCATTAGTAGAGTGAAAAACAAGTTAATAAGTAATTATTTAAATTATACCTTTGGACATTAAATAATTATTGGTAACTTTTGGATAGAAATAGTAGATGATAGAGTAAGTCAATTAGTCATCTTAAGGCAGCATAGTCGACCGATTTCAGAGTCGATCGATCAAAAAGATTTTTAGTTAAGTTGAAAGAAAACTAGTCCATTAAAAAGGTTTGAAAACCAATCAACTGAAAAAGGTTGAAAATATACGTTCATAATATATATTGATGCATGAATGTATTCATAATGAGATTTTACACCAACTTTATAATGAAAGTAAATGGACTTGATAAATATTTTTTTCTTTATATTCATGCAATCCTTTGATTGAGATATTTGCTTTCTTATCTCGACTTGATATTTGATCAACATCTTTAGTTTCATGTGTGTGTCCATCTTGATCAACATTTCATGAGTTTACTAGGAAACATGTTTATATCGTCGTAAAAACATGCATGTTATGCTTGAACAAGCAATCTTCTTTTTTTATGAAGACAAATTACTTTCATGAGTTTACACAACAATAATAAGTGGTGCATAGTTCATAAAATTTTTGAAAGCGCCTTTATTCTTCTCTTTCTTTTTTGATATTTTCAAGGTCTAGATCCCAAAAGATAAAACTAGATTTAAAACTAATTTTTCTTTTGAAAATTTAGTTTCAATCATCAAATGGTGAAACAATTCATTTTAATTTAATCTTTGTTTAGTGCTCAACCTTAAGAAATAATGTGGAGATAGCATAGTTGTGTATTATATGCATGTTTAACCAAACAATAAGACTAAGACATCATATAGTGTTCTTTAAGATGGGATTCTCCAATCTTGGAAACTCCTTTGTGGCACCATCCATACTTGTTCTTGAATTCTTGATGAGATCGATCATGGATGCAGATAATATCTCGTTAGTTTAGTCCATCTCTACTGGACCTTGGTACATGCAAAGTCATCTCTCAATACCCTTTGTTTTCTAGGTCATGGATGTTTCTGTTAGATTCTCCAAAAAAACATTGTTTGAGCTAGATGCTAAATTGGTATTCTTTCCTTTCCCTCTTTCATTTTTGGGTATGTAAGAAGGTAAGTTTTTCTTTTAAGTTCCCCCATTTTCTTTCAAAATTATATATATGATCTTTAAAATTATTCAAATAATTTTTTATCGAATCGCTTTCACATATTAACTATTTAATTCGATTTATAAAGAAATTTTATAGATAATAATATCATCATTTATCTCTTTCAAAGTATTTAGTCATTTTCATAGTTTTTCACTTCTTTAAACAAATCTTGAGAAACTTCAATAATTTCACTATAAGGAATTTCAATCATCTCATTGGTATTATCACGCGAGTCGAAGTCATATTCAACCAACCCTATGGGATCTAGGCTAGTATTGTCTGCATCATCATTGATTTGTTTGATGTTTCTTGATACGCCTCTAATTTTGATTTTATTCCATGACTCATATTTATGCATTTATAAATATCATTAGTTATTTTCAAGTGCAAGACATCATCAAACTAGTTTTCAAATACCTTGCCATACTAATTATTCATACCATTTGAGTTTAAGGCCCATCTCCACTTTGATGTAGCTGATTTCATTCTCTTTGATGTACCATAATTCCTTGGGAATGATGTTGTAAACAATTAAATAGCTCGATTATAGGAAGACATATGTCTTCCTCTTCCAACTCAAAATATTTTTCATGCATAATCCATCATTGTTGGCTATATACGTGTAAGAATTATATTTTTAATAATGAAACTGGTTGAATCATACAATCACAATATTTCAAATAATGTATTGTTAATAGAAGCCATCCACAAAATGACAACCGAAATTCGCCAAGAAACCCCAATCAGGTAAAAAATATTTGACCACAAGTCATTCTAACTCTGATTTAACAATCAAATCTCCCAATCACATACTAGCAAGTTGCTTTCAACCACAAGTATAGTATCATTCTAATGACTACTAGAGATAAAACTTCACTTCCATCCATAAGATGGGCTCCCAAAAATTGAGCATCCTTACAAGTACTGATATTTAAAATCTAACAACCTCAATATAAAATATATGAAACTGAAAATAAGGTAACAAATAGAATGGTTTAAAAGAGATGGAGTGAACTTCTAAGATGAATGTGTATATACTCAAATTAATGTATTTGAAGTTATAATTTAACTAATATGTGGTTGAGAATAAATATCATGTGTAAATAGCACAATTGTGTACATATATTTAAATACTTATGAAGGATAGAAACACTTAGATATATTTGCCACAGAGGGTTTGATCCTATGAGAGCCAAAAATTGTGAGAGCATGAGAGCAGTGAGTCTGGACCATTAGATTCTGTTGGCTGATTGGAGAAGGAGAGAGATGGGCAGAATCTAATGGTACAGAATCACTGCTCTCATGCTCTCACAAGATCAACCCTCATTTGTCACATATCGTTTTGTGCTTTTCTTCTTTGCTATTTAACTTTTATTTTAAGTATTTTTAGATGTTCTTGGGTATTTATATTCTTGTATCTATTTTACACTTTGTGATTTTTATGGATTTTTGGATGTTCTTAGGTATTTATATTCTTGTATGTATTTTTAACTTTGTGATTTTTTATGGATTTTTGTATTTGGATTTCCATCCCACCCCCCCCCCCCTTCTACGATACATTATTTAGCAATATAAATATAATGATGCATGTTTTTGTGTGTTTTTAGGTGTGGATGTTATTACAACTTTATCAATGTCAGGAAGAGATGTATAAATAATGAACAACAACTAATTTAGGTCTGATATCCTGATGAAACTATGTTTCATGAGTTGCCCACCTTACACACAGTTGAGTATACCTTTCCATAATCAGATGGTCATGCTCCTTATCGGTTAAGGCTTTTTGTGAGCCTACAAATGGGATCTAACAAAACCCATGTTGAGGGAGTTGACCAACCTAAAAACCAGTCGACTTCTATTGTGTTGTTTGTTGCATTTTTTAGTGATTTCTTGGATACTTAAGGTAGGGGTTCTAACCCCCAAGGATCCTTGGATGATAGGAACATGTTATTAGCTTCCCTTTTTTACCCTTTTACCATGCTTTTAATGCCTTTTCATAATGTTTTCATGCAACTTTTGGGAATGTTAAGTTGTAGTAGTATAATCTTTTGAGACTATGCTTGCTTAATTCTTTTAGCAGTGCTTGGCTATTTCCCAAATGCATATTAAGACCGTATTAAAATGTGTTTAATATGATTGGTGCCCCTCACTATTTTGAAGAATAAATAAATTCCATCTATGGTACCATAATTGTGTTGTAGTGGCCCTAAATGTTAGTGTCATAGTTAGTGTTACATTGATATGTGAGGAACACATTATATATTGTTGAGTGCATGTGTCTAGATGTTAAACAATAAGCATTATGCAAGTTGTAACTAGCAATTTGGGAGCTAATGTTGATCATCAAATACATGAATAGGGACCTATGAGGGATAATGTGAATGAATTAGGCAATGATTAGGACCCATTTAAAGTTTTATAATATGGGATGCCCTAAGCAATGCATGCAATTCCATGTAATGCAAAAAACGCAGGCGGACTGCTAACAAGATAGTAATCTAAGGAAACACATGAACAACAAGAGCCTTGGTTGAGCATGCGGTGTCTAGGGGGCTTTGAAATGAAATGAACATACAAAGATGGGCATCCATATTAGTATATAATGTGAGCATTGACATGTAAATGAACCGAAAGGTGGGTGAAGAATGAGGGGCGGGAGAGGAAAGACTGAAGGAGCTGAGACGTTTTAGAAAATAGCGAAGGGGGGAAGAGCTGTGACGTTTTCGAAAATAGCGAAGGGGGATGAGAGAACTTTCCTTGCCTCCGGGCTTGGGGCAGCAATGATCTAGTTGCTGCTTTCCAGTGTCCAAAGTCAGATAGATAGGTAGAGGGATTCCCAGATGCTGCGTGAAAGTATGGTGCTTTGAGCCGTACCGCTCGAAAGAGGTTAGAGTCCCCCGAACTCAAATCGAATCTCAAATGCAGGGGAAGGACCCGATACGGGTAGGCAGTGAGCGAGAGAGTCCGTAGTAAAAACAATGCTTATAACAAACTAATGAACAATATTAAGATCTATTTTATAGGCTCTCTACCATTTTAGCCACACAATATTAGAGATAAGTCTTAGAGGATATAAGGAGGCAACATCTTTTGCTAACAAGTTCAATTTTACCTATTTTTATATTTATAAGTTGGATCCAAGGATCGAATAATATTGATACATGATGCAATTTGAAGGACCTTACAAGTTAGTAAATACTTAGTGGTTGAAAAGAACAATACATACCTAAAATGAAAATTTGTATGAATCATAAGTAATGTTCGTTGATGTCCTTGTTCAATATAAAGATGCATGCGTTAACCCATAAATGCTTAAATGAACTTCCATGAATGCTTTACAGCTTGTGATATAGAATTGGTTGGCTAAATGATGAGATTGCATGTCCTTGACATATAAATGCCATGAAATGTGTAAACCATAGTAATGAGTAAAACAATAAAATAGATTGTGGCTATATGGTGATGCCTACTTGAGTTACATGATGAACCTAAATTTCATTTGCCTAATACCTGAAAATTGAGTTAATTACCTTAACAAACAGTTGCATTTAAGCACATACATGCATATAAGAAGCATGAATCAACACTCAAAAGCACACAAAAATTTGCAAAGAAGAAAACAAAAAATAAAGAAAGGACAGAGTATATCTATGTATAAATGTACAGACTAGCCAAGAAAATCAAAATAAATAGGTTTGCAAAGTCTACTTATGATCCTGATCTATAAAGTAAGGCTTTAGACCTCGATCGGTTCAATAAAAGTAGGAAAAATAAGGAAATGCATTGTTCAAAACAAATACGTACATAAAAACTAGCATATCTATTTTTATATAACTGCAATGAACCTAATTCTTTTTATGTTATTTTCATATGTATATATCACAAATAATATTTAACTTCCTAGTTGCCAATAGACATGAAGACCTTAATTTCCTATGTACGTGCATTCAAGAATTTATGTTGCATGCATATAAAATCTAAATTTTACCTACACACATCTAAAGCTCATAACTTAAAACATCCTTAATTTTAAGAATACTTTGAAGTTGAGTCTGCTCTATCTATGGAAAGTCGATTTCGAGACCTATTGTACAACTAAACTAACACTTTTTGATTTTTTTGTAAAATATTTATAACATTATTTTTACTTAATTTAATTTATGTATTCATGTTTACATCATATTTTTATTATAAAAATACAAAATAAAATAAAATTTATAAATAAAAAAAGATATAAAAATAGGATCCTAAATCATATGTGTAATTAACCTGATAAAAAAATTTATATTTTCTATCTAGCATGTAGAATGCATAGCTATAAATCAATAAAAATATATATTGAATCCTTGCAGTACCTGTTAATAGAGTAAAATATAAAATTGACCCCTTACTAACACAAAATAAAAATAAAATGGGAATATACATTACATGTCAAATTTGCAATTAATTGTGTACTTAATTATATAACTCTCAATCCAAGTTGACTTTGCAAAAAAATCCTTCTACAAGATCTCATATTTTTTTAGAAATTTTATGTTTTATACTTTTTGATTGATATCATTTGGTATTTATTTTGTATTTCAGAATTTATTTAGCACTTTTGAAAATTTAGAGGAGTGTCATGTGTCATGCTCCCATTCATCATCTTCAACCTACACAAAGCATCAGGTGTTATTGCCTTATGCTCTACCTCGGCTTTCACCTCATATACCTAGATAGTTACACTCAATCGTTCGTCCTCCTCTTACCACCATTTGACAACATGCATCTTCACCTATTGCACCCCACTTCCACCTCGATCTCCCATGGTTTGAACTAGGGGTGCACATAGATCAGATTGGATCGTATTTAGCTTAGTTTGTATCCAATCCAACCCTACGATTTCAAAATTTTCCAATCAAATACAATCCATCAAATATTTAAATCAAATCCAACATATTATAGATTGGATAGGATCTTTTATACTTAATATTCCCAGTCAATAGTCTACTCGGTACTCGCTCGTACTTTAATGCACACTAGCCTTCAACATTTGAATTATGGCTCAAAAATTGCTAATATGGATAGATGTGTAGAAAAGAATATTTAAAGATCACACAAATAAATTAAAGTTGAAGAAATCCATTAAACATTAAAAATAAAAGGCCATTTTTTGCAAATAATTTCCAACGAATATTTCAAAAAAGGGGTTGCAAGTTATCATATAAGGATAGAAAGAGAAGTTGATGATGTCCGTGATTAATTTATAATGTTAAGATATGTTAGAACCAAACCACTCCCATGGACACCATTCAAGTCCCTATAATATATCTTTGACAAAGGAAAATTATTCAATATTCATACTTGATTAGACATCGAAGGCAAAATCAACTTAAATATAGCATGCTAGTCGGGTAGCATGCCTCTCATTTAAAAAGGACTTCAAATGTATTCATTTTCTAGATATACGTACAGGCAAAATATTCAAAATTTTGAAAAATATGAATCAAAATATATAAATTTAAATAATAAAGTAATTCAAATAATGCTTATTTATTCAGAGATGAGTGCTGCACACCATGTAGTTGATCTACTTTCATCCTCGGGATAAGGTTGCAAGATAGAACAAGCAAAAAAGTAAGAAGCAAAAGAGCCAAAAATAGCAAATGAATGTAGCAGATAAATATCCCAAATTTATTTTCTTTTAACTGAGATCAAACAAGTGGCGACATGCTCAGGGTAGTCGGTATCACATATGAGGGGAACAATGTTGTGCAAGATAGGTGATGTCATAGCTAGGGAAGGGGCGACAACGTCATGTGTGTGCATGCGTGCATGCATATGTTTAGGCTCAATAAGGTTTCTAACTTTACAAGTTACTATCATATTTTATTATTGTAGGGATTTAACAGTTGGCTTTCAAGAGAGAAGAGCAGTAGGTGACAAGAGAACTTATATCCACCATTGATATGAAAAAAAATTTAGATGAATGAATGACATTTATTATGTTCTTATGGGAAATGGAGAATGAGTGCAAATAAATATTATATATACGTTAACGAATTGGATCCGACTCTGACAGTGAACCAATCCAATCCATACTTTAATGGATTTGAAATTTTCAATCCGATCCGATCCATTAGAATGATAAGATCAATTCCACAACATCGGATTGGATTACGACTTTTAGCTCATCCGTGTACCCCTAGTTTGATCCCTCATACCCTCGCCCAAACTTCACGAAAACCCTATCTTCTCATCTGCTACCTATACTCTAAGGGTGCGTTCGGTTTGGGAATAAGTAGGAATAAGGATGGGGAATAAGGAGAATAAGGGTCTATTCTTTGTTCGGCTGAAGGATAGAAATAAGGAGAATAAGGTGAAATAAAGGTAGGTAAGGTGGGATAAAGATAAGAATAAGAGTGAAATAAGATGAAATAATGGGGAATAATCGTACTACTGGGAACTGTATCGGAAAGAGAATTGGCCCCTTATTCCGGGGTCTATTCTCCAACCGAACACGCCCAATTCTCTCTAGTGAATCTCCACTGCGTGACACTAATGTCGAGGTCATGACCTGAAGCTGCAAGAAGGTACTAGCGGGCACGAGGAAGCTCCAGATCACTCCCTTATCGCCTATAACCCATTGTTCCCTCCATTGGTACCATCGAAAGGGGCTATCGACCATCTAATAATTAATGCCTTCGCTCCTTTGCATCTCTGGAGAGCTATGCTCCTTTCCAACAAGCTCCACTATCATGCATGCACACGTCTCGATTCTCCGACATTTTAGGGCGGGAAGTTTCCCTGTAGAGCTGCAGTCGACAGTGTTAGATGAGGCCCAAATCAAAGGTCGGATTTTCAAACTCCCAAGTACCTCTTTTCCTTATCGTTTTGCCTTCGTTTTTGACGAGATTTGATGCTAAAGTAGGTGTGCACCGCTTCATGTACCTAGAGTATTTCACACTTCAGCGTTGATCCACCAAAGGCACTATTGATCTCCTTTCATCACCATCTCCAGCAAGCTAGAGGCCGTATAATGTCTCCATTCCATCTATGAGACGAAGTCCCCAGCCTTTCAAAACTTCGAACGAACTTCTAATGCACCCTAAGGAAGGAGGCAGAGCTATACATTGCTCTTTCACTACAAGGAAAACAAGTTGTGGCTACAGAACTATGCTCACGGATATGGGTTTTGTAGCCACAAAATTGGGCTCTGGCCACCACACGTCGTGACCAGTAGCCGTAGCTACAAGTCTCGTCGCGAAAGTTCTCTAACCACGAATATGCCGTGGCCACTACAAGTGATCACAGAACTTGTCATGGTCACAACTTCTGTATGAAGACTTTGGCCACAGATTGTAGCTATGAGAAACTAGTGACGACGGAATTATCGTGACCACAAGTTTCCATAGCCACATTCCGTGGCTACAACTCATTTTTCTTGTAGTGGTTGGAGCACTGATTGTCCTCCACTAACCACGACGAGGCTAATCAGAGGAGGATGGTGTTTTTCTATGAGCTCATCCATGATTTTGATGATAAATATTGATAATATTGGTATTATCTGTTGCACAAATATATTATAGATCTGCAATCATCTTGCAGGAATGGACTCTAGACGATACAATAACGCAAAAGTTATCTATGTAACGCAGGTACATTATAGGATGATCAGATATATTACAGAATGTCGATATACACTACAAAAAAAATGAGTTGTGGCCATGGAATGAGGCTACGGAAACTTGTACTGCCGATAATTCCGTGACCACTAGTTTCTCGTAGCTACAATTCCGTGGTCAAAGTCTTCAACAAGAGCTGTGGCCACGATAAGCTTTGTGGTCACTTGTAGTGGCCACAGTATTTTCGTGACCAGAGAACTCTCGCGAGAGACTTGTAGCTGCGGCTACTGGCCATGATGTGTTGTGGCCAGAGCTCAATTCTGTGGCCACAAGTCCCACATCCATGGGCATAGTTCAGTAGCCACAACTTATTTTCCTTGTAGTGATACTACATGATAGAGACTAATGAATCCAAGAAAACCTACAAGAAGATGATGATTTTCAGAAGTTGTCTTGTTGTATTTTATTTTGGTAGAATTCATATAAAGAGTCTCCATTTAATACACAAAATTACTATCCAATATACTTATGTGATAGGTGTGAGAAATATCAAGATGACCTCGCGCTCAACTCGTGGACAGCGGTTACGCAAGCCGGCAGTTGCACGGAGACCGAGTCACGCGCGTGAGACTCGCGCAAGTCGGGCGTGGTTGGAGAGGGGCGGACTATGCGAGGGGCACATCACGCCCTATAAATAAACCTCCTATGGAGGAGTAGGATACACGGACGAAGCACTATCCATACCTTGCTTAGGGAGCCCTCTCCCATTCCTCTCTCCATCTCTCTCTCGTTTTCTCGCAGCCGAAACAAAGGGCGTACCTCGTCGAAACCTTCACTATCCAATATACTGATGTGATAGGGTGTTCGACTAAACCCTTGGTCAACAAAGTCAAAATTTTGATGAATCCTACTGTTAGGGTCAAATTCCATGTCAGTAGACTAATCTCAATTTTAGTCGACTAATTGTGGGCAGTTATGTGTACTGATTTACATTGACCATTTCGGTTGATCAACCTGATTTCATGTACCTAATACATTAAGTTAAGCTAAAAACCTTAACAAACGCATGCATTAACAACATAACTTAACACAAAAATAAGCACAAAATATTAAACAAAGAAAACCAAAAAAGGAAAGATGTGCTTGTACATACTAACAAGACAACAAGAAAAGAATAGAGTGTCAATCCCATTTATTTTTTCTAACACTAGAGATTTGGATACAATAACTGGGCAACAAAATAAAAGAAAAAATAAAATACAATTTTTTATATGTGTTTGTTGTACAAATTTCACTAAAAATAAATAAATTTACATTAGCTCGAATTTATGTGGAGCTACCTCCACATAGTAGATAACAATCATACTAGTCGATGGAAATTTTGCAAAAAAAAATATTGAATTGTGTCTATCTACATGTAACACCAATTATCTCATGCATACAATCACCTATGATATTCTACTCACCTTTAAACTATTACATTCAATTATCTTTGAAACAAGACTACATGTAATCGGAGTTCATATATGAACAAAATCCTATTTTTTTTGGATCTAATCACCTCCTTTTTAAAAATTTTATTGTTTTTGTTTCGTTACTTTGTAATATAACTAACTACATAAAAATAAAAATCCAAAAATAGCAGAAAGACTCGGAAATGCATAAATATAGCAACTATCTATAGCTATTTTGTTTTCAAGTTTCTCATGAAAGTTGTAAATCACGTTAGATATACATCTTTGATGTTGAACACTGTTTAATTTAAGTCATTTAATGTTTTAATTTAATTTTTCTTTGATTTTAGTATTATGTGAATTTAATTTGTAACGCTGACTTGTTGGGGTCAAACCCTAGTCAATTGTGACACTTGGTGCTTCCATGCTTGGTCTTCGTCGTATTTTAGCCAATTTAACTCACTCTATTGACTCGTCGATGATTGATCATGCACCCTTGTGGGAAGCCCTTATTGGCTTGCCCAGCAACTGTCCATTCTCCACCTTTCTTAAGTGTATATGTAAACCCATCTAAGCATGGCATATGTAAACCCATCTAAGCATGGCACTTGCTACCAATCGTATTTCGTCGCTCACATCACCACCAAACCTTGCTCCCTTCGTCAACATACCCATTTGCAGCTCCCATCCCATCTCATCTTCTCTCTGCTTATCATCGTCCTCTCCTCTCTAACTACTAATGCTATTATCTAATGACCCACGAACTCCTCGACCGACATATCCCAATTGTCATCTTGCAAATCCTCTCCTTGAGACTCAAAGCCAATCTCTCGATCCCCTCTGTTAATCCCTCAAATATCAGCCTATCCCTATTGTCATTCCTCATCATATCCCCTCGACCTCTCTATTCAATTCGATCTCCAACATATAAGAGCCTAATTGCTCCATAATCTCTTCTTTAAATGACATTAGCTTAGGCCCATTTCCAAGTTCCGGTGACCCAATCTTAAGGTGTGATAAACCCAAGAAACGTCGTTGAGCAACGATGAGTTGAACTCTGGCAGGGCATGATCCCTTGGGGGCATCACCTTCATTGATGCAGTTCAAAGCTCAACTTTTAAGCCTCGCAGTTCATGCCAGTTGTTCGAGGCGAGAACATGGTGCCTCTGCGCACTAAACCTTCATGCATTCATTAGTTCCTTATTCTCCTAGGTGAACCCCTAGTACCCATTTCTTCTTCAACTTCTTGCTTTTCTTCTCCTACTCGCACATCCTCTGCTAACTTGCACCCTCTATTCGCAACATTGCATGCTTTATTCCACTTCCTCTCGCACCAATTTCACCATCATTCCTCTCCTCTCGATTTTCCAAATCTCACCACTTCTGATCAACTTGGGTTATGTATGCTCAAATAATATTTAAGATCTTTACTCTCAAAATCTCAATTCGATTATATTTTCAAATTTCAAAACAATTGGTCTTACAACACTTTCCTTCAAGTCCTTCAATAAATAATGTTATATATCATTTTCTCGCGTTATCCTTTGATGTGATAACTTACATCTGGTTGTTTAAATCTTCTTGGATTTATTTCAAAAATACAAAAATATTTATCTTCCCCAAATCATGACCTTGTTGACAGATTGGCCGGATATCCTGCATTTCAATCCGCAACTCGTGCTTCTGTACAGGCTTCCTTGCCCTCAAATCCATTTACTGATATGTCCCTTGCATTTTTGGGGGGATACAACTTGGAGATGTAACAAGATTAGCTTTACTCACATGCATGTCTTGTGAATTGTACACTACACATGGACTATGATTTAGAAGATCCTCTCAATGTTTAGCCACATATTGACAATGGAATGCCAACCTAGTTTGTTCCATTCAACAACTTCTGCAAAAAGCTTCTGATAAAGTAGATTGCTTTCATCTTCATCTTAACCTTCTCGATGCAAATTATCCACTTGCATACACAGACAGTGATCTAGAAGCACAAACCCTGTAAAAAAATTGATGATATCGAGATTAGATATCTGAGATTACATCAACAGTGAAACAACTCTTTTAATGGGAAAAAAACATGCAGCATAAAAAACACAGTTACTGACAGCACATACAAACTGAATCTCATATCTACTGGAAAGTCGACAAACGAAAGAAACTCATTTTTCAAGTTGGCAAGCAGCAAAAAGACATCCCAGCGTATGTGCTGTAAATCAGCAGGTAGCAGGCAGGAGTGTCTCCTTTGGCAAGTTCCAAAGTACTTGGAAGTATGGCAAAGTTGTGTAAATATTTCCAAAGTAGTTGCAAATGATTCCTTCCAAAACAACGCGGACTATACCTTCGAACCCGTGAGAAAACAAGTACCAAATGTACATAATCTGGATCAGAGCAGCCAAGGAGAGACACAGAGAGATAACATGCATGACTACAGCGCAGACTGCTTGATCTCTAATATCAATTTCATCTCGTCTTCCAGCCCATTAATCGTTCAGGCTTTACTTTGGCAAATTACAAGTTATTCATTCGAGAATTTGATTTCCATTATACAATAAATGTACTAAGCCTTCTCCCACTATAGGTAGGGTTGGCTACATGGATTCTTGCTCAAATCCATGTTGAAAGATTCAACTATTTTTTACGCTGGCCGTCGACTACCTAAGCAACCACTGCAAGAGTGGGATTTGAACCCTGGTCTTTTGTGTGGTAGACACATTGTACTACCACTAGACCATTAAGTGGGTTGTGATTTCCATTATACAATAAGTCTAAATAATGTATTCAAAATTCCTCTATTTTCCACCACACAAAAAGAAAATCAAAGACACCAATGACTCAAAGCAGCAATATGCATTTCCAACACAACAAGTTTCTACAGCAAAATATCAACTGATGATCGTATTACATAATATAATGAAGCAAAGTTTCCAGCAAAAATATTTGCATCATAATTAAATTTCAGAAGAAACATAAAAATGTCAAAAGGGTGGAGGGGATAAGCAAAATACAATTACACGGCAGAAGTATGGGTATAGCTTTTGAAGATCCCTTTTCCTATTGAATTATTTATGCCAGGAAAAGGAATTGACCCAGGAGACTCCAAAACGACATGGATCATAACTCAACATGAAGCAACTCTATTACACAACATTTATAGTGAAGCAAACATATGGATGTGCTTCTGCTTCTGCACCGATGCCTGGCACGCTAATATCATCATCGGATCTCCAGAACACACTGCAACATGAGTGGAAAAAAAGGAATTAACAAGTCATTCCTGGGGAGGAGAGTGACAGAAGGCTGCATCAAATGGGTCTTTAGCTACCCGGCAGCCTTCTAAAAGAATTTTATTCCCAATTTATAGTTTTGTTATCATGACATCATAAGCCACATATGTATGGCCATCTCAGCATCCAACTTAAGGCGAGTAAACCTACGAACATAAGCTTGAAAAAAATCAGATCCTGCAAAAAGTAAGAGCAACATCCAAACATAGGCATGCATGAGAGCTGGCGTATTCCATTCCATCATCCACGGTTCTCACCATATAAAACAAGAAAACATTTAGCCTCATTCTGACGTCCTCCCATGAAGAAAATGAAAATGGGGTTTATCCACAACGAAATACCAGATGTGTGCAAGTTCAAGTTTAGGTCATGTTTGGATTATCACTATGTAGACAGATTCCATGGAATCCTTTTCCAAGAAATATAATTGCAACAAAATGCAAAATTTGGATAACGCAACACAGTTTTAGTATTGCATAAATAAATCAAGGCATTTAAACTCGATCTACTTAACATTTCATAAACAACCTAGCCAAAAGCTATTAGATTATGATATCAAATTAGAGATTTCATCAACCATTATAAACCAATTCATGGAAAACAATTCCAAGGAATCCCTTTACATTACAGTAATCTAAACATGCTTGATTTGTTTGTTTGTTTGTTTTTTTAATCAGAAAAGGGTGTTCATTCAGAATCTCCAGTTAACCAACAAAGTACTTTCGCTAAAGTTTCAACAAGGATGTGTGTGCACATGCTCACATGGTTTGATAAGTTAGAGAATGGGAAGTACGAAAGTTTCTCAAAATAAGCATTATCAAACCCACAGAAGGTTGTGTGTGTGTGTGTTCAGAAAGCCTGCTAGAATTTAAAATCCCACAGAGGGCGACCTAAGTGATTACCAGAATGATTTTTGGGCTAATCACGATGATTAGCATTAGTTGCCAATTAATGCCGCAAGGGAAAGCTGAATCTGGAGCTAATGACGAGGGCTAAGTTTCCCTAAAGTATATAAATTCATCTTTCACAGCACATTTTTAAGTTTTTCTAGATAAATATTCAAGGCGCGAGAAATGAGGCAAGATGGATGATGTCACATGACAGTCTGAGGGGCAATTTCGAATCAGAGAAATGCTATGATTCTCATAAATGAGAGACTATGTTGGTTCATAGTGCCAATACCATGTACAAGGCTTGGGTATGTAGAGTTCGCGATGGAGATGATAGGAGAGATTCTACCATACTTTTTTAAGTCTTTAATGAATCTTGAATGGCTATTCGCCTTGGATATTCATCATTTGCCTTAAAAAAACTATTCCTATTCATTAATGTATTTCACGATATTTTGAAATCAATTTTTGGTATATATTTGGCGTTTGAAAAATATGATGATATACATTTCCATGCTTTTCTTCAAATGTTTCTATTTACATATGCATACACCTTATAAAGACCAGATAAGATCTAACTCAGACCATTCCATAAGTAAAAAATCCATGTTAAACCCTGTCCACAAGTAAATATGGACTGGTTATATTGTAGGCAGATATCATTAATCATTTCCCTCAAGTTGGGTAATCAACCGTCAAGGGTGATCCACTCATTTTCTTTCTCAACAAAAAAAACCCTCTCTATGCGCAACCAAAAAAATATGGTAGCATTTTACATTGCATATCATCAAGTTAACTTCCACCAATAAATTGTTGGTAGATCTTAATGAAATATTAATTAGAATGAAAAATTCTATTAGAGTTCAAACCTAAAATTTGGAAAGAAATTGTCAGTCTAAACCTTAAAAAAGGGCATCTCTTTTCCTGGTCTCCCCCCCCCCCCCCACACACACACCAAATCTTTGATTCAAATGAGGTTTGGGGATGAGAGGAGAAGACAGGATCGCACGATAGCCTCGTGAGTTGAGAGAACAGGGACGATGGCATGTGGGAGTCAATCTCCAATTTTCATTGCATTTGTCCCTTACAAAAGCATATGTTCCTATTAGTTGTTTTAGGAACATATCTTCCTATATATAGGAGGGTCTGAACTTACAAAAGAAAATAATAATCCAAAATCAAATCTAAATCGTTGACTCCAATCAGATCTCTAAGTTAATTAAGATTTAACTAAATATATGACCAAATAGATGTCCATAGTTGATCTTAATTTATTTATTAAAATAAAAAGTGAATGGACTCAAAATGATAATAACTGTTGAATTCTTAATCAGGAAAAAAAGAATGATTTGGGATTGCATAGATGCTCCTCTTAAAAAAACTGATCTCCTCGTGAGTTGGTCGCAAGCATCTATTTGTTGGTCGCAGTTGACTACGTTTTTATCTGGAAATGTGGAGCTGGAGAGAAAATCCAGAAAAGTAAGGACCATGTTCACAAGTTTTATAATTTCAGAACTTTCCTCCAAGTTTTAAAGTTGGAGGATCTTCTTGCAATTCATAATAACCTCGAGTCCTTTTCTTGTGCACATTTTCGATAATACCTTTCTGGGGTTGTGTGGGGATCACACGTGGGAAGTGCAAGATGAATGAGTGTCAACCTGGCAACACAATCAACAGTGCCTAATGAGGAGGATGTAGCAGCGGCCAACAGAATGTGGAATCGCAATTCGATAGGGATGGATATGAGAGGGAAAACAATGTGCGGTGAGGGAGATCATTGTGGGTGTGGGTATGTGAAAATCAATAGCAATGAACAAGGCACGGTGATAGGGTAGTAAGGAAGATCTCCTTGTGTACATGGGGGCATGTGTGAGGTTCAGAACCAGTGTTGTAAAAGTCGCCCGACTGGTCCGACTAGTAGGTCCGACTAGTCTAGTCAGTGGGGTGGCCGACCGAGTACCGATTAATTCCGACTAGGTAACACTAGTCGACCAATTTTTGCTATGGAGATACCATATTTTTTATGTTTTGATGTTTTTATATGCAAACTTATTATAATATGCATAATATTTTACTTAAATTCAATTACTTCTTTTATTTTATTATGATAGTATACAAACGTACAAAATCTATGTAAATATATGTATAGAAATGAGTTATATATTTAAAATAATCATAAAATTCAAGGCCGATTAAAGTCCGACTAAATCCGACTAGTCGTCCGACTGTCGATTAATCCTTAGTCAGTGACCCAGCCGACCAAGTACCGACTACCGACTTTTGCAACCTTGTTCAGAACCGCTTGCAACCGCCTGGGACTTTCAGGGTTGATTACTCCCGATGTGGTGTGGCTTTGCCACATCCACGATCTGCAGTGAATCCTTCTATCAACAGCAGAGCAAATGAGGATGAACCCTTCTATTGCTGGTTGTAGAACTAGATGGAAGACTGTGTGCTGGGTTGGAGGCATGGCGAATGAAAGGTGTGGAGGCTTAGTTGAGTCTGCATAGATGGGTAACATTGGTTGTTCAGACTTGCAGCACCAACGGGCAATGATGAAATTCAAGGTCAGCAACTCTATTTGCTTTGAGGTAGTTGGTGTCAAGGGTGGATCCATGACCGTGCCTTCGTCGTTGGTGAGGGTCATCCATCAACAAATCCAACCATTGGTGTACATTCAAAACAACTTGAGATGACTTGTCAACCATCACCACTAGAAAAATAGAGTTGTGGCCTAGATAGATAAATTCAAGCCTCATCTGCCAATATCCAATAGGATCGTTGAATGGTAAGAACGACTCAAATTCCATGTGATATGGGAGTTAAACAAGAACACATTGTTCCATCTTACTTGTCTCTTACAAAAGAATATTAATCACCTTGGATAGGAGATGGACTTAATACAAATGGATATAATAAACTAAATTCAAACCATAATCAAACACAATTGATTGACTCCAATTTAGACCTCCAATTTAATTAATCATCTACCAAAATTAGACATTCACAACCAAACTTTTGAGGAACCATAGTGTTCTGACAGCAGATAGTCCCAAATCAACAATGGGGTTTACCCCGGGGGTAACCTCATAGTGTTTTGAGAGTAGATAGTCCCACGAAAGGCATATTGAGCCTGTAAAAAGTAATGGAGGTCGAGAGTATAAGCAATATGAATTCATCATTGAGATAACAGGATGGCACTCAAGGGATGGGATGGAATTGCAGTGCTAAGTTACTTCTGGGGAAGTTTCTTGTAAGAAATTGGTAATAGTGGCTACAACTGGATATGTTGAGGTGCCAGTTTCTACAAGTCCTCATTAGAAAATTGAGTGTGTACCAATGGTGGTGCACTTCATCTTTTTAAATGCCAAAGATGACTACTCGAGAATAAGAGTGATTTATATCAGAAAGGATAAAAAAATACAAATGTTTCTGTTGGAGTATATGTGCCATGCGTACATGGGTAATTGGATCCCTCCAGGATCTGATTACCATATCCAGTGGTTTAGTCACACATTTATTGTTTGTGGGACTTGGAGAGTCGGTGGGGGCTGTAAGAAGTCCCACACCCATTGTATCAGATGAGAAAAGTGAATAGAAAATACAAGCCCTTTGAGGTGTTCGCCCATGATTTCATTCCGCTCTTCATTAAGTAGGGTTCCACGTAAAATCCTGGTGTTCTTCATTGTTCTTATTTTTTATCTCTGATACTACATTTCCGCATTCTCGATTTCTAACATGGTATCAGAGCGGGTTCGATTCTCGAGGATTTTGAGTTCTTAATTTATTCGAGATTCGATTGATATAGAAGGTTCAGTTCTTACTTGTTATCGAAGATTATTTATTCAGCATTCATGATCAAGTTCCAGATTTGGTTTTTAAGGTTTCTTGAAACCCTAATTACCCAGCGTCATCGACAATACCATTCGGATTTTATTCCAGGGTTTATGATGAAACCCTAATTCTGCATATGCTCTTGAAGATTCAGAGCATCAAAAGATTCAATTCCATGCGGCGACATATCTCCAGCAGCACCAGGATTCCATCGAACCCCAGTTCTGCATCATGCCAACATTGTGTGCGCGCAATCTTCAAATCTAAAGCGCAAGCAGATCACCGACAACACTTATTCTTTTGGGTTTCTAAAACCCTAATCCCACTCGAGGGCGCAGCGCATTCCAGGGGTCTTCTTGGAACCGCGTAACATGGCAATCAAGTGTGCATCTTCAAGTGGCACATTTCCGAAGAAGAAAGGTTGTACTATCTCCGGGAGCAACCCTTCTTTCAAGCGAAACCCATCGCTCGCCCTTAGTTTTTCAGTCCATTCTAAGAAATTCTACCAAACAACACAAGTAAAAGCAGCAGTTGGAGAAGAGATGCAACGATTCAGATCTGTTGGGATCGAATCTCCGCCGTTGACAAGCTTTGAGGATTTCGGAGGCGAAGTTGGAACTTTGGAAATCTGCTCCTCCATGCGACGCATCTTCTCTGTGTGTGTGCTGCCCTCCAACTCCACAAGCGCACGATGCTCCAAGCCTCGTGCGGGAAGCGCACCCACCAGCGCACGATGCCCTCCAGTGGTGCCTCAATCTCCGATAACCATCATGCAGCACAACCAACAACACTATCATTCCTCCAGATGGCGCCCTTGCAGCATCGTGGTCCTCTTCACGACCTCCCCACGCTCCTCGATGATGGCACCAACATCTTCTTCTCCAGGCGGCTCCTCTCCAAGCCATTGCGCACAGGCAACGCAATCCATCTTTGCCCAGCAGCAACGCCAATGAAGCCCCATCATGGGGGCTACGAAGGATAAGAGGAAGGGTTCCATTGGGAACCCTAAGTAACCCTTGGGTTCGTTTAGAGATTCCGTTGCTGCAAATAAACGGAAAAAAAGGATGTGATTTATTTTTTATTGGGTTTTTATCAGTTATGCCCCTCCGAGATATCGCAATATCAGTTATGCCCCTATCTTTTTGGTAATATCAGGTGTACCCCTAACTTCTTGTCGTTTTATCAGTTGTGCCCCTTGGGTTAGTTGCCGTCCACCCACAGTACAAACGGACGTTAACTTTGAGGACATAAGTGGAATTAATTTCAAAAAAAGGATTCAATGGTCATTTGTTACCCTCTTCCTCATCCTCTTCTTCTTTCTCCTCTACCCCCATCCCCTGCCTCCTCCTCCAACCTCCTCCTCCTCCCTCTCCGCCAAGAACTCCTCCCCCACCCCCGACCTGCCCTCTTCCTCTGCCCCAACCTCCTTCCGCCCCGATCTCCCCCCTCCTTCCCAAGCTAAGGTCACTCGACTAAGAAGAGGATGAAGTAGGTGAACTGAGTTGATTGAACGAATGGAAACTCCCATTCTCTGAGCTTTCACAACAATGTCGAGCCCTGTTGGTTTAAACATGACCCAAATTCCTTGTAGGTACCGAAGGCGCATCAGAGCAGCAGCAGATCCCTCCTTCCTAAAGCTCCATCATTTGATGAAGACTTCAAGATATGCAGGAGCGGAAGGAGCCGGGAGGAGGGAGTGGGGCTGGGCGGTAGGAGCGGAGCCGGAGCGGGAGAAGCCAGGCAGAGGGAGTGGGCCGAGATCCCCTCCTGCCCCACGTCACCTCCACCCCCGAGATCCCCTCCTGCGCCGCCCCCAGATCCTCCGCGCTAGCTCCTCCTCCCCCGAGGACCTCCTCTCCCCCTTCCCCACAAACCCCCGCCCCGGTGGCGACCTCTACCAGCCATTCCGCCCTCCTCCTTCCCCCCTCCAGCCCTCCCCCCGACGACGACCTCTACCAGTCATTCCACCCTCCTCCTTCTCCCCTCCAGCCCTCCCCCCGACAGCGACCTCTACCATCCATTCCGCCCTCCTCCTTCCCCCCTCCAGACCTCCCCCCGACGGCGACCTCTAACAGCCATTCCGCCCTCCTCCTTCCCCCCTCCAGCCCTCCCCCAACGGCGATTCCTGTCCACTCCCAGCGGCGGCGTGACGAAGAAGATAGAGATCAGAGCTACTCCGCCCTCCTTTGGCTCGTCGAGAACACCTACATGGATAGCTTCGAGGGTTGGAGGGTGAGGAGGAGGTTGCAGGTTGCAGAGGAACTTTCAGCATTTGTTTAGTTAGGATAATTTTTGATTAATTGATTCATAAAAACTCACTGAAAAATTCAATAAAATTCACCATTTGATTCGCAATGAGTGATATATCCGTAAAAATGTAAAAAATTTATCAATTTAATGGATACATGAAAGTGTTATTAAGAGAGAAATTATGAAGAGACAGGAAGAACAACAAATGGAGGAAGAAGATGATGAAGTCTGGACAATTATACCCCTCTTAACTGCACCATGGTTTGACAAAACCATGGTTAAGTCAACTCATTGACGGTCAATCTGATGGAAGGGCACAAGTGATAACGGTGAAAGAATTGAGGGGCACAACTGATATTACCAAAAAGATAGGGGCATAAATGATATTGCGATATCTTGAAGGGGCACAACTGATAAAAACCCTTTTTTATTCAGGCCCAAGTGGGACTACGACTAAAAAAAGGCATGCTATTGTTTTACAAAAAAAAGAAAAAGAGAAAGATGAAAGTAAAAAAGAGGAAGAGGGAGAAAGAGCAGACCCAATTGTGCTGCTGCAACTTTGGGCCATGTTTCGAAGAGAAAGGCATTCCTTTTGAAAAGGTACGTGCAGAAAAAAATCATATGCGAGAAAAAAAAGGAGAGCTAAAAAACAAAAATAGCCAAAAATGATTTAAAAAGTTTATTATGAGAAGAAAAGCCGAAAAAAAGTGAGATCGGCTTATGAGGATTTGTGTTTCTCCCCATCTTTTCACCTCTTCTACCAACTTTGTCAAAGACATTTTTTCCGACAAGTATGGTAGAAAGGGGAAGTATTATGTAGAGTTCTACATATTGATTAGAATCAGAGTCTACATGTCAGATTCAGATTCTCCAAGCCAGATTTCAGACTCTACAAATTTGTAAATTCAGACTTGACGTTCAGATTGATTTCGAGTCTACAGTTTGATGTGCACATGTATGCGATCATTATTTGTGTAGTCTCCATCTTTGTTTTTTGGTCTCAAAGTTTTCATGTGATCCATAGGAACTCCAGAGTAGAGACCACATTCTCTATGCCATCGTGGGCTAGGGTTTTCATGTGATTTCGTAGAGACTCCAGAGTAGATATCACATTCCCTGAGACAGTATAAGAGAGACCCAGTTCTCCGAGGATGAGACTTTTAGACTCCATTCTCCAACGACCGTGGACTTCGACGAGGATGTTTCCACGGCTTCTTCGATTCGGCCATTCAGAGATGGAGCAGTTGTCCACATGATGCATAATCTTTTATATGTGACGAACTAAAGTACTCCGACAAGGAGACTCATTCCAGTTTCAGTGACTATGACAAACGCAGTACAAAGAACATGTTTTTCAACGAGAAGACCCAATTCAACTCACACTCCAACCATGTTGTTCCTCCTCATCTGCATGGCATGAGAAGCAATGTCCTCGACAGCAATCGACAGCAGAGTATGCGTTGAGTCGATACTGTCTGTAGTACCTTGTAGTGTGAGTTTGAGATTTCTTTTTGTTTGTCCAAGCTGAGCATTGCATGCCCCAACTTAAGGGGGAGTGTTGGAGTATATGCGTCATGTGTAGATGAGTGATTGGATCCCTCCAGGGTTCAAATAACCACATCCACTGGTTTAGTCCCACATCTAATATTTGTAGGACTTGGAGAGTCAGTGGGGATATATCAAAAGCCACACATCCAATGTATCAAATGAGAAAAGTGAATGTGTAAGCGTAATCAGAACAAGATCGAACAAAATAAAGAAATATAAAACATGGAATGCTCAGGTTTTACGTGGAACCCTATTCTGTGAGGGAATGGGATGAAACCATGGGAGAAGACCTCAAAGGGCTAGATCGTTTATTGCCATCTTTCAATGAGTACATAGGGTGTGGGACTTCTTAAATAGACCCACAGATATACTGGAGTCCTACTGCTCATCCATGTGGGATAAACATGAGTGGGGTAATTGGATCTTGAAGAAATCCAATTACCCATTTATTGCATATTCCAATATTCCAATACTTCCTAACAACTGATGCTGAAAAAGCTACAGGTTGCAACAAAAAGAAAATGTACACAACTCATCTTCACTCGATACATCTAAGAGAGATAGGGATAAAGACACCCCGCTCAAACGAGGATAGAGACACCCCGTTTGAAGAATCACTACCGGTAGAAGACACCTCGCTCGAGGACGGGTCTGCAACTTTCAGGTTACCGAGAAAGAACCTCAGTCGTGCATGTAGTAGTTGTTGCGACACCAAGTTGTACCTAGAGTAGAGTCGTTGTAGAAGAACAAAGTCCAGTGAGGAGTAGTAGTCAGGGATAGAAATACCTTGACAAAGTAGTTGATGCTCAGTGAAGACGGTTGATAGCAGTAGTAGTATGGAGTGCTAATCTGTCAGTCGTGGACTGCAGAAGTGTTGTAGATACATCTCAACAAGAACAATATGTCTCCCTTTCTCACATACTTGATAGGATAAGAGCATAGACAATCAAGCTGGAACTTGGGAGAAATCAAAGCATGCATTTTACTTTTTTTGTGCGACTTTTTTTTGCACAAATCACTTTTTGTAGCCCTCTTTTTTTGCTATCCTTTTTTCTTATTTTTTTAAAATAAGCATCACCTCTTTTATTACTAGCCCAACCCAACATGGACTTGATACATTCATCTTTCTTTTTTATACAAAATAACATACCATCAGGACTAAACATAAGTACACATCCCCTTTTCTAAAAGAAAAAGACCATCGGGCCCCTTTCTACTTGTACAATAAGGAATAGTGTTCCCACAACGGGAATCATTTCCATTCGATGAAGCCCCATCGTTGAATGGATTTGGAGGAATGGCAAGGAGTGTCATTGCTTGGAGAGGTAATCATCTTCTGTGTGAGGGGGAGTCGAGATCCGCTTGGCCTTCATCAAGAAGCCATTTGTATCAGAGAGCGGTTCGTGTCGCCGCCATCTAAAGCCACGTGGGTGTTGCATGTGCGAAGGTAGTGGTGGGGTTGTTGGGGCTGACTCATGAGGGTCGAGGATGCCTTAAGCAAATGTGTACAATTGTTTTTACCACCGCCAATCATGCAAGGTATGTCAGGTGAAGAGGATCGCCACTAGATGGGAGGCCAGATGATCTTGGACCCAACGTCGATGGCCTGTTGAAGTTCTTGATCAGAGAAAGACTCCATGTGGTGAAGATTGGGGCTGGAGGAAGTTCGGCACTCCTTAAATTAGTCAGATGCTCGAGTAATCTGATGATTGGAGGCGGTGGGATCACCTGGGCGTTGGTGGCTTGGAGAAGGAATCACACGCACATCATTTCTTTTCTTTTTTATTTGGGTCCATAGAGTTAGGCGTTAAAGCTTGGAGCATGGGATCAAATTTTGCTGAAATTCATTCGAATTTCGGTTTCAGTAAGCAACCAAAATTCAGTCGAAACGGCCTATATCGACCAAAATTTGGAGTCCCCAATTAAAAAATTGACCGAAATGACCAAAATTTCGATCAAATTTTGATCGAAATTTAACTGAAATTCTGTTTCGATCGGTCACTAAAATGATGATCGAAATGAAGTTTGAGGCCTTGTCTTGGAGATCACTGGGGAGCCTTCTTTGACCTTGTTGTTGCTTCTTGATGGAGATTTGGACATGGAGGCTGACAGATTACACCAACGGTCTAGGGTTCCGATGCACAAACCCTAGTCGTCGTCGCTATGCAGAATTTAGGGTTCCGCCATGAACCCTAGAACTATTTTGAGCTTGAATAAATCACGAACAGATCTTGACGATGAACAAGTAAAGAACATAATCCATAATCAGATCCTAAAAATCAAACTCAATAAATAATACCAAGAACGACTTGCTCAGATACCATATTGAAATATAAATGTGGAAGTGTAATTAAAACAAGAATGAATAAAATAAAGAAATATAAAACATGAAATGTTCGAGTTCTAAATGGAACCCTACTCCGTAAGAAAGCGAGATGAAACTATGGGAGAAGGCCTCAAAGGGCCGGATCGTCTATTGCAATTTCTCAGTGGGTACAAGGAGTGTGGGGCTTATTATACAACCCCACAGACAGACCGGAGTCCCACTGCTCATCCATGTGGGATTAAACATAAGTGAGGTAATGGGATCTTGAAGAGATCACATTACCCCTCTATTACATACTCCATCAGAACCCACATGATCATGTCATAAATGTTTGCCAACACCTTACTATATATGCCAAGTTTCTTCTGCTGAAAGTCAGTGATAAGTATGTTGTGACTTCTACTGAAACTTTTTGCTAGCAATTTGACAAAGACATGCATATGTTTCTTGGGGAAGCAGAAAATTGTGTTAAGTGGACCACTTATCTTTAGCATCACATGCATTAAATATACCAAGTAGAAATGGATGAGCTGAACTTACTTATCAGCAGTGCCGCAGAGTCCTTCAAGGATTGTTCGTACTTTCTTCTCACTCTTAGCTGGTGGAGAAACAAGTACAGCCTGGAGTTGTAGTGAGTACAAGTCAAAAATCATGTAGAAAAAGTTTTCCCAACTTTTCACCCCAACCTACAACAGCACATTTTTTATTTGCAGCACATGGGGGAAAGTGGCCAGTGCACCAAAAAACATGTAGTGGAATGTGGAGGTGGAAGTGGAGTGGATTTACAAAATATTGGTCGTGCATACAAGTGATTATAACCAAGATTTTGTCAAGCTTAATTACCAGAAATGATGGAGGCAACCCATATCTGAGAATACTCTCGGTAAAAACCCGAACTGCACAGAAGTGCATCCATGAACTGAAAACCTGCAGCCACAAGCACAAATATTCAAGTCAAGAAGACTGGCAGCTAGATGCATATGCAACTTTTAATAGAAAGTGCAGTCTTCCTAAAGTTTCAAGAGGCAAAAAAACCAATCTTGTAAGTTACACTTGTATTAATTAAATATGCAAACTATTTGCATTATTTAGCTACTGATGTATGGCACAAAAATCGCATGCACTGCTGATGATTTGACCTATGGTGATGATTCAACCTATAGATGGAGTGGTGTGCATTAAACGTAATCCGTTTGCTTGTAGAATCAGGAATAAGAGATAGTTGGAGGGTCAAAGAATGAGGGCTTTATTCCATATTCACGTAGCATTGGTGATATTTGCATTTGAGGCATAACAGTGAGATGAGGTGGAGTTCCTTATTCTCCATTGGGTAGTTGGTCCGAAGTGGGTAGAATAAGTGATAGCTAATGTAGGATAAGCGGTACTTGTTGTGGAAGTGTGAAAATGAGGGATAAGTGGTAATCATTGCTGAAGGAGGGATAAGTGGAAGAATAGCTAATCTACCTTTTGAATGAGAAGTGGTGTAGCCAAACTTAATTCGGGAATAAACATATCCCAAGACAAACCCTTATTCATTCGTACTTATCCAGCAACTAAACTGGCCAAGGATAATAAAAATTTAAATACAAAATCAAAGAAGTGTTGAGGCCTTCTTCCACTATAAGTAGGATCAGCTACATGGATTCTTGCTCAAATCCATGTTGAAAGAGTCGATTATTTTTTACGATGGTTGTCAACTACCTAACACAACCCCCACAAGGAGGAAATTTAAACCATGGCCTTTTGGATGGTTAGGCACACTGCACTACCACCAGACCATTTAAATGGGTAAATACAAAATCAAAATAAAAAAGAAAAAAGTTCAAAAACATAATTATATAAACATATAGAACTAAAAAAAACCATACCTATATATTCTTTTTTTGAAAGGACCCATACCGATATATTCATATATGTTGAGATAATTATATCTCTTTGTCTTTATTTATATTTTTCTATTTCTCCAATCTTCTTTATGTAATTTCTCCCTAGAGTTTTTCTCCTATATAAGAGAGCTCTAGGGCTACGAGTAATACAACTTCTCATATCACGACTTTCCACATGGTATCAAGGTTACGGCCTAGACCGGAGCCTGTGCCCTAGGAACCCACCCCCACGAAACCCTAGTGCGCGAAAGCGCACCTGCGCAGCCCGTCGTCGCACCGCTGTCAGACGCACCTCCGCATGCCCCATGTATGTGTCTGTCGCCCCTCTTCGCACGCCCTGCAGTCCGGCACACCTCCGCGCACCCACCGCTCTTTGCCGCACTGTGCGCCCACTGCTCCTCGGCGCGCCCTACCCACACGTCTCCACCACGAGTGTCGCAGCCTGCTTCCTACCGCGTGACTTGCGTCGTACCGCTCCTTGTGCCACTGCTACCTTTGAGGGTTGTGGGTGGTTTCAAAGTGTTCTTGGGTGATTAGGGTGTGACGTGATTATCAAAATCACCCTAGTTACCAAAGGAGCCTCCAAAGAATGGAAGAGGTTGTGGTATGAGTCTACACCCACAATCATCTTCCCGTATGTCAGCGTAGGCGCAAGTCTTTCTTGTTGATCTCCCAGTCTTGCAAATAGTTGTCATCATGTCCAACAACAAAGCCGACGTTCCATCCCTGGGTGCCTTCAAAGGTCCCGCACCCATCGTCAAGATGGATGGAACAAACTATGAACTGTAGGCCATGCAGTTCATGAGCTTGATGCAATGCAATGGCAAGAAGCACATCCTCACAATAGAGGAGACAAGTGACAAGACTGGGATAAATGCCTCATGTGAGGCAGATGATGCTTATGCACGCGTGTGGCTATCTGGGACTGTGTCACCAGAGATAGCCAATGATATTCTGAATCAGCCTGCTGTAAAGGCTGTGTGGGACATTCTCGCCACTACTTACTCTCCGGTAAAGAATGAGTCGAAGATACTGCAACTCCAGCCCGATATCTTCACATCGAAGCAGATAGGTCACCCCCTTCATACCCTCTACACATCTTTGAGGGGTATGTTTGAGAAGTTACATGGTTACATTCCCTTGACTGTTATGCCAGAACAGCTCAAGGCATGCAGAGACTCGGTGATGATTGGGGTCTTTATAGCATCTCTTGATCCTGAGTGTGACGCTGCCCGCACAGATTCTTACTGATGCTACCATACCTCCAATGAATGAGGCATATCACAGATTGAGCAGACTACCTATATCCTCCGGCGGTACCTTGCAGTCCCAGACATCTTCAGCTATGGCTGCATCTCGTGGTAGGGGAAACCCTACATCATATCGTAGTGGGGGGGGGGGGGGGCTAGTCGTGGCAAAGGAGGGGGTGGTCGAACCCATCAACCCTGTACCTACTGCCACAGGCCAGGCCATTCTGAGGAAACCTGCTATTCTAATCATGGATTTTCTGCTTCAACTCGAGTTGCATAACAGACCCAGCAGGTTGGGAACCCATCATCGGTTGGCGATCAGATATTTGACGAACTTGTGGTGCGACTAAGGGAGATCATACCTACTTCTGAGTCAACCAGCTCGTTTAAGATCCTCAGAGGTAGCTGTCTCAGCATCCACATCAGGTACAACATATGCTTTTACTAGTTGTTACAAGGCACATGGATTCAGGAGCATCTCATCATCTCTGCAGTGACAGAGGTCAGTTTAGTGAATTCCGTCGGACTCAGCCTGGACAATGAGTTGTGATAGTAGATGGGACACACTCTCCCATTACTGGTCAGGGGGAGGTGCAGTTGACTCCTGCAATGTGACTTCAAAATGTTCTTTATGCTCCTGAATTTTCTATGAATTTATTATCAAATATCAATTAGTCAAATCACCAAGGATTTACATTACCGTGCATATTTGATCCATCTGCTCTTGTGTTTCAGGACATTCTCACGGGTCGGGTGATTGATTCTGGTTGTTAGCAAGGGGGTCCCTACATACTGGTGCAATCTCCATATGATGGCATCTCTTCTCTTCACACTGGGTTTGTTTCTCCCTACATATGGCATCTTCGATTCAGTTATCTTCCTCTACAAAAGTTGTCACGTTCTTCTGCAGATTTCTGCTCGCTCTGCATTTCAGCGCGAGGCATGGCAGCTTGGGAAGCATCTTCGATCAAGTCATCAGAGTCGTCAAGGTCAGAGTAGTCATAGTCTGTCTGAATTGATTCATTTTGATATTTGGGGTCTGAGTTGTGTCCCAGATCATCAGGGACACAGGTTTTATCTTGGTGCAGTTGATGAGTTTTCAAGATTGTCTTGGGTTTTTCTTCTTAAGAACAAGTCTGATGGTGGTCATGTTATTCGGTCTTTTATTAATGAAATCATGGCCTTAAATTTCGCCGAAATTCGGCCGAATTTCGGTCGAATTTCGGTTTCGGTAGGTGACCGAAATTCGGCCGAAATGGCCATATCGGTCGACATTTGGGGGGGTCTAGTTCAAAAAACCATCGAAATGACCGAAATTTCGGTCGAATTTCGACCGAAATTCGGCCGAAATTTCGTTTCGGTCCCTCACCGAAACGAAACCGAAATCCGACTTTTAAGGCCTTGAATGAAATAAGGGATATCCCTTCTACAAAAGTCAAGTTTATACGTTCAGATAATGCTCTTGAATTTTGCGGTTCTCAGCTTTCCCAATTCCTTAAGTCCCTTGGTATTGCACATCAGACATCTTGTATGTATACTTCCCAACAAAATGGGCGGCTGAACAAAAACACTGTCATATCTTGGATGTTACCACTTACCAGGACTCTTTTGATTCAGATTCGTGCTCCTCATTCGTACCTTAGGGATGCGAATGGATGTTGGTTTCGTTTTTCCTTCAGCCGGCCACCATTTCTAACGCCATTGCAAGTCCATCAACCATCAGCCATAACCCATACCTAGGTCTATTCCATAACCTTTTGTGGGTCCTATTTTGGTCCTTGCCGTGGATGCCATCTTAAGGCAACCCCCATCTCAAGTTGAACCTTTTTTAACTTTAGGTTGTTGGCATAATTGTGCCTAAATCATTCCGCTTAATTTGGTAAAATGTTTGATTTTGTTTTTGAAAAAAAAAACCCCTTAAAATAAACACTCGCAAATGAAATATAAGTAAAATACTTGATTGTTGAAAAAAATGTTCCAAGTTGTCTTTGTGAATTACAAAAAATGTAAAAATAAATTATGCATGACCTTTGTAAGAGCATTCATCAATATAAGCAGCACCACAAAAAATGAATGCTGAAAATAACCAGCATGCAGAAAATAACCAACAGACTGCATGAATATAAGAAGCAGTGCCAAGGTGGTAAGGTGTCAACTAAGAAGGGGGTGGATGGAAAGGAGGAGAGTCTAACATCACTATACATCAAACTGTTAGTGATGCAAGGGTTCTTTGAAATGAATGTTTGATCTTTGAGTGCCTAAAAAAGACAAGACAGAATAAACAGACAAAATGCAGATCACGAAGGACAAGGAAAATGGCATACCTCTCCATAGCTAGCATAACACCATTGTAGGAGAGATGATATCATTGACTCCTGGTCCTGCATCAATTTTTCTGTTTCCTGCTGTCGACTTTCTTGCGCTTCAGAACTGGACTCAAATTCACGAATCTATAAATTTGATTTTTCAAGAAATGTTAAGAAGAGCTAAAAAAAGAAACAGAGAAAAGTGGACGGAAATGAGTCTATTAGTACCCTACAATAAAATAAGATTTCAAAGAAATATGTATCATGATTTGATGCATTGTAAGCCATAAGAAACCACATGGTATGCATGGAAAAAAAACTTGCCTGGAAACCTCTTTCACGGGCACTGGTTTTAAAGTTGTCAGCAACCCTAGCGAAGAGTGTTACTGTATAAAGAGCATACTCATTATCCTCGTGCAATTTTTTGGAGGACCGTGGCACCTGCACCGTGTAAATTCAATACCTTGGAATTAGTTGCATTTGGGCATGTTGAGCAGTCCCTTTTCAAGATTTTTATGGAAACTAATATACAATAAATGAACGCCAAGATGCAAGTCACATAGCACAACATGCAAATGCCTTGAGAAGAAAACATATTACCCAGTCATTGACACATATTTCTCTAAACCGCTAGGTTATTATATATGAAACTTAGTACATATTCTTCAAGTCACTAAGCATCAACCTTAATGGAAGAAATTTATAAGGCTGAACCACCTACAAGAATGTGAACAGACAGCTCGTGAATTCAACAAGGATCAAATAAATCCACCATCAAGTTCCAAAACATCACAAGGGTTTAGATGAGTTTCTACGAACCAGGAAAAAAGTTTAATAAGAATTTCATATAAAATGAGAGAGCGGCGGCAGAAGATAATTCCACAAAGAACTATGTAAAGATTCAAGGTCGATGAAAAGGAGGGGAAAGATTTTGTAAAATGAAGATTGCATCAAAAACTTTGAAACAACTAGAAAAAGATCATAAACAAATGATCCCCACTCATATAGATGCATTCTTAATAAATCTTATCACAATAGTAATTCGGACAGTTCTCTCAGCAGATATTATTGTAATGCCATGATAACCCTGGGCAGATAATGGGATTAACGTTGGAGGAGATACCAAGTTTAAACAATCAGGCAATGATAATGAATTTACTACAGAAGATTGGAAACTGAAGCCATATCTTATAAAATAGATATCTATCAATTCATTCTTTCTCATATAGTAGATGTTATTATAAATCAACAAGGACCTGGACAAAAAAGATGCCACAGATATCGAAGATGGTCATTTCCACGAAGCAAAATACATATGCAAAAGTGGCATGGTTGACAAGATAGGATCATAATGTCTATATTTCAAAAAAAAAGTTCATTTGAAACATACCTGCGGTATGTTTTATGGCTTATTGCACTGAAAAGACATAGCTAGGAGAGTTTATTCATATCAATGATTTTTTGTCTGTATTGGTTTAAACAGCATGTGAGCAAGATATATCCTTAAGAGAAAAAAACCAATAGATGTCCAACTTCAAAGGACTAACGAAGTGAGAAAGAAAAAAGACCTTTAAAAATAGGACTGGGGAAATCAAAAGATTGGAGGAAAGCCATAAACCTTGATATTGTTTTTTAGGATCTAAGCCAGGGATCAGCCAAGGTAAATACATAGAATCCATTTAGACAAACATAAATTGATGTTGAGAACGGTCTATTTTATTATTTTGGAACATCCATTTATAAGGTCCTCAACTTTTAATTGACCTCTTTAATTTTAAAAATCAAGGGTGGAGAGGATATCTAATTTCTTTGGTCTCAAAAAATCGGTAATAGGGATCGAAGGTACTTTTACAATGAAATTGCATCTCAACTGTCTGCATAAACTATGCATGTCTAATGCACTACATGTTCCTTTTTCTATAGGGACATGTACGTTTAGACTAATAATTGTATCACAACAAAAATAACTTCTACAGTGTCCATAATATATCAAGCAAAACCCACACATTTCTTCATACGATTGCAGTACTAAGACATATCCAATGAGAATCCTAACTATGTAAATCACAAAATCCTCAGTATAAGCTCAATTCTTCCAGATTAAGTTACGAGTGGTATATTTGATGAATCTATACATAAAAACTACCTTGATGTGAGCATCTTACCACAAAATTAGTTAATGTCTCATAACTAGACAACCAATCCTTCTGAGAATATTTTGGCACAACTGCCAGAAGCGTCACCAGATGGTCCGAGGTGATGATATCCTCCGCTTTAACCAAATCAGAAAGATCACGAACAGCTAAGCTGAAATAGTCAAAAGAACTATTTCTCAATTTAAGTTTGCAAAATGTCACGAGTCAGAATATATTGCGCAACAAAAAAATAAACTACGAGAAAATTTCAATATTAAACTAAAAACTAATATTTCCCATTACAGAAGAATAAGATCTCTGTTCACCATAACATGCACACCTGCCAGTTTGTTTTCTTTTTATAGCATTAAGCTGACTGCGTATGTTGTTATACTCTGAAGCACGGATCTGAAAATCACACAACAAACATATTACATAAGGTGCCAGACATAAATAGCGAGGAAAACGTTATTCCTACAATGCTGGTATGGATCTGCTAATCGATATAATAAGTTTCTAATGCTGAGCTGCAATTTAAACCAGAAACACCTCAAAGTCATGCTCAAGAATAAGCAAAGACAATGGCCTCACACAAAAAACCATCAATGGAAAAACTCAAACCAACATGTGGCACTACTAATTAATAAGTAGGTGGTCTGACTTCGTGAAATACATACTGACAATTGGTACACCTCTTAAGCCACATCTACCAGCTAAGGTGATTTCATAACATAAATCAGAAAAGGAAGAAGCCAAGAATCACATTTATCAACACAATTTCATTAATTTTTTTCAAGAAAAAAAAAAGACAATTCCCTTTGTCAAAAGTTTATCCTGTACAAACCATGTGCGGTCTTCCAGCAATATGGAAATATGACATTGAAATTCTCAACCAATCTAAAGCTAACCCAAACAGGCTAAATATAAAAGTGTTGATCAATCAGCATTTGCAACTGATTGAACTTATAAAAGTAATGACCTTCAAATCATCCTCAATTTTCGTCACTTGCGAATGGATGACATCCACAATCTCCCTCAATGGCGACATCTTCGGGTACCTAGCTTCATCCCAAACAAATCTGCGCAAAATTCAATCAACTCCTCAACCACAGACTGAACACTGAAAAACGCATCAAAAGCAAAAGCTCTTTTTTTCTAATAATCACCTGGTGAGGTATGAATCCACCGGAACCCCGTCCACCGTCAGTGCGCCTCCCTCCCCACCAGACACTTTCTCCAGCTCCTCGATCTGCCGCTGAATCTTATGCGAGACGCCCTCCACGAAGCTATTCGACTGCAACAAACCCAACACAACGTCCCAACACCCATAAGCTCCCACACAAACCACCCAAGAAGAGGGAAAATCTCACCTTTACGAGGTCATCACTCAGAGCCAGAAGCGAATCCAACGTCCCGACCCGAAGATCCGGCACATTAAACTGAAAATTTCGCGAAAACGGAAGGACCAAATTCAAGAAAAAGGTCCAAAGATCCAAACGTAAAGAAACCAACAAATATGGGGGATCGTTGCATACTCTGTAGACGGAGGTGTCGAAGGCGTGGCTGGAGATCGAGCCCTGCAATCGGCTCCAGAGGACGGAGTGTGGGGTCTGCTGCTGGACGGGCAGAGAGACCACCCAGTACCTCCCCCCCGCCGCCATTCGGGATCTCGGAAGCTGAGAATGGGACGGACCCAATTGAGATTGGAGGTAATGGAATCGGAAAACCCAGTAAAGGTCGTACCTTGGTTTAGATTTTGGTGGCGGTGGTTGCGAATTGGAGATCGAGAGAGCGGGCAGACGTGCGTTCCAGTTAACGAGTTAGAGAGGAAAAGGGCAAATGATAAAATACATACATCAGCAAATGCATGTAACGAAATCTTATGGCCGTGCATGCTGAAGATTTTTTCTCGTTTTTTTCAAGAGGGATATTTTTCATTTAAAGAAAACTTAAGGCCGGTGATCTTTGGTTTTAGTGGTGATCAACCAACTAAAACGGTACATTCATAGACATGGATTTTCTTGAGAACATATGTCTTCTTTTTACTCTCACGTGTGGATGGAGAGTAACAAAAAAGAGAGAGCATGTGTCGTTTGGAATCAGTACTCTATTTTATTAGCAAGATAAGCAAAAACTATCAACCATCTGTATTTCTCTTTTCTGTGTTGTTAAAGGGATATTATGGGCAACATTTAAAGAGATATTAATAATAATAATATAATGCGACTACTGAATGAGCTCAAGATATAATTGCCATAGCTTGAGATGTAACCAAACAAGATTGTCCATTAGTTACGATAAAATGAGATCAACGAGGTATATATCATAGTAAACATAGTTAAACCCATCAATGATCACTAATATCAACATAACTAAATGATATAATCAACGTGTAATAAATAGGCAAAATTTAGATCTACATCGAAAATTGTGGGCATAACATATATAGATTCTCAATGGAAATCCTCTAATGAGAGAACATGAAAGTAATGTCTAATGAACTTCAAATGTTCTATATCTTGAAGGAATAGAGTAAAACGATACAACTCCCACTAAAAGTTCATATCTTCACTTGATACAACATTCATACTAGTAACATGCTCATAAAAAAAGTTGTCATTGCTTTGGTTTGCGAATCTGGTACAGTAGAATTTTATTCTCATATGCTCTATGGAAATACATCCACTTTATTCTATTTTCTAAAATTAAAAAATCTTTATATCAATGTGTTGTGACTTTGTTGATGAATGATAATTTTTGATGTACTAAACAGGTATTTTTATGTGTTATTATGTTGAGATTTCAGATCAAATTTATTCAACTACAAGTCAAGAGATACAAAATAAAGTGTAGAGCAAATAGAGGATAGATCTATATGGACCCGGGCATGTTACATATTTTTTAGTGTTTACAATTGTGTGTTTGACTTTATTGACTTATTTTTCTTTTTTATCAATATACCTTGAAAACGAGTAAAAACTATGTTACAAGATTATGGGACACCACTAGGACTATACATGAATTTTCAATAATTTTTCACGTTTTCTAATATTTTTGTGATTTTTGGAATGTTATAGAAGCATAAACAAAATTTTTAAGAAAGTTTAGGGGGCATGAATATAAATTAAACTAAAATCTAGGGACTTATTTGTTTGTTGGTTAAAAGCAGACGAAAAGAAGTGAATTTTTTATTTTTTTTAATATTTTTAATTGGTAAATTAAATGAAAAATAATGAACTTATGAAACTACGGAAAGATCTTGAGAACTAAAATGTTATTAGGAAAATATTTGAATGAAAATGTTCAAATTCACATAGTATATCAACTTTAAATCAGAGAAATTGCTGGTAAATGGAATTTTAGATTTTTAGTTATTGCAATGAGTTCATGATGAACTAAAAAGGAATCAATAGAAGCGTGATTCTAAAAATCGTGATACTTGAAAAATAAAAACTATCAATTGTGCAAATTTCAATAAAAACAAAACATGTGCTTTACTCTAAAATCTAAAAAGTGAAATACAAAGCAGCCCCTTAAAGGCTTCAACGACGGCATCCTTTGGGGATTTGATGTGGTGTTGCGTGCGACGACATAGTGGAGGGAGGAGGTCCTGGAGCCAGGAGCTCTAGGCTAATGGTGGAGATGGAGACTCATGACGACGAGGAGCAGCTCATGAAGGCGAGAAGTTTGCAACGGCAAGAGATGCAGGAGAAATCTGGGCAGGCTAGCGACTAATTGTGGCGAGAGGAGATGAAGGGAAGGTGGGGGCTCAGTGGTTGTCATCCTAGAGCTCGAGATCCAAGTGATGGGCTCTATAGCTCAAAGATGATCCTCCCTTTTATAGGGGAGATGGTGGTGTATTAGTCATTGGTGGTGACAACTGAAGATGGAGCGATTGTCGTTCGTCGTTGGAGAGGAGGCAAAGAGGCTTGAGGAGGCATAGCGGGCAACCACCCTTCTACTGGAGAAGAAGGGGCTGACATCAACAAAAAAATTAAAAGTACTCAAGCCCAAGAGTGGTCTTGGTTGGATGGGTTTTACCCTTATTTCCTACAAAGAAAGAAAAGATGAAGCTATTTAATTTGAAGAGATTTGTTTACTTTTTTCTTTGAAAATCTAATCAAAATACTTAGTTAAATATTTGTTGTAGGTGAAGATGCTTTTAAGTTAGAAGAAGAATTTATTTAAAGAGAAGTTATTAATTATGAAAGGATTTATTAGATTTTTAGGATTTATATTATCATCAAGCATTTTTTTAGAGATTTTGTAGGCAATCTTCATGATGAAAATGATCCAAATAAAAGGAAATTAAAACACTTAACTCTACATTTCATAAATTTTGGGTAAGTTATCATAATGAATTAAGGATTCATCAGTTGACTATCGTTGTAGGGATTTAAAAACGTTTGAATTATTGTCAAAAAAATAAATTCAATGGTTTCTAGATATTTCTCACAACACAATCAATGGCAAACAACAACACCAACACCAAAGTCTTTTCCCACATTAAATAGGGTTGGCTGTTGATAATCCCGAAAATCGATCGGTCTTGTGTTCCACACAAGGCGGGAACACAGTCGAAGTGTCAACCAATCAAATCCCGGAATTAATCAACAATTAACCCACACTAAAGATCAACAATTAGAAATAAATGTGGAGTTAAAATTTATTTTTAACTCTGCACAAATGGTGTAAAGGGCAAGTATGCAGAGAGTTCGAACACATGGAGCAAACAGGGTAGATCAAATAAGAGGTGCAAGTGAATGTGTGTGTTGTCTACACTGAGCAAGCAATCAAGGGAAATTTTTGTGGGTTTTTAATTTTTAATTTTGTATTTTGATTTTTAATAATCTGATTTTTATAATTTTATATTTTATATTTTTTTTCAATATTGTAAAATATAAGCAAAGTAATAAAAGACAAGACAAAGTATTTATGAAAATGTGCAAAAATAACCAAAAATTCAGAAATAGAATGTTTTTGATATTTTTAGGATTTTTTACTATTTTTGTGATTTTTGGGTATTTTTCAGAAGATTTTTGATAATTTTAAGCACTGAAATAAGGTAAAACAGTGAGGAAGCTACTAGCTGGAGATAAAATGAGAATTAAAAATAGAAACCAACCACAAAATATTTCCAAACTATTTTTAAAATAAAGACAATAAAAACAGGAGACTACAGGACTTGAATTTACTATTTTTGGAGTTTTCTACAATTTTTGAGATTTTTTTTGAAGTTTTTATGTATTTTCGAATTTTTAAGGTTTTTCTTTTGATATTTTTAGTGATTTTTGGACTGACACTAAAATAGGTTAAAAGACAGTAGGGAATTTTTTTGGAATTTTTCAAGGTATTTTGCTATTTTTTTGGCATTTTCTAAGCTAGACAGTGAAATAGGTGCATGTTTTTGATTTTTAATAAATATAAAAATGAAATAAAATCAAAAACTAAAATTAGGGCGTGGAAGTACAAGTTACCAGGAGCTTAAGTTCAAATTTGTAGAATTTTTGGGATTCAAATGAGGCCTTAAATAAATAGATCTATCATGCAAAGATTAAAGGCCTGGCAGGGACCTTTTAGCAAAAAGACAAAGCTCCAGGGGGTTATAAGAAATTTTTCCACAAAATATATACTGAAACAAACAAGTTACTGGATGAAATATAAAATGATAAAAGCACGAGGAGGTGTTTGTAAAAAGGCCACCCACGCACGTGCTAAGCACGCGCCTGGGGAGGACTAATTTGCAAAACTCGCAAACTATGGGGCCTTTGTGCAAAATCGCCAGAACCTAACAACATCCAATGAATGTTATGGAACTAACGCAAAATAGCTAAAGGTGCAAGGAGGGCTCTGCAAAAATGCCGAGGCTCACGTGCTAGGCACGCGACCTGGAAAGGGCCTCCTTGCAAGGCATACAAAGTTCGAGGGGGCGTTTAGCAGTTATTACAAAAGTAGAAAAGGCATATGAAAGCTTTAAATGCTAATACGAAATACAAAAAATGCCCAGGGTGCTAAGTAAAATTACTTAAGGCTAAGGCGCAATCCGACGGTGGATGTCGAGTAACTTAGGACACGTGTCCACAAGTGGACGGCCGATACCGTTTCGCGCTCGACGGCCCTGATTAGACACTCGATGCAGATCCGATGGTGCTAGGCTGCAAGATCCGACAGGTACAACAGCAGCTGGAAGAACACGAGGCGATCCGACGGTGGGAAAGGGCGGTGGACGAACTGGAAGTAGGCCGCGACGAGATGGGCCGCCGGCGAGCTGACCTTCCTCCTCCACCGCCGAATGCCGCTTCAAAGACCGTTCAGCTGCTCCAGGAGGAAGGATCGACCTTCCGGCGACACCAAAATGGCCGAGAGGACACGGTTGCGCCGCCGCAAGGTCTGAAATGGCGCGGCTCCAGGTGCTTCCCTGGTCGAATCGGGGCTCAGACGCCCCCTTCTCCACCTGCAAATGAAACCAAAAAAAATAGCAGATATCAAGCAAGCAGGCAGAGGCTTTTATCGCCGGTGATGGGGTGCGTGGAGGTTCGGCTATGGTGGCCGGAACTCGAGGGCTCCGGCAAGGTGTTTGATGAAGAATCTACACTAATGATGCGAATAAATGTGAAGAAAAACACATGAAGTAAAAACTATGGTTACGGCTACACAACAAGCAAAAAAAACAAGAAGGAAATGACCTCGAGTGGCGTGGAACCACGAGATATGGACCTCACGGCTTCTCGCCGGAGATGGGGGTGGAGACCGCTTAACGACCGCCAAATCACGCCGCGAGGAGGCTGGAGGAGCTCCTGTCACCAACTCCGGTCCAGAGCACACCCAATGGGATGAAGAAAACGGTCAAAAAGGGTTCAAGGAGGATGGAAGGGTTTTGGGCGTTATTTGAAAAGTGGTCGAGGGGGCTCCTTGATCGAGGCGTATCTGACAAATCTTGGGTCAAAAGGCCGATCTATGCCATGGGCGTGATTAATGGTTCAACAGTGATGAAAAGTCGTGAAGGAAGCGACTCAAAAAAGTGAAAGACGTGGCCTAGAAAAATCCAAGAAGATGGGACAAAACCCATTTCTGACAGGCTTCAGACCTCGGTCAGAGAGTTGACCGAGGTCAACCAAGGGAGAGATCTGGTTTGTCCACGTGGACCAACCAGAAAAAACCTTGGAAAAAAGGTTTCTAAATTCAATTAAAAATAGGAAATGAAGTAATTGAATTTTTGTTATAAAATAAAAAATGTTTATTTTTTTATAAATTATTTTATAGTGATTTTTATTTATTTTTATGGGGTGTATAATTACAAGTTACCGTTTATACCCCTTATAGGTATCTTTATATATATTTTTTAGTACTTTATTTTTCTTTTGTGTATTTTAATTTTATTATTTTTATTTATTATTTTCTAAAATTATAAAATAATTTTATATACACAAATATATTTTTATTTTATTTTTCTGATGTGTTTTGTATATTTAATAAAATAGAAGTGTATTTTATATAGGTATGAGTATAGGTCTAATACCTATGTATATGATATATACAAGCATTTTATTTTAATTTTATTTATGCTTTTATTCTGATTTTAATCCACATAATTACTATAAGTAATATTTGCAAGATTATAAAAATATAAAAATACAGAAATAATGAATAAATAATAAATTGAATATTTTAATATATACAAGTACACAATAAGGGTCCAAAACTCAACTTTCAAACCGTAGCTCCGCCAAATGCAAAACCACCGCCATTAAATAGCTTATTTTCTTCTATATACAATTAAAGGTGAGTATGCTGCATTTGGAGTTTTCATTTATGAGATACGGGTCTGGGAAGTTGGGATTCTGGATTTTTATTCAGACCATAACTTTTTATCTGTACATTATTTTTCAGTGAAATTAATTTTGTATTTTTCTTTATTTAATTATCTACAACTTTCATGTACAAAGTTTCTTTATTTGATGTACAAAAAATGGAACCAAAAATAGGTCCTAAAATGAATAAAGAATGAATTAAATAATATAGGTATTTGACCCTTATCTCCCCCTACTTTATTCCTTGTCGACCTATTTATCAAGATGCCTAGGTCTCGGGGGTTTCGGGTCATAAAAAATTTACAATATTTTATTCTTTTTCTTTTCTTTTATTTATTCTATAATTTTGTCTTTAATTACAGTATTTTATACACTATTTAGATGCACATGCATGAATGCTAAATTGCTCTATTTAATGCTATTTACAGGCATTTGCTAGGGTTTTTGATGCCAAAATGATAGAATAAAGATGATGAAATGTGGATTCATTAGCTGCCTGGATTCTTTACCTCCATTTAGATCTGTCTTTGGTCGTTCTCGTACTTAGATCCAAATACCTAGCATATCTTTGTATAGTCTCCTTCCATCACTTCTTGCGCCTTCTTCTCCCTCTCGTAGATGGCTCAACATCCCAAATCTCATATCTTCTAACTAGTAAATCAATCGTCCTCCTTTTGCAAATGGTCAAGTCATCTTAGGTTGTTTTCCCTCATCTTATTTACTATTGGAGCTACACTAACTTTTCTTCTCATCGCATCGTTCAGAATCCAATCCATTCTTTTCGTGTACGACTACACATCCACCGTCACATTTTCATCTCTGCTACTATCATTCTAAGCACATGTATGTGGTTCACATGCTAATATTCATATCGATATAGCGTAATAGGTCACAAGCCTACTTTATAATACTTGCCTTTGATTTTAAAAGGATTTTCTTTTCACATTAAACACCAGTGGCTCCTGTCCATTTTAGCTCACAACACACACCTCATTGATAAAATTCTTTAGCCATATTATACAATTTGATGTACAATGTTATGAATAATGTTGACAAGGTGGTTGATGACAGAATTATTTATTTTGCACTCATCTATGATATGGCTTCACTAGCCAACAAGCATACATAAACAAATTGGATCTTCTACTATCTTGGCATCATGCAAATTTTAGTCAGAACACCATATGATCTCAAGCATATCTAACTTTGATATGTCTATATAGTCCTATGTTCATTGAATGTCTCAAGACATGCATGGTAGCTTGTCAGTAATCCATGCATGGATTTGTCATATATATTCCTAGCATGCCTACAATAAATGTTAGATCTGGAGAAGTGCATACACGATCCTCACAATCACTGAAGCATAAGAGATCTTACCCATTTCTTGAATTTTAATGTCATTCTTAGGACATTTATTGAGATTAAATTTTCTCCTTTATAAATCAATGTATCGATTGGTTTTATAAAATTGCATGATAAATCTTTGAAGTACCTTTATGTTAGGGATGGATTTCCCTTATAGATTGAATCACGGAATAAAATTTACTAAAGTTTATAGGAGAATCATGCACTATATATCAATTATAATCACGGATAAAAAAATTCAACCATATAAAAGTCAACTACATATGTACGGAGAATTTTTATTGTGGAAAATCTTCAATATAAGGGAAACCCCATGAGATTTATTAGAACCCAAAATCAAGCACTATAATAATCAATCGTGAGGGTCTTGCACAAAGCTATACATCATCAAATAATGGAGAATGGTAGAGAAGTGAAATATCACTAAGCCGATAACTCTACATCCAAACAATAAGGAAGAATGCTTAAGAAGAACCACTTTAAAGATCGCTCCTTCCAAACATTCCTACAGTCATAGACCTTTTTTTGTTATCCTCCTCTCTGATTTCTTTCTTATTCTATGAGAACTTGTATTGGGATGTGTTGGTATGTATTCAGTGCTCTCTATTGTAGTCTACTTAGATGAGAGAATAAAGAAACATGAAGTCATGATTCCACAAAATTAGGATTAGAGCACTCTTGTATTCAAAAGATAATTGATTTCCTTCTAATTAGAACTTAATTTTCCATGTCCATTTAAGACTGCCAATGTTATACTGAGGGTTAGATTCTCACAAGGAGGGAACCCACCTGACAAATCTTCTTCTTGTCAACAATGTAGGGAAATGCTCCAAACATGAGAACGAAACAACATCTTTTAAACTTCCCAAGCATCAAAGTCACTATATCGATACCATTGTCATCTGTCTAGATCTTGTCAAGTACAAGTTGCTTCGATTCTAACACATTATTTATCCAATTATATATAACATCAATGTGCTTTGTAAATAGAGTTCTTGCTAAAGTGAATCATGCTCTAACTATCACAATAAAGGATATACTTGTCTTGAGCAAAGTTGAGATCCTACATGAATTTCTTCATCTACAATAGTTCATTGTTGGCTTCTATAGCGGCAACGAATTATGCATCTACAGTAGACAATATTACGCACTTATGCAACCTTGATTGCCATGAAACAACACCATCTCCGTATGTCTAAAGTGACCAGATATAGATCATTTATTATCAAAATCACATGCCATATTAGAGTATGTGTAGCCCAGTAGGAGTTCCTTCTCAGCTCCAATATAAAGACAAGTGTTGGTATTGCCACAAAGATATCTCAAGATCCACTTATTTGCACTCCAATGTTCTTTTCTCGAAATTGAGATAAACATGGTGAGAACTCCAACAAAATGAGCAATATCATGTCTTGTACATACCATAGTGTACGTCGGGTGAGAAATCATCTCCATTTTCTTATTTTCATCTTCTATTTGTGGACTATTCTTAGTGGTTAACTTGAAGTTTGCTTCAAATGGGGTACTTGCAGACTTGGCTTTGTCCATGTTGAATCTTTGAAGTATTTTATCAATGTATTTTTCTTGAGATAATCAAAGTCTCAACTTTTTATCATGGGTACTCTTCGTATGGAGAATCTTATTTGCAAATCCTAAGTCCTTTATAGAAAGGGCTTGCTCAAGTCATCCTTTCGACTTGAAATTCTCGAGGTATTGCTGCCTATAATGAGCGTATCATTAACATAAATTACCAAAATGATGAAATCATCACTTGAGAACTCTTTGATGAAGACATAATGATCCGAAGTTGTTTTTATGTATCTATGCTTCCATATAAATGACTCAAATTTCTTATACTACTGTATGGGAGTCTACTTTAGCTCATACAAGCTTTTCCTTAATCTGCAAACATAATCTTCTTTTCTTTGAACCGCAAATCCCTCTAGTTGTGTTATGTAGATCTCTTCCTCGAGATCACTATGGAGGAAGGTCATCTTCACATCTATCTGCTCAATCTCCAAGTCTTGACTAGATGCTAAACTAAGAATAATTATGATGGACGGCATCTTCACTACGGAAGAGAATATCTTATCAAAGCCAATACCCTTCTTTTGGCTAAAGCCTTTCACAATTGACTTAGCTTTGTATCTTGGATTTAAAGAGGTCTAATCATACTTTACTTTATATGTCCACTTATTCTTCATATTTCTTTTTTCCTTACGTAACTTTACAAGTTTAAAGGTATAGTTGCCCTATAACAACTACATCTCATCTTTTGTAGCTTCAACCCACTTCTTTTTATGCACATCGTGATAGCTTCCTCAAAAGAACATAATCATGTGCAGAGTATCTTATAGAGGGACTCCTTCTCCTCATGATCTGTGAGATGGATATACATTATAGGAAGAGCCTTCCTCTTGATTGACAGTAGGAACATCTATCATGTCAGCATCATCTTCCTTATAATCATGAGCCTCCTTATGGACCATTTGAATTTGTACCTGGTATATGCAACAAAGGAATAAGATCTACGCTAACTGGCTTGTAGTTGTCTTGAGAGGGTTTATTGGATGTCTTGTGAATATCTTCAATGTTCCGATGGTAAAAATTACATCTCGGTTTCTCACAATCTTCTTCTCTAAAGGACCACATAATCGATAATCAAGGTTCATCTTGTTTATATCCACAGAGATATATTATCTAGTCTTCGATTCCAAATTTGATCTCTAATCGATTGGAATATGTACAAAGGATCTGCAACCAAACACATGTAAGTGCTCTAAGGAAACATCTTTTCTATACATACCCTATCAAGGATATCTCCATTTAGAGTAGCATGTGGAAACGGGTTGATCACATTAGTAGTGATGCTTAAGGCTTCACTCCAAAAGAAAATAAGTAGCTTTGCCTCATAAAGTAGGCACCTGGCTCTCTTCATTGTCAATCTTCTTAGCAACACTGTTCAACTGAGGAGTATTAAATGGAGTCTTTTGATGTCTAATTCCATGAGATTTGCAATACATGTCAAAAGATCTCACATACTCCCCACCATTGTCGTCATTTATGCTCTTATGCTTCTTTCATATTAGCATCTCTACATGTGTATGAAGTCCTTGAATACACCACGGACCTGATCCTTCTTCTATAAGGTATAGACCCATAGCTTCCTGAAAAATCATCAATAAAGATGATAAAATAAAGTACACCACCAAGAGAGATAACCTACAGAGGACCACATAAATATGTGTAAGCTAACTCAAGTACTTGTATCTTCCTAGATGTTACTTTTCAATGTAACTCTTAGCTGCTTGCTAACCAAATAATGAGCTCATCGCTTTATCTTTTCTTTTTTTATGGAAGACTTGAGATTCCTTCTAATCAAGGTATATAATCCCACCTTGCTCATATGGTTGATCCTTCTGTACCACAACTCAATTGAACAATTGTCTTTGGTGCATTCACTATAAACTTGGAAACCAATGCATGCATAGCATATATGTGATCTTTGAATTGCTTCCCCTGAGATATAAGCTTGTTAAGCTTCCATTATCCACAATCAAATATGTTACAATAACCTTTATCATCAATATTTCCCATGGATATTTGGTTCAGATGCAAATCAAAAGCGTACCTCACATTTTCTAGCATCAAAGAAACTCTGATAGCATTCTGTAAAATAACTTCACCAATCCTTATAATTTTAGACATGGAATTGCTACCCATTCGAGGAGTGCTAAAATCATCAAAGTATAAGATTCAACAAAATCCATGTTGAAGGTCACATGAAGAGTTGAACCATTGCCAATGATTAAACATTTTATCATCTCTAGCGATGTTCAACATATACATATGAGCAAATCATGCTTAACGACGACGGAAGCAACATTTCCATCCTTGTCATTTTTTTCTTTCTTATATCATATTTTCTCTTTTTTTAGTTGGAAGCAATATTTATTGATATGACCTTTCTTCCATCTCCAAATCTTTAAATTTGGATCTATACTTACTTTTAGTAGTTTGAGTTTGTCCTTTAGTATTCTTGACTTTATTTCTCCCCCACTTTTTTATGACCAAAAACTCTCATTTTGATGAAGAACCTTGAGATTTTCTTCTTATCTATTCATTAATAATATCATCGTTGAGGTATCTAAGCAAACAAGCCCACCATTTAGAGTTTGTTGGAGAGATTCGAAATGTTTCCCAACTATCTAGAAGAGCATGAGTAACAATAGACTTATAACATCGTCTTTGAATTTCACTCCCATGTTGACAAGTTGATTGATAATTCCTCGAAATTCATTTAGAAGGTCTGAAACAGATGTACCATCTTGACTTTCAGCGGCATCAATCTTCTGAGTGGAAATAACGTTATATTCCATGTCCTTGAAACATACATATTTTCCAACTTTGACCAAAGTTTACATGCATGTGTCTCATTCTAAATGTTATTGTATACATTCTCATTTTTCAAACTGTTAAATAAATTCATGTACCTTCTCATGCTCAAATTCCATTCTTCATCGCCCTTGAGTTCAAGCTTCTAGGTAGAAAAAACTAAAAGGTGCATGGCCATTACAAATAGTAAGTCTTTCATCTTATTTTTCTATAAATTGTAGTTGTTCCACTAAGATCGATCATCTTGATATTGTATTTCCATCATATCAACCATATTGGCTCTGATACTAGTTGTTGGGATGTATTCTGCATATATAGATCAAATTACGAGAAAAAAACAATACCAAAGTTGATAAATGGATCTAGCACTATATACCAACTATAATCATGATGAAAAGTTCAACCACCAAAAAGTCAATCACATTGATGAACGCTAAATCTACCTCTTTAATATTCTCATGTTATCGTAGCATAGGAGGCAAATCTGGTTCAGCAAAGACCACACTTTCGAATATGTTGACATTATTTTACTTGATAAATGTATTAAGGTCAAAACTCAGGGACACGAGTTTCTTCGTCTATTTATCAAATTTTGTCGATTAGTTGATGTGTGATTATTTCCAAGTTTTATGCAAAGAAATGCAGTTAGAATCACAAATCATGATGCATGTAATTTTTATGGATTTTTAGATGCAATTAAAATATTATGCATGAATATAATGCATGAATGAATGCAAAGGATAGACATGCAAACGATGAATTACAAATATGACCTAGAGAATATGGGCACAAATTATGATTCAAATTCAGAGTCAAATTGAGCATAAAAATCAAGAGCAAGTATCTATTAATGACAAAGATTCATAGAGCAAGAGATATTGTATAGCATCAAAATTCATCATATTTAATTTAGTGTTGAATTAAGAATTAATACATGTCATTAGATAAAAAAATTAAATAAGCTTCAAAACGACATTAAAATCATGTAATTTAGATTTAAAATGCTGAAGATATGAAATAAACAATGCAGGGACATAAATGTAATAAAAATACGAGGAAAAGAAAGATAAATAATCAGAAATAGGCCTCTAGAGGGATCTATTTGTAATTTGGCAAAATCAGTAGGGGTCGTATGTAATTTTTCCTTTGGCACGGAGGGGCCTTTTTGTAATTATCATTTTCCAGTGGGGTCTCCTTGTAATTTACCCATACACGCACATGAGGTATGTGTTTGGGGATCTAGATGCAATATTTGAAAACCCTAGGGACTGTTCTGCAAAATACCGAACCTCCCCCCCCACGTGTAGGTCACGCGAGGGGCTAGGCTCGGGCGGGCTGCAGCGTTGGCGACACGTGGCGGGTGTTGGTGCTTCATACAGTGGCTCGGGATGCTCGATCCTACAGGATAGGACGTGGCGATGTGGCTCCATCGAGGTTGTTGGATGGCCGCCGCAAGGCGCCATCCAACGGCACCTGTGCTTCTCCTCTGCCAAGGGAGTAGCGGCATAAACGGGGCTCCGACGAACTTGCCAAAGCTCCTCCATGTTCCTCCACAGCCATAGATGTTCCATGGACCTCCTTGGTCCTCTAGTGAGGATCGACGATGGGAGGGGAAGGTCCCAGGGTAGCTAATGATGGTCGTCGACATAGCCTCAGCAGAGATGGAGGTCGAGATCGATGTAGGTGTATGATCTCCGACCATTGAAGTCCTGCAAGAGTTAGTCGATAGCTGAAGTTGTGGAGGTGCATGCGTGAGTGAGATGAGGGTCCAAAGGTGCTGGAGAAGGTTGGAACCCAATGGTTCTTCTCTGTCATGCTGGAGAAGAAATGGGGCGGTGCGAAGGTGGTTCTGGAGGAGGAAGGATGTGAGTGGAGGGGTCGGCGTGAATGACTGATAGGTGGCGAAGCTTGTCGGTGGTTGATGAACGGGGAAAGTAACAGAGTATCGTGAGATAATTTCAAGAAAATAAAAAAATGAAAACATGAACATGGAGGATTGAGGAGGAAGAAGGCAGCATGGATGCTTAGGCTGAGGTCTTCATCGGAGCTCGGGGTCATTGCTTGAGCTGATCAGCAACTCCAGCGAGCTTGGCGACGCCAGGGTAGCTGTGACATGATAGGGTTTGGCCATGGGTCAACACTGGGCCGGAGGACCATGATGGCCCCTCGTCCGCCTCTGTTTGTCATAAGGAGGAGGAGAGGTGCTAGGTTTTAGGACATAGATTAGTGGACGAGGAATGGAGATGGTAGAGGGGGGCGCTTTATAGGAGAAGCTCAGACGTTACAGAAGGTAGAGAGAAGGATTTTAATGTCTGATTGAAGGATGTTTGAGGGAGGAATGACAACACTTGATGGGCGAGCGAGGAAGGTGGAGGTAATATCTATGGTGAGGGGGCCTTAGGTTGTGGGTTGGCCAAGAGAAGCGATCGGTAAAAATGGAAGGGGGCAGGGGGTGCGACGAGTTGTAATAGATGGGGGAAGGGCACGTTTGGAGGTAGGGGATAAAGTGTAGACCGTCTGATCTTTTGATCAAATAGTCCAGGTAGGGGTGCAGATGGAGGGTGATATAAGGGCTACAAGATGTGTGGGGGTCTGCAATGGAGATGGAGAGGGGGGAAATGATCCAGTTTGGTAATTAGGTTGGGTTGGGGTACCCCTGTGAATAGTAAGCTATGTGGAGGGTTGGAACGAGGGGTACACCAGTGTATACCAGTGTACACCAACACCCAAACTGGCCCCGAGGATAATTAGAGAACGGTGGAGTAGCTACTTGTGAACCACCAAATGCTAGTAAATCGAATGGATGAGAGGAAGGCGGAAATGGATGGCTGGGATCTAATCAGATATCATATCTAATAGCTAAGGATGAGGGCGTTGATGAGCGGTCAGCATGGAGGCGGGGAGAGATGATCCAAGGGCGGACAGAGGTGGCTAGTGGCAGAAGGGGAACGAGCCACGCGGGCGTCCCGGAGGGCGCCACGTGGCCCAATCAGAAAATTCAATAAATCGTAAAATAAACAGAAATAAAAAAGAAATAAAAGGAGTCCGAATTAGGAAAAAGTAAAAACATGAAAGTTGTAGATCTCGATAAGATCTACAAGTTTTATGTTGGACAAAAAGTCAGAAGAGATCATTTGTACAAAAGTATATTTTTGTGGGTATTTTTAATGGGATAAAAACACCACTTTTGGTTTTTGAGTTTTTTGTAATTTTTTATTATAGACAATTAATGAATCTAATTTTTAGGGTTAATAAGAATTAAAAATAAATAAAATAGTAGTAATTAAATACAATAAATATAGTGTTAAGTATACACATAATCTATACAATACAAAACATGTTAATAATGATGAATTGTTAGTGATTTTTATTGAATTGCTTAAGATTTGGGGTTAATATGTGGATTTTAGTATGATGAATACAAGATTCATCATACTCCTATACTAAAACTATGCTCGTCCTTAAGCATCTAAAGAATGAAGGAGTCGAATTAAGACCTGATAGTGCATGTGAAAATTTCAAGGCTCAATTCTTTAAAGACTCTTAATTTAAGTGATCCTAAAATTCTGAACTCAACCATGCTCTAGTCAGAAGGAATCCAACTTATCTAATTATCATACTCTCTATTTGTACATAAAAAAGAAGGATATGAAGAGTAGTGTACTGCATTCATGAGAGTCGAGTCGATATGTCACCCGAAGTTCCAGTTTAGGAGACTCTCCTCTAGACCTAATACTCAACACTAGAGAACAAGTCTATTCTTGCTTCAGTCAACCGTCTCATTATTTTATCATACTTGAAAGTGTATATGGACGTTTAGCTGATGGAGGGCATAGGATTGTGTATAATTTTCTCTCCCTCACATTGAAACAAGGGGCCTCTCGAGTGCCTTATTACTCAACACTTTTATATTTATTGTGTTGTCGATGTGTCCATCAAGAGAATTTGGAGTTGTCTGCACTTGTTTTTTTGAAAGTACATCGGGGTGTGTCTCTTTTGTGTATCTTAGATACCTTCGACACCCAGACTTGTATCACTATACGATGCATAGACCTTTTATGGTGCTAGCCCGACTCCTTGGCCCTAATAGCATTTTGTCTAAGTGGACACTTGGAAAATGGTTGGGAGCGCTCGTCTTTGGTGGAAGCTCTTTGTAATTTGGCTCCTAATGTTAGAGCTTTTTCTTGATATATTCCTTTATTTTCTTTTCTTTTCTTTTCTTTTTGGCTAGCTCCACTGATTTTACCAAAAGTTGGCGCACATTAACTAGGGTTAGCTGACACTTAGGTTCCTTGAAACCTTCATTAACTTTATCTCATCCTCAAGCATCATTAGATCGGGTCTAGACTCAAATCTCTAGTCCACAGCTCCTCAAGTGATAACTCAACTCATCTCATCAATCATGCAGTTGTGAAAGTGATGTGATGATCATATTCTTTGGAGGGTAGAGATGAAGAATGCAATATAACGCTCAAATCTTTTAAACTAGGGAAGTATGGATTATTAGGTTTAAAATCCTAATGACTAAGGTTGGCTAAATCAAACTCTCAAGATCTCATAAATCAAGTGTCCTCAATTCCTCAAGCCTTGAGTGACTGTGATTGTGTCAGGAATACACCAACTCCTTGGTTAGTGAATTTTTGTGATGATTTTTTAAATCTTTTGCGAATTTTTATAAATTTTAATTTTTTTTAATTCCTTTGAGAGATAATGACTAGACCAAGCTCATATGAATAGTTACATCTATTTCCAGCCAGTATGGGTGTAAGTACGGATCGATAGACGGACTCGTGTTACTTGAGGACGAAGTCATATACAGTGTCCTCTAAACCACCCACTCTGCTAAGGGAGACTAAAGCTCCCTCACTGAAGAGTAGCTACTCATTTTTAAGCCTAGTAGTCAGAGTCTCTACAGAAGAGATTTTTTATTTTTTCTAAATTTTTAAGGGGTTTTTTGAAAAAAGTTAATTTTATTTACAACAAGTTAATCCCTCAATTTTAAAAAGATTTTTACAATAATTTCTACAAAACTCAGTTCACAAGTCAACTTAAATCAAGCCCAAAAAGAATTTAAAAAATTTTAAAAATACGAACTATGGTTAAAGTAGATATACAATGCTATATGGTATTCCTCCTATACTTAACTTTTGTTATGTCCTCAAATCATACGTGATATGAAGTCATAACTACGGTTAAATATAGGGTGATATAGAGGAACTTAGGAGGAGGGTCCCCCTATACTTAGGTCAAAAATGGCATAACTACAAGAAGACATATGGAGGGATGGATGAATGAGTCGGGTCCCCCCTATAATTAGGCTAAATATAACCTAAGTAAAAGATCTGGAATTAGGTTGGGGGCCCCGAGATTGTTAGGGTTAGAAGGATATTTATACAGATGATTGGAGAGACGGGGGTTGAAGAGTATTTTCACAAATGGGGACATAGGAGGGGGGAAGGTGTATACATTGTGGAAGGGGAGGGGGTGATGTGTGTGTGAGAGAGAGGGGTTAAATATACAAAGATGGTGCTAGGGGGGTGTAAGTGCATGTGTATGTGTGTGAGAGAGGGGGGATATATCATCTAGTGATCTTTTTTTCTTTTTTTACAAACGCGAGCCCTCGAACGAGGGCCGCTAGAAACACACATGCTATATATATTTACAACATGATGAATGAAATGCTGATTAATGTTACTTGAATACTTCATTCTTTTGCGACTCCTAGCAGCAGGTGCTCCCAAGCCTATGCCTCCATGTAGATCAAGCATCCTCGATCTTCATGGGCCCTGCCACATAAGAAAAATGTTAGAAAAATAGTAAGAAAAATAATCAACAAAAATGATGCAAAACTACATGATGAGAATACCTGCAAATTTTGACAATATTCACATAAAAATATTTCAAAATTCGACAAATAAATAAAGGTGAACTACGTCCCCAGCAACGATGCAATTTGATGAAAGCCAAATCTGCCTCTTTAATATTATCATGTTATCGTAGCATAGGAGGCAAATCTGGTTCAACAAAGACCACACTTTCGAACATGTGGACATTATTTTACTTGGTAAGTATACCAAGGTCAAACTCAAGGACACGAGCTTCTTTTTCGATTTTTCAAATTTTGTTGATTAATTGATGTGTGATTATTTCCAAGTTTTTAGATCTTCATGCAGATGCAAAATAAAATGCAGACATAACAATGCAAAGAAATGCAACTAGAATCACAAATCATGATGCATGTAATTTTTATGGATTTTTAGATGCAATTAAAAGATTGTGCAAGAATATAATGCATGAATAAATGCAAAGGATAGATTTGCAAAAGATGAATTACATATATGCCATAGAGAATATGAGCACAAATTATGATTCAGATTCATAGTCAAATTGAGCATAAAAATCAAGAGCAAGTATCTATTAATGGTAAAGATTCATAGAGCAAGAGACACTGTATAGCATCAAAAATCATCATCTTTCATTTAGTGCCAAATTAAGAATTAATATATGCCATTAGATAGACAATTAAATAAGATTCAAAATGATACTAAAATCATGCAATTTGGGTGTAAAATGCTTAAGATATGAAAGAAACAATGCATGGGCATAAATGTAATAAAAATACAAGGAAAAGAAAGATAAATAATCACAAATAGGCCCTTGGAGGGACCTATTTATAATCTGGCAAAACTGGCAGGGGCCCTATGTAATTTTTCCTTTGGTATGGAGGGTACTTTTGTAATTATCATTTCCCGATGGGTACTCCTTGTAATTTACCCAAGCACGCACATGTGGCACGTGCTTGGGGACCTAGATGCAATATATGAAAACCCTAGGGACTCTTCTGCAAAATACCCCACCCCTCAGGTGCATGCAAGGTGCCAGGCTCGGGAGGGTTGCAGCTTTGGCAACACGTGGCAGGTGTTGGTGCTTTGTCCAGTGGCTCGGGATGCTCAAGCCTACAGGTCATAATGGGGCGGCGTGGCTCCATCGAGGCCGTTTGATGGTCGTTGTAAGGCATCATCCAACGGCACATGTGCTTCTCCTCTGCTGGGGGAGCGGGTGCGTAAATGGGGCTCCGACGAGCTCGTCAGAGCTCCTCCGTGCTCCTCCGCGGTCGTAGATGGTCCATGAACCTCCGTGGTCCTCTAGAGAGGATCGCTGATGGGAGGGGAAGCTCCTAGTGTAGCCGATGATGGTGGTCGACATAGCCTCGCTAGAGATGGAGGTCGAGATCGGTGTGCAGCCATAGAAGTCCTGCAAGAGTTAATAGATAGACGAAGCTGTGGAAGTACGTGCGTGAGTGAGATGAGGGTCCAAAGGGGCGGAGAAGGTGGGGACCCGATGGGTCTTCTCCGCCATGCTGGAGAAGAAATGGGGTGGTGCGAAGGTGGTTCTGGAGAAGGAAGGATGTGAGTGGAGGGGTCGGCATGAATGAATGATGGGTGGCAAAACTCGTCAGGTGGTTGATGAACTGGAAAGGTGGAGGCGTATCGTAGGATAATTTTGAGAAAACAAAAAAAATGAAAATACGAACCTGGAGGATTGAGGAGGAAGAAGGCGACATGGATGCTTGGGCTGAGGTCCTCATCGGATCTAGGGCTCTTTGCTCGAGTTGGTCAGCAACTCCAGCGAGCTTAGCAGCGCTATGGCAGTCACGACATGGTCGAGTTTGACCATGGGTCAACATCAGGCCGGAGGACCATGATGGCCCTGAAGGATACGAAGAATCCTCAAGTGCATCACGGAAGCATGTTGATCACATCTCATGCTATCGGGGCAGCTAGTCGCACTAGTCGCTAGATGCAACGGAAATTAAAAATTTTTAATCAAGTGATGAAACCACATGATCACAAGAACATTTCTCGGATCGTTTCATCAAACCACAAAGTACTAGAAATACCTCTTGAAGCGTGGTTGCGATCACGAGATCTCTAAAGCAAGAGATCCTCCTGTCTCAAGTCCGATCCGCGAAGATGGCACTTGCGGGCGCGATGATGAGACGCGTTCCTCCTGCAATCCTCGAGGAAGATCCAAGCTTCGAGTCTCTTGATTTTGTCCAACGAAATCCGTCATCTTCCTCTAGAGCAAGCAGCCTCAAAGAAGATGGAGATGCTCGAGTAGTCGAAGGCGAAGCCGACAAGGTCTCTCTCTCAATACATAGGATGGACAGCCACCTTGAAATAGAGAGAGAGAGAGTAGGCGAGAATGAGAGAGAGGGAGGGGGAGAGAGAGTTGTAGGCATGTACATCTCTTGAACATGTACCTTGTAGAGGCTAGGGTTGCCCTCTATTTATATTAATTTGGAAGTCCATGGATCACAATCCATGGCATATACAAACTCAATGGTTAGATTGATATGTATATTAAATCAATGGCCATGATAATTGTTGTTCAAAAACAACAACATATTAATTTATTTTAAATTAAATATATGTTGCATAATTATCAACATAATTTAATTCAACAAATAAATTAATAAACACAAGATAGTAGGATAATAATAAAATGAGATGATAATTCACCCCAAATAGATGGGGTGTCACCCATGACCAAGTCATGTGTGACACCACCTCATTTGGTGGTGTTTTATCCATCCCCCTTTTTTATTTAATCCAATTATTTCTTATTTATTTGCAATATTATCTACTAAATTAATTCCCAATTAATTAGTGTATATTTATTGCAGAATTATCTACCAAATTAATTCCCAATTAATTTGTGAATATTTATTGCAAAATTATCCACTAAATTAATTAGTGTATATCTATTGCAAAATTATCCACTAAATTACTTCCCAATTAATTGGTGAATATTTCAATCATACCATTGAAAATATGTGAATCATATTCACAAAACAAATTAAATTGTAAATTGCATTTCCAAATAATTAATTAATGTGAATATAATTCACATTAACAATTAACAAATGCTATTTATAAAGGTGCTCTCTCTCTAATATATTATAAATCACATTTATAATATATACACAGATATTATTGATAGCACTATCCACAATCTGCATTTCCTTCATAATTAAATCCCATTTAATTATCTTGGATAATCATTCTCATGCCATTCATATTATTATTGATAATTAAATCTAATTTCATTATCATCATCTTGTTGCTTGGATACATAATTCATCAAATGAATTATTCTTGAACCCCTTCAAGAATAATGTGCTTTCTCCACAGATACTTGGAGATAAGGACATGTCGATTGTATTGTTCCACGTATAGTGACTTGGATGTTGAGATCTCATCTCAAATCCAGATCTTACGTACCTCCCACAGATGCTTGATTAAATCAAGATCGCAAATCTAATCTTCTCATTATATCTGAATCTCATTCAGATCAATGTCCAACACTTGGACCAAGATTAGATTGCTTCTCTACTGAGAGGAGCCACTAAAATCCAAACATGTTTCGTCACTCCCTCGGAATGGAAGTGTCATGGTTATACAATTGTTTATGATCACATCACCCTCAGGTATTCCCAATACCTGTACATCCTGCATACTGGAATACCTATGATCGACCTGAAGATTAAGATCAATTTTACACTGTCTTCTTCAGGGTTTGATCACCAAGTTTCTCAATCTTGGTCATTGGGAATCAGTATCGATCATATGCTTTCCCAAAGCATATATCATACCTTCAAATTCTTGTCATGCTTCCGAAGCACGACGACCATGCATGGAATTTGATCGGTTCCAATACCTCATGAGTGAGCTCATGTCTTCCGGTTCATAAGCGAACCTGTATGATCCCTTTGAGAGATCTTATTACTCATATGCCCTTACATGCACACTAGCGTGCCGGTGTATAGACCCTGGATAGGTCACCAACCTATTGGTCTGCTAAATGTACACACTCAGACATATAGTAACACATCTGTCTCCGGTAAGAGGATGTATGCGTATGCTGTGACAGCATTCAACATAGGACTTAGGTTATTTCGATCTCGTTAAGTCAACCCTTTGATCTAACTAATCTGACACCTACGAATCACTATTCACATGCAGAGGACTTGCATCAAGAGGTCGGTCAGATATCAACCTATGTGAGAAAGGATTGCCATCTCCTACTCAGGCTGGAGATCATCTCTTAATGATCATTTGATGGTGCTTGATGAGTCCTCAATCTAACCCTTTAGATATTCATCCACGCACCAGCCTCTATGATTCAATTATTGAATCAACAGTTGTATGATCATCAAGATGGCCATGGTACATAACCCTAATTGTACAGAGGGACCTATTATGCAAATTATTTATTCTTCATTTCATATCAGGGAATGATATGTGCAATAACATTTATTGCATAATGGCTCGCCATGGGCTCGCATGTCCAACAATATCCACTAGCCCAAAGAGCCATTAATGGGCTAATCATTTAAACCCACACTCATGTGACAATCATAGGCTATTTAGAAAATAGCTAGGTAAGCTTATCAGTCACTCTGTTCTCATGAGACTACGCCAAGTCCTTTTACGACACTTGTATATCCCCAGTATCAGTGCTCGCATCCAATGTGAATGTTGCATCTAATGCAACCAATACTCAATCTTGTCAGTCATAGTGTCCTTGACACTACAGCTCAATTATTATTATTATAACTAGTCTATAATTTATATTATCCTTATCAGAATACCCTTATTCCTGGAGATCTGCATCTCCTAAGGTATTCACAGTTAAGACCTTTTAGATCTCTATCTATAAAGTCTTAATTTCTTGAAGATAAGACTTAAAGATCACTATCTCTAAAGCCTTGTCATCATTGAAGATATTGTTATTACTGCAATCAAATGTTCTTTCCCCATAGTAGGATTAGTAACAGTTTACTACTCCCACTGCATGGCAGATATCTGGCTTTTGTACACATCTAGCATATACTTAGCTTCTCGTAACTGATGCACTAGTGCAAGCAGTTCTAGCATCCACTTCCTCAACTCTTTGAGGTGCTATCCCTTTAGATATTAATCCACTTGAGGTACATTTTCAATTTGTTTGTTTACTGTTATTTGCGCATGTTTCTATAATATCTCTATGAAACTCTTTCCATTAGATACTGTAGAATCATATATATGACCAAATCCGTGCAAAACAGTAGGATAACTAAATAATAAAGACCTAAATAACTAATAAATACTTCATAACGAGATTATAATGGATAATGTTTAACCAACATAGCAATAGGAAGACTGTTTCCAACAAAATATCTGCAAATATGGTGGACTTCATGTGCAACCTATTCCATTGATTTTGCTTTGGAAGATCTAAGCAAATAGTCCAAGGTGAAAAGTGTAATTACAAAGGTGAAAATGCTCATTGTTTTCATTTATGCTCACACAAAAAGTCTAAGTTTGATACGAAAGTTCACTAACATGGAAGACACTGCCAGACCTGGGTAAATGAGAATCGCAACAACTTTTCTCACGCTTAAAGCAATTGCCAATACTCGAAGACCAAAAAGGGAGAGAGAGCGACATCCATAGTCTCGAGCCTCTCTTTTTGAAATCACATTGCATTACAATTCAAGTTTTAACACTATTTCATTACTTGTGGTTGATGTGGATCGGAAGCCATTGATAAATTCTTAATTCATCATCTTTAATCTTTTATTTTGGCTTAAAATCCCTAGTAAAACACATGTACATATCACTAGTTCTCATCTCTTAACAAACTAACATCATCTGTCTATATTGTAGAATTAATACTTGTTTAATCCCAAACAAAAAATAAAGAATAAAAGAAAAATAAATGAAGAAGGATGTAGATATGTACCCTAGATACAGACCGACTTTGAACCTCGAGACCAAGTCAAGACTTGACCTAGTCGACAAGGAATAAAGTATGTGGATGTCATTAATTTATATAAATATAAAAAAATGCAGACCATTCAATGTACATATTCATCATATTCATTTTGTAAATATCTTATACTATTTTATTTAACATTCAGATCACCTCGAATAAAAATATTTTCTTCTTAAAACTTGTATATAAAAATGTATACAAAGTAATGAAAATAATTACAAAGATAAATCTTATATAGAATAAAAGCTACAACTCTAAAAATAATAAAATAAGAATTGAAATCTCAATATCTTCTCTTTATGAATTCAAAAATCGTCACTCACTTTCATTGTATTCAGAATAAAATTATCTTTTTAAATGGTGTCAGCTTCATTAAAATTAGAGCTAAGATATGAAAATCGGCTTTTGGGGTATCATGGTATCTATACAATAGTATATTACTCTTTATTTATTGTATTATGTGTATTTTATACATATATTCATTTTTAATATTTGTACCTTATTTTATAATATACTTATAAAGTCAAAAATAAAAATTACAAAAGATAAAAAGAAATAAAAATAAATGAATATATTTATTATATAGGTAAATAAAACATATAACGTAAATAAGTCATTTATTTATTCCCATAAATATATCTGTAAAAATCCACCAAAAATAAAATCAACATTCTTTTAATGTGTTCTAAATAAAAAATACAAAAATATGCATAAAATCACTAATAAAAATATTCATACTTTGTATATATATTATACCTATGTTTTAAATATCATTAATTATTTATAATATTAATTAAATTTATAAGAAAAAATAAATATGTTTTAATAGTCATTTAATTACACTTTAAATTAATAAAATATAAAATAAAATACATATTTGTAAAAATAAATAAATAAAGATATGTACACGTGTATATTGTATACATGCAAATACATGTATTTAATTAATTTAACTATTTAATTTAAATTACTTAATTTATTAAAAATTATCATAAATAATTTATTAAATTATGAAAAATTTTATTTTATTCATTTTAATTTACATTTATTTATTTATATTTATTTATTATTTATTTCTATTTAATTGTTTTCTTGCTATTTTGTCTCATTCTGAGCACATCTGATTGGCCCAAACCCATTTCTTTGAGTGATGGGTCAACTTCCCACAAATGACCCTCACACTCAAACAAACTGATTAACCTGCTTCTTCCCCGATTTTCCTGACCGGATCCAACGTTCATTCTACATGATTTCTCCTTCAATTGTTCTGCTTGTAATCAAGATCCACACCTTATCATTTCATTCCAAATCCGAGCATGAAATTTCGATTCTCTTGTCAATTATTGCACCCCTTCCAGAACTCATCATTTGTACAAGAACAATTCCAGGTTCTTCGCCCCCAATTCTCACCGAGATCGAGTGAGAGAGTGGTAACTCCGGTGACATGGGAGTAGTCCTTTGATAAGAGTGCAAAAAGAAGATCGAATCGATGAGATACATGTTCAAGCATCAAGGTCCACCCAGATCTGTCGTGACAAGCTCCTATGGCCATTCCATAGCTGCATAGAGGCGAGAACCAACACCTTCCAATCGTCTTTCATCTCAGCTACTCTTAGGTTAGATTTAATTGCAATCTTTTGATTTTTGTTCGATTTCCAGATCTCTGATAAGCTTGATAGGAGGTCCTCCACCTTCGAATAACCCATTTCGACTCTATCACCTCATCCCGATCCGATACGCTTCTTCATAACCTTATTCGTAGCATCATCATATCAGATATTGGACCTTCGATCTCAATACTTCATATGCAAGAGGCCTGATCCACCATTCCTCTCCATTTCTCTATTGGATAACAAGTCATTGAAGCTGTGTGTTGCTTCAAGACTTCCCAAAAACTTGCAAGTTACCAGGAGTGCACTTGGAGCATGGATCGCATCAATTGGGCTCATATACCACCAAGTCTAGGCGTAGCAGGACCAGGTTGCTGATCAACAAGACCATGACTTGGATAACATGCCAGGTCAATGTAGAATCTCATCAGGAGTCAGCTGTATCTAATGCACCTCAGATTGGCCTCAGATCGAATGAGATTGAGGTGATTCAAGCTCGAAGGAGTCTACCTTCATCGTAGTTCTTCCAGGCCTCTACATCATTGTCAGATCAGAGGCATGAATCTCTGGATCAGATCTACACCACACATTCGCATCCAAATCTCAAACACCAGATTAGATCTACGAGGAGCCATCTTACCCGCATACTTCACTCCAACGCTTGTGTCTGACCTGCACACCCCTTATTTTGGAGAAATTACACATTTTATCATCTAGTTTTATTTATTGCACGAAAACATTGAATAGTTGCATCTTTGCTTTATGATGTTTAATATTCGCATTCGAGTCCTCAATAGCAGCACGTGAACCTTGCGTGCGATTTCTTTGAAGTTTATTTGTATCTTCCATCCTGGATAAATTCTTTTGTTAATAAAAGCATTTGAAGTTAGTTTTAATTACAATCAAATCCCTATCTGCTAATTTATTTTTGTTATCTTGTATTTCTTGGATTAAATAATTACATGACTAAAATATTCTACAAAAATTAGGTTAGACACCTAATCAACTTACTATCTCCAATAACTTTGGTTTTGAAAACTAGAAATTTGTTTTCTAAGTTAGAAATTCAAAAATAAAACATAATTTCATTTTTTAGCATTAAAACCATTAAAAATTTTAATATTATTGGAAAAAATCTAGAAATATTTATGTACCTGTATCTTATGATGTTTCTCACATATAAAAATATGTAAAATTATTAAAAGGAGAGCATAAAAATTCAAATATATGAAAAACCTTATATAAATAGTATAAAATCACATAAAATTCAGAAAAATTCAGAATAACACGTAAAAGTTTTAATAACATATTTTGATGTAAAATTGGTTTCTAGAACACTTAAATTTATTTTATATTTTTAAAAATCACAAAAATAATAGCTAAATATCTCTTTTATATTATTTCCAACTTTAATTCACTTTAAAATCCATAAAAAAATTAAAAATCTTTCCAAAATGACTACATACAGTGAAATGCATATAAAACACAAAAAACATTTATTTTTCTTATTTTTTTAATATATTTGATATATTTGAAAAACTAAAAAGACTATTTTATTTATTTTTTATATATTATTATTTATAAAATCATTTTTAACATAAAATTATAAAAAAAACTAAATTAAAATTAATGCAAAATAAAATTTTGAAAAATAAAATTAGTAAAAATATAACATTATAAAACCATTAAAAATTAATTGGAAAATTATAAAAAAACATATAAAATTCATAAAAATTCGTGAAAACCATTAAAAATCCATGAAAATAGTAGAAAATTCCTAATTAATTACTACATCATCAATTAATTGAAGTTTTCCTCCATGAGTTCAACCCTGGATAGATATACCATGTTAAATAAATAGTCCTTCTAATTTCTTTGTTTGTTGGTTCGATTTTTGGTTTGCAATGACAGTACAAATCACTTCTATAAAATTAATCTTTTAAAACACCAATCAAAGCTCATCAACAACCATCCATAGGCTTTGTCTATAGAGGTCTTAAAGAGGTCAAACAAGAGATACTGGTAGTCATCTTATAAGATATTTATGAATGCTTTTATCTCAACGACCAAAGGAAGGCTTGATACTCCTTTGCATCTAACATCTTATTTTTGAATTTATACTTATTCTATACGGAGTGCAGTATGTAAAACAAATAAATGGTGAAAAGAGTATTTATGAATTGCATGGAAAATTTTATCTATATTTGGATGTACAATATATCATCACCACGAAAGAGCATCATGTATATAAACATAGTCACGAATGTTTGGCAAGCCATTCACCGTGAGATAAATGTCAAGAAATGATGACAATATGTCCTAGGTATACCATTTACTATTTTCAACTCATATCATTCATTTTTTTAGTTTATTAACTTAAGCAATTTTTTATTTTAACATGAAATCTGTGTTATGTTCATGGACATGAGGCACCACATTTAAAAATCAAGGCCATTAAGATCATGAACTTTTCATCTTCATCCTCTAGATGGGAGTGTAGTTGAAATATGTTTGTTGATATACCTAATTAGAATACTAATAATTGAAATAAATTTGTAATATTATTTGTACCCTTATTTTCATATACATACCAAGAAGAAAGGCAAGTTAGAAACAAGTTAGAAACAAGTTACAAATAGGATGAACAATCTCGTTTATATGCATTTCAATTCCAGGAATATCGACTTTAGAAATAAAGAGACCCTATTTCTTCTCGTTATCATGCACACTTAAGTGAATGGCTAGTGATGTCAACGTACAAGCTCAAGATGAGGAGTTTTTTCTAGGTCCATGATTAACTTGGGGTTTAATGGCAAATGCAAGTGGTGTCAAGGAAATTTGGAACTAAGAATAAGCGAAAGAGATGAATAGGCGTCCTAAATTTGAAGCTCTTATGCCATGTTCATCTCTTTCGCTTATTCTTAGTTTCAAATTTCCTTGACACCACTTGCATTTGCCATTAAACCCCAAGTTAATCATGGACCTAGAAAAAAACTCCTCATCTTGAGCTTGTATGTTGACATCACTAGCCATTCACTTAAGTGTGCATGATCACGAGAAAAAATTCCTCATCTTTAGGCTCAAATGTTGAACCAACCAATTAGTCTGGTGGTTGAGAAGTGGCTTCCCCAAACTAAAGACCAAGGTTCAAACCCCCAAACCCTCTAATATACCAGAAAAAAAGTAGGAGGGGAGTAGGGGACTGACAATGTATCTAAAAAAAATTAGGCTCAAATGTTATGTCGAAAAATAAGGAAGAGGAGGAGTTCGAGCCTGAAGGAATGATTGAATGAAAATGATGATGAAGATCTTGTGGATGGTGATGACATCGATAAGGATGATCGGTATTACTTTTATTAGAATTTATTTTTGTTAAGAGTATTTATGATTTTATTTGTTTTATTTCATCTAAAACACTAGTATTTATTTTAAAGCAAACATTTTTGTTCCTTTTTAGCTTCTTTTATTTTCAATTATTTCTTTTGTTTCATTATTATAGTTAAATCCATGTAAATAGTTAAAGTATATAATATATATTTAAGGGTTTTTATTAGTTGTGTCCCTCTGAGATTTTGTAATTTCAGTTATGCCCCTCCCTTTTCGGGAATATCAGTTATGCCCCGACTTTTTGTCATTCTATCACTTGTGCCCCACGGGTTTGTGGTCGTCCATATCCAACACAAACGAACATTAACTTAAAGGATACATGAGGAATTAAATTGAAAAAAGGGTTGAAAAGTCATCCCCTCAGAGGACAATCGACGTGACACCTCCGGACTCTTCTTTCGATACCGGTTCCTCCTCAGAGGACGGCTTCAACCTGTCCTCCCTTACTGGAACCTTCTCAGCGATCTCCTCCCACCATCCTCAACACATCTCCAACCTTTGGCCTCACATTAGACGACACCGCCATATACGCCATCCCTACCTGCAGTAGCTGCACCATCTCCTCCTCATTCTCTCCTCCTCAGCCGCCTCTCCATGTCGTACCCGAGCATACATCTTCTGTCGTCCACTCCTCCCTCACCATTGACTGCACCACAACTGCAAATCTACTTCCTCCTCCCCAACCATGGCGTACTGCGACGCCCTCCTGGCGAGGATCTCCAGCACCACCACTCCGTAGTTGTATACGTCTGATTCGAATGTGTGCCTCTGTGTCTCTACAACCTTAAGCACCCATGTCAACAATGGGGGAAGAAAGGGTCGAAGGGTGAGGTTGGCGGTAGAGGAGGAAGGTGTTGGAGGGGGAGGTCAACGGAGGATGAGGAAGGGGCCATAGGGTGAGGTCGACGGAAGATGAGGAAGGTGCTGGAGGGGGAGATCAGCAACGGAGGAGGAAGGTGCCATTGGACGCGGTCGACAGAGGAGAAAGGGGCTAGAGGGTGAGGTCGGCTACAGAGGAGGAAAGTGCTGGAGGGCGAGGTCGATGGAGGTGGGGGCTAGAGGGGGAGATCAACAGCGGAGGAGGAAGGTGCTGGTGGGTGAGGTCGGCGATGGAGGAGGAAGATGATGAAGGGAAAGTCGACATATGGAGGAAGGGGCTGGAGGGGGGGGGGTCGATAGAGAAGGAGGAAGGTGCTGGAGGTGTAGGTAAGTGAGAGGAGGAGGGTCTAGAACTGGACTCGAAGGAGGACAAGGAAGGGGATGGATGTTGAGGTTGGCAGAGGCCCGAGGGTGAGGAAGGGACTGGACGACGAGGTTGGAAAACGAGGAGGAAGGGGTTGGAAGTTGGCGGCGGAGGGAGGGGTAGAGTTGGATGGTTATGCCCTCTTAACCGCACTCTTGTTTAAGAAAACTGTGGTTAAGTTCAAATATTTGATGGCTGAAGTAATGAAGGTGCACAAGTGATATAACGGCAAGAAGCTGAGGGCACAACTGATATTCCCAAAAAGGGAGGGGTATAACTGAAATTGCAATATCTCAGAGGGGCACAACTGATAAAAATGATATATTTAAAAATGATAAAAGAAAATTCAAAACCAATTTAAAATTCGATTAAATCTGCTTAATCACCTAATTACTGATTAATCCTTCGTTAGTGTCCGAACAATCAAGTACTGACTATCGACTTCTCCAAGCTTGAAAGTAATAGAATGAAAGGATTCATGGCTACAACTACAATTATTTAAGCTTTGTCGTGAGGTGGTTAGACAAACTTGAGCCTCTCAACTACCATCGGTTGATCAAGGCAATGACTTAGATGAGCACCTACTTCATATGCAAGTACCTCCATAGATATCGTTAATCCCCCTCCGTGTTTTAGCCATTTTCCTCATTTACATAATTTCTTTTATTAATTTGTCAATTTGATTGTGTTCTTCTTTATCTAGTTTCTTTGCTCCTTGTTTCTTCTATTGATTTGTTTTTTAACCCAATTCCAACCATTTCCCATCACTTCCTTGGTCTCTCGCTTCACCTTTTGATCCCCCCTCCAATTATTGTTGGATCAAGGACAAAGGTCATAGCGATTTGGACATGTTCGGTGATTTGGACATGTTCACTTACTCACCAATTTCAACGTTTGTCATTTGAATGAATTGTCTTAGTCATGTCTAAGTTTGAGAAATATTATTTAGGGATATTTACCCAGCGAACCCTGAAATCTTTCGAAATTACCTCTACGACCTTTGAAACATCATAATTCCTCCCACGACCCCGTAATCTTGCTAACCCTTACCCTATAGACCCTGTGGTTTACTCCCGTTAGTTTATCCGTTAAAGATAACCGGATTCCGTTAAGTTTTTTATCTTATACCCTTTTTGTTTAGTAAATTTACATTGAATGCCATTTCATCATCCCCCACCCCAGCCCAGGTCCCCTGTTCAAACCCCTTCCCCCCACCACCGCGCGCCGCCCCTCGCTCCCCGGCTCCCCTGCCGTTGATGGAGCTCCATGCTCCTTTTCAGCCGATGGACCTGCAAACACCCCCCCCCCCCCCCCCCCGCCGACGCTACCTGCAACCTCCCACACCCCCGACCTCCGATGGTGTCTCCCGCCCCCACCCCCTGCCGCTGCAACACCCCGCGCCGCCTGATGGTGCTCCCCGCCTCCCAGGCACCGCCCCCCCCACCTCCGATGGTGCTCCAGCCCCCACCCTCTGCCGCTGCAGCTAGGGTTCGCCCTGTCGTCGTCTGCCGTCCTCATCGCCGGACGCATCCATCCCTCCCGCCGCCTTCACCCCTCCCGCCGGCCCCCGACGGCGTCCTCCGCGTTGGTTCCCCGCCGCGCCACGGGATCCCACGTGTTCCGCCGCCTCGCTGGATCCGCGGTTGGGGAGAGGTGCATCGCGCTGGTCACCAACGGACCCGCCGCGGTATGCTACGAGCTCTTCTTTTTTCGGAATTAGGAGATGATTGACGATTTTGCTTATGATACGCGTTCGGTATGCGTTTGAATTTGGTGGAAATTGATGTCCATGA